>NNCF01126961.1:198052-300006 GCA_002313205.1 Laupala kohalensis
TAATTGGAGGACATTGATTTGGATATATTGAATTCGTTATTTTACCAACTTCTGAGAAGAAACAAACTTGCGATGTCCTGAGGATTTGATACGATTTTGCCATCGTTTAGTAAAGAAACATTTTCTTCGCGATTTTCAGAAGTTGACGTGTAATAATTGTTAACAATATTCCACATGGATTTCATCCGGTTGTTCGATTTTAGTATATGTCTGTCGTTTTCCATAACTTTAGCTGCATAGACTACTTTTCGAAGAATAGTCTTATATTTACGAAAATAATTATGGAATTCGGGTGGTTGGTTATAGCGTTTTGAATGAAAATATAAACGGCGTTTGTTTTTTGAAGAAATTCTTATCCCTTGGATGATCCATCTATTGTATTTCTTTGTGTTAATTAACTTGCGTTTTATGAGAAAGCTAGAGTTGTAATGTTTTAGGAATATTGAGATAAATACATTGAATTTGTCGTCGGTGTTTTGGCAATTGTAAACATCTTCCATGTTTCTTCACGCAAATAATTTATAAATATGGATTGATTTATGTCATTAAACTCTCTTGAAAACTTGTAAAGGATTTTAAGTGGTTCTGGTTTATTATTAATAGACAATACTTGAGCAAGGTGATCGCTGTATCCGGCGATAAACACTTCAGAGAGATACGAGATTCCATTGTTTACGATAATTTGATCTAGCAATGTTTGAGATGAACCGGAGAGGCGAGTGGGTTCGTTCATCGTAGTAATAAGGTTGAAGGAATCGATAAGATTCTTGAATCGATTAATTGGTGAATGTGCAGAGTCGGATGTACTCAGGAAATCGATGTTGAAATCACCACATGTAACGATCATTTAGTAGATTTGTGTGTGATATGTTTTAAAACAATTTCGACGTTCCGAAAAAATATGTCAAGATCTGATTGAGGTCTATAAATACACAAAACAACAATACCGGTGTCGGTCAGATTAATTGCAGAAAATTCGAACTCACTACGCAGAGGTTCTCGTAGCCTGGCAGTGGAGAAGATAAAATATCATTACGAACGTAGATACACGTACCTCCGTGGGGATTTTTTCCTTTAAAATTTAGCCGACAGATTTAAGAACTTGCTAAATAATAATTATTTTATTTTCGCAAAGAGTTTGTAATTCACGAGAAATGGAATCGACGTTAGATTGTGGAGAGGAATTTGAATTTGGTACAGCTTCTAGTTCCGGATCAAACCCGCACACTGCACCCGAACGCGATTGTCATCTTCGAGTAAGAACGGGGACAGGATAAGAAATGGGTGTGGAGATGGTGATGAGGTAGGAGCAGAGGGTGGTGGTGGAGGAGGAGATGAGGTAGGAGTAGGAGGAGGTGTAGGAGTGGGTAAAGGGGTAGGTGGATGATGTGAAGCTAGGAGAGAACCGAAGTGATGTTTCCCAGACGGTTTCAGATGTGGTTGCAAATAAAAAAATGTGATTTTTGTGTCTGCCAGTTGATGTTTGCCAGGTTAATTTCGTGGTTTATTTCTGGAACGTTGAAGCGTGGAGGCAGGCTAGAGAGTACTATTGCTAAGACGTCATTTTTAGTTTTTGTAGATGTTCAGACGCGCAGAAATGACCACCCATGTTAATATCGTTCAGCCACCTATGATGATTACCGTGCCCCGCTCTGTGAGTTTCTTAGTGTAGGTGTCCAGTTCTCGAATAACTCCAGCCAAACGAGCATTTGGCTTAACAAAACCGGAGACTGAGAACTGGCTAGGAAGCAATCCACGCAAAACGGAGGACATCTGACGACCGTGCGAATCAGATAACATGAACACGTTTGATTTCTGCGTGGAAGTGTTGGCTTCATTTCTGGGTAGCACTACCTTACGTGGTTTGGGGCGGCTTTGCTTACTAGTGCGCGGTTTGTGAACAGGTTTGGGTACTGGACTGGAGGGGATGAAACGAGTAGGTAAGGGAGGAAACAGGGACATGTCATCTAACACACTAAACCTATTCTGAGTGAAGAGTTGGGGTGGTGCATGTGTCGTTGGTCTCACCGGGTGATATCAGTTGGAAGGTCGGCGGGTATTCCTGACTGTAGTCCAACCACCGATCGTGTTCTTATTGACCTCTTCCAGCGCACTGATCCGTGTCAATATAATGTACCAAGTCATTGTACGCCTAATGAAGATCTGCTTTGAATGAGTTGAGGAATGCGACAGTGTCCATTGTTGAGAGTTAGTTAGCACGTAACGACAAAAGCAAATGAGAATACACAAAACTGACAACTAACACTGAATGAAGGATATTAGTATAATAATATATTTATTACTACGGAAGTTACAAATGAGATATTAAATAAATTAAATATACAAACAAACCGACAAAAATGATTGAAATAATTATTTAGGGCGACCACTGGAGGTTATTTAATTTGACAATAACTTATATTGTGTTATTATTTAGGACGACAACTGGAGATTAATTAATTCGACAATAAGTATTCTATATTATGTTAAAATGTAAATACATACGAAGGAATCAATAAAAACGAACTGTAAAATGATGTAATAATTCTATGAAACTATGACGACGAAAACTTGGGTGCAACAATAGGGCAGGGTTTAAATAAGTAAATAAACAAACCGACAACTAAAATGACAGAAATAATAATTTAGGACGACAACTGCAGATAAATTAATTCGACAATAACTAAGGCAATATTATGTTAGAGGTAATGAATAACTACAAAAAGAATCAAGAAAACAAATGGTAAAATATTGGAATAATTCTATTTACGGCGACGAAACTTGAGCAGTACAACAATAGAGTACGTTATTTATAAGTTAATAATGATGTAATAGTATACGCACCAGAAAATCTAAATACACCAAAATAATTAATTTCAATGCACCAAGAAGTTAAATTTATAATTCCGTTTGTACTTACGTAAACTTTATCACACCTTTGAATGAAAACAATATGAAATTATATTTGGTCCGTTGGGTTTGAAAACCTTAGGAAATGTTTTTTGTGTTTTTTCACTTAACACTCACAGGACAAAGAATTTTACACTACAATGAAAGTTAGG
This sequence comes from Laupala kohalensis, assembly GCA_002313205.1. Taxonomy (NCBI): domain Eukaryota; kingdom Metazoa; phylum Arthropoda; class Insecta; order Orthoptera; family Trigonidiidae; genus Laupala; species Laupala kohalensis. Next base: position 201,115 of record NNCF01126961.1, read on the forward strand.
GTCTAATTACAACTACTGAATCACAAAAACTCGAACAAATAAAATAATTAGAAAGATTAAACTGAAAAATAGAGAGAGCTCATTCACGACCGCAGCTAACGCCAGGAGCAGGCTAGCCATGTCAAATATACCTATGTGTATTTGTCCATTATGGTCTCCTAGGGTGTATGTAGTCAATTTAATTCAAATTCAATTCTACAGCTTTGCGAGTATATTATTGTGGGTTGATTGATCGCTGCACACTTTGTACAGGAAATATATGTATGGGTTGGTATGTTGTAAAAAAGCAGTTTCTTTTTAACATAAACAAAGTATAATATAAACTGGTTATTGAGACTGGATTGAAGAAGAATGCGGACGGTGAGTGCGGGACATCTTCAGTGCGTATGTTGATGGGTTGTTGTATGTGTTATGGTTTGTGAGATGTAATAAGTTTTGTGATTGATGAGTGATGAGTGAGTTGTATTGTGAATTTATATAGGTTTTTTTATTCAGATATATAGATCTGAACTATATATTATTTGGTAGTGTATATTCATTATTTAACTTATTGGTAGTAGCTAAGAATATCTACTAATTGTAGAGCTTGTTGTGTGTAGTCCTGATGAAGAAAATATGAATTTTTGAAACATTGACAGTTTAAAATAGTGTTTTTTTTCTCTTCATCTTCAACCCAGTCTCAATAACCAGATTGTATTATAAAATTTGGGGTCAACAATATGGAGTATATATAAATGAATTAAGTTTTGTTATTGTTAAAACCCATTCAGTACTGATATTATACTAAAACTGTCTTGCTACTAATAATGTTAATATATCTAATACAGTGAATCTTATTAAGAAAAATTTATTACATTAATGTTATGACATAAAAATTACATTTTAAGCTTCTATGGAATTAATATAAATTAATGAAAATATTTAACATAAATATTATTAGTCTTTTCTATAAGATTTCTTTGAAGATTATTAGTACTCATTTTCATTGAATATTATTCAACATTTAAATCTGTTTGAACATTTCAAACGGAATTCTCGCTATGTTTCATACATTCTTCTTTGAAGTCTATCTCCAGGCAGGTTCTCAAATCAGGTTCTTGGTTCTCCAGGAGACAATGCTACTACTTGGTTATCAAGTAGTTTTCTTGCTGGAGATCATATTTGCATAACATTTTTTCCTGTTCCAAATTTCTTCACAACTTTGAAAAACAATATCAAAATTATTGTGGTCATGTGAAATGATATTTTTTAAGTTCTTTATGCCCTCTTTAACAAAAACGTCTTAATTCCTCAATGATATTAAGTCCATTATATATAAAAAATATAATTATTTACATAATAATAAAAAAATATGGATTTACAGGGCAATACTTCTTATTACAAATATTAATTTTTTTTCTTAATAGTAATTTATCAAGTTAAAGGAAGCAGTGAGTTAAGAAGGGGTTGGAGACCCCCAAAGAATTTTGTCTGTGGGTATTTTTATTAAGTAGAATATATCAAAAATACTTTATATGATTTTTGATTAATGAAGTATCTAGTTTAATTCAAAATTATTAAAAAATATTTTTCTTTCAATGCATCATCAGAAATTATTTATATTCTTCAATTTTAAACTTTTTCAAAACTTTCTATGCAACTAACTTATTGCATAAACTTTGGAAACTGTTAGAATTTATCTAGATATTTATGAACACTTAATCTTAATAAAAAGTCCAGTTAAACGTCCAGTTAAATAGTTTGAAAAATTGATTTATTTTTTCATAAAAATGTTTTTTTATAGAGTTTTTGTTAAGATCCAGAGTTGGGACAAATATAATTGGTAGCCCATTCTCTTTAAAATGATGCTTAGTTCATTCGATTATCTTTTTCAGTTCAGACAAGAAATAATTTTAAGTAATTCAATTTACCTTATGTTTTTGCTTATGACAACTTTCAAATGTTTTTTATTATATTTTAGTATTTCAGTGAATGAGCCAATGTCCCTCATTCACTTGAGCAAGGGCACATGAGTGGAAACGTGTAGGAAATTCCACAGTTAGAGCGCTTCCTTGGATGTTGTTGCCCATTACTCAGTAGGTTATGTGTTGTTGCACTTTCTTGAGATAGCTTGATAAATCTGAATTTTTCTCTAATGTGAATTAAAATAACTTCTCACAAACCAAGAGCTTTCTGAATCAGTTTTTATTGAGAAATTGTCCTATGATGGATTTTGAGTAGAATCGATTAGAACCTTGTTAAAGGGTGTTCTTTTTTAATATTATATGTCTAGTGGATTATAGCCACTATTATCTGTCAAAACATCTTGTGGTCTTTATGGCCCATGTGAACAATCTTAACATGTCGGAAATGTTATTCTCTCGTCTAGAAAACATCTTACAAAGCTTAATTAAAGGTTTAGTTGTCTTGCACACTCCTTATTTATATTCTTTCTTTCCAGTACTTTTTGTAAGTAATATCAATATATGAAAGAAAGCTGACAATTAACAGTTTACTTCATTTCTGAATCATTAAACCTGAAAACAAAGTACTTTACTTGCTTTTGTACTGTTCACCTAATTCTAAAATAAAATATCAATTTTGGTCATGAATTGAAGAAATGTAAGAGTTTGGAAAATCAATATACTTGTACTGAAAAATGATGGCAGTTTTTTTTTTTTTTGTTCTACAGAGATATTTAATCTAGCAAGTCACTAATTTTATTCTCAATAGTTCTAGAAGTTGAGGCAGAAAAAATTCACAAAGCTTAGAAGTGACTTATAATAGTTGTTGGAAAAACAAGTTGATGGGTAAAACAGATAAGAAACAATGTTTTTATGTTTGAATGCATAAAGTTTTAAGAAGATGAATTTTCACTTGTTTATTTAAATGTCTTCCATTTATTCAAAGATTGTATTCTCTCTTTTCCTGATAACATTAATGCAGCTATATTTTACTGTCTTCGCTGTATAATACTGCTAAATAAGTCACAGTTTGGGCTAATTAATAGGAACCAGCAGTACAGGAGCCCAACACACACACACACAAAAAAAAAAAAAAAAAANGTTCATTCAACTTTTCTATTCTTTCAATAGTTATATAATATGTTTACTTTCTGGACCATATGCATTAAAATGCATTAAGTTTATGCAAAAGGAAATATTTCCTTTTTAGATTCATTTGCACAATTGTTGATAGATGAGGTGTTTATTGTGTTATAAGCTCTCTGTTCCATGGGTATTTTTCAAAATCACTATTATTCATCATTTTCCTAAGGAATGATAACACACTATAATCGGGGAGATATCAATACCTATCAGTAGATTTACATAAAATTATTGTCAAAGAAGCAGATGCAAACTGTGTATGACCATGTGGAGGACAACACAGCAATCATAGGGAAATTAATTCACTCTCTGGAAACACGCAAGGGACCATCCCATCAATTCCAATCAATGGTTCTAAGGCAAAGGCCAATTTAACATTTCACTACACTCCTAGGATAAGAATAAAATTATTTAGCTACATGTTATAATTTCAATAGAATACCAACAAATCTGTATTTAATAAAAACACACAAAATTATTTCACAAGTACATATTACTATCACAATAGATTATTCTGAATACTTTTTGAAACTATAAATCCATTGCCATATGATGCTTTTGATATTTTATAATTAATTGAAATTGTTTATCTATGGAAATGATACAAACACAATCAACATTTATAATGATTGACAGGAAAAAACCTCTAGAAAGTTCAGAGAAGATTCATTTAAACTAACAAATTTACATTTTTGCTATTAAGTAAACGTATCTACTGATGACCGTTCACAATACACATATTATATATGGTTTCCCTCTATACTATACTTAAAATGGAACGTTTCACAATATTTTGAATACAATTAACTATTTTATTGATAGTGTTAACTATTTTAGTGCCGAGGTCAAGTAATTGCAAAGCTCTACCCTCTGTGAACCACTTGGGCACCTTCGGGACCTGTTCAGGGATAGTTTGGCAGTTTGTTAAGTATTTTATTGATGGTGGCATTGTCATAATTCTTTTGGAAACCTTTTTTCGTAGCCCAGAATCTTATAGTTCTTTTTACCAGACTTGCACCTTTATCATCAATCAATACATGGGAAAGTATTTTATACATTCAATTTTTAAAAAATCCCTTTGAAATTTCCCAAATTATATTGCATGAAACAGAACTGCGGTGATTGTTTGTGGAATTGGTAGAATTTTCCAGAAATTATGATATGGTTGCGAAGAAATATACCATGAGGAAATTCACTAGTATGAGTTGTATGTAAAAATCTTTGTTCATAAAAAATCGTCTGAGGTTTTCAGCGTATCTCAGATCGCAGAAGTAAACTTTCGGAAAAGATAATTCACCGCGCCAAATGTGTTAAAAAGGGACAGCGTAAAATTTTGTAACGTAACTTTGTTCTGTACATTAATAGTATAGACTGAATCATTACATGCAATAAACCACCGAGCTCAAACAAATACTTGAAATTATTATTTTAGTAATTAAAGACCGCTAATAAAACAAGTGCTTGATTCTTTTATTTAAGGCCAATAGCACATTATAAAATAAACAATACAAAATATTCATGCAATTATTAAATACAGAAGCATACAGCTTAAAATCCTAACATGTATTCAAACGTTTGGGGAAAGAGCGAGAATTTGTTATTCCGTTTTCGCACCATGGGTCAAAAGTGAGTTAGAAACAATGTTTTATAGAAAAAGAAAATGTGCGCGCAGGGAACCATAGACGAAATATGTTCTGGACACCCAGCCACCTTCATTTCGCACTAACAAGGAGACATGAGTTTTTTGACCAAGAGGTAGCAATTTTGTTGTGTATAACACTACATTCGGAAACATGTTCTTCACCAAAAGCATTATTTCCCTATTGAAAAATGACGGATAATAATAATAATTTAAAAAACTACCTCCTGACTGGAGAGCTTGTAGAATGAGAACCACTGCACCGATCTCCAAAATTTTGTTATACTTTTTTTGTTTTTGTAGGAAATTCAATGAGGACTATTTTTTCATGTAAATATTTTCCTCAGAAATCTAACATTTTTGCGACAATACTGCATAAACCGCTACCTTAGGGGTGGCTTCTGACAGGGTTAGTAAGAATTTTATCGCTGCCAAACGGGTAGTTTTGAACTACTCCCGGGCATAACTAATTATGCCGAAATTTTTAGATGTATGTTTCATGGGTTAGTTTATTAGTGCATTGAGCTCCTGGACTACAGGGAATAGAATTTTCAGGTCGCCTTGTCATGTCTGGAAAATCTTGTACATCTGACGATGTCAAAGGCTTGAATGACATTTTTCTTCCAGTCCAGTTTCCCTTCTCCATTTCTTTCGCTAATGAGTTCTTATGAGTTTTAATGTATATGAAGTTGGCGGTTTCATGTAGCCTATCAGTGCCATAGTTCAAACGTTTGCTGAAACCATTTACTAGAAAATAAACAATCTTGCAGTACATTTGATCAACTGGTAGCGTTTTGTTGTCTAGTTGACTATGCGAAAGTTAGAATTTAGAACCAATTACACAATGCACTATATCGACAAACCATCTTAGTTTTGTCAAAAAGCGGCTATAATTACCTTCTTCTGTAGATAATTGTTTTCTTTTGCCTTTCAAAGCGTGCATCAATGCAATGTATCCTGATTCTAAGAAATCCTTGATTTCTTTAAAACCTCTATCAAGAATGAAAATGTCACACTTCAAAGGTGTCGATACGCCTCTTTCGTCATTTAGAATATTTCGAATGATTTCCGCTACACTCATAGTATCTTCGTATGGTCCGAGCGTGGTACTATAACCAGTAGCAGCGATTGGGAATCAAATAGGGGGGGGGGAGGCAAACAAATATTGGCAACAAGAAATATTTAAAGAAGGGAAAATTTATTATTATTTACTATAATATTCACTTAAATGCTCAAATGTTTTATTATTAAAATATTGGATATTACATTAGGTCGCATTTTAAAAATCAATAATAATGTACTTTATTAAGGCAGATGTACATACATCGTATCAATATATTGAAGTAATTGTTTGATTTTCTTCTATTCTGCAAACGGTTCACGTGATTTATTTATCAGCTGACGTAGAAAAATCTATTTGACGACATGCATTTTCTAGCCGATATGTAGGAGGGAGTGGCGTAACGTTTTCCACCTGGGTCTCCCCGCAATAAATTTTACCGGTTTCCAGACTTGAAATGCGAAAAAAATTTATTTGGAGAAAGATAGCAGTCTGTTTTACCAGAGGCCCCTGTACTCAAAATGCAAAATTTGTCTACATAATATAAAATTAAGGGATGTCTGACGATATTTTTAGCAATGTATCTAAGAAAATGTTTCATTAAGTTTCTTTTTTTTCAACTCATACAAAGGACTCTAATGACCTAGATGTACCCTAAAGCCCCATAAAAAAATAAACTCATACAATTCAAATCGCTTCCTTTTTTGTCTTGAAGCTATGGCTCCCCATGCATTTTCGAGATAAATTCAAGATTCTATTTTCGGAATGTACCAGAGAGAATACACTTAATTGTGTTCATATTTCGAGAAGAAAAAAAACGTACACACACACACACACAATGGAAATTTAGCCGGGTGCAAATTATACGCGAAATGTCAGTGTCTGCCAGGCAAAAGTAGCGGCCCCACATTATGAAACATACTTATAGATGAGGTCCTAAATGAATGAATATGAAATGCATTCGGAATGAAGACCTGGTAAAGCTATATAAACTATAAATAAATAATCTTTATTGTCAAAAAAGCAGTTACTAACTGCGTATGACCATGTGGAGGACAATAAACTAAGTTACTCTCCGGAAACAAGCAAGGGGTCATCCCATCAATTCTGATCAAGGGCCCTAAGGCAGAGGCGAATTCAAAAATTTCAGCAAAAGTTCCTAGATAAGATGAAAAGTTAGCTGCGAGTTATAATACTAATAGAATGTCAATATGTTTGTAATTTAACACAAAAAATTTATATTACATGTACAAATTATCGAACTATAGATTATTCTGAGTATAGTGAACACTAAATTCACGATATATTGTTACAATAAACATGCCTCTAGACATAGCCTAGAGAACCTGTATAAGAAATCCGCCTCTACCCGAAGGAAAACCGGAGCAAAACCCGGGCCAGGATTGGGCTACAGAATTAATGTACACAACCGTGCCAAAGTTGAGTACACATAAAACTAAATTAATATGACCCATAAGACACCACAATCATGCAAGAAAATAGTTTTTGAAATTGTTATAAGTTATTTAAAAAGTACTACAGCAATGGCGTAATAAAGTACAAGACGGATTTAACTTTTATTAAAATCAATAAATTCCTTTACATTGTAGAAGCACTGGTGCAGGAGGTAGTTTATAACCGTGGATTTGAAGAGATTCAATTTGCGATGTATATTATTACTGTTGCGAGTATAGTGTTCATGAACGAGACTGTTTCGTATGAAGCAAGGGGGCACTTCAGTAATTCAGATTGTGCGCGGAATCCGATTCACTGAGAAATCGATATTGAAATCACCACAGATAACAATAGATTTCGTATGTTTCTGTATTAGGCGTTTTAATACGATTTTGAAAAAAAATTCAAGATCTGATGGAGGAAGTCTGTAAATTATGCAAAACTACAATGTCTTTATGGAACAAATGAACTGCCGAGAGTTTAAAAATACCATCCAAGCAGAATTTCTCGTAAGCTAACAGTGGGGAAGATAAAATACATTTCCAACGTAGATACATGTACCGCCGTGAGGATGATTACGTTTGAAATTTTGTCGACAGTAAAAGCTAATTAAAGAATAATTTTGAATAAAAGTACTTTTTATGTCATTATCAGAAAGCCAATGCTCTGTTTCGCATAACAAATCGAATGGATTGTCTCATAAGAGAATTTCAACTGTCACTTTGTTGGAAAGCNATATATATATATATATAATTTTCTCGGATGCACTTGAATTCAGATATTTGAGGAGAATTTAAATTTAATTGTCATCTTCGAGCAACACATCGAACTCTCGACCGCAAGTTATAACCGTGTTTGTGGGCGGAAGGAGTCGGGATTGGTGCATGTGAAACAGATTTGGACGGGAGAGGTGAAATAAGGGGCGGAGACAGGTCAGGGACGGGAGAAGAAATGGGAAGTGGGAGAGATACAGAAAGTGACGAGGTAGCAATAAGGGTGGGTAGTGGATTTGGTGTAGGTGAGTGGTAAGGTATGTAGCTAAGGGAGAAGTGAAGCGTGCTTTCAGACGGTCTCAGATGAAGGCCGTGTCGGGTAAAGTCCTAGGCAGATAGGTGGGTTTGCAGATCAACAAATGTGATATTTGTGTCTGTCAGGTGCTCTCTTAGAGCGTTGTTAATTTCGTTGTGCATGATGTAGCGTGGAGGCAGGCTAGAAAATATTATGTTAGTGCCTTGGGAGGTTTTTTGATTTTCTGAAAATGTTCACTTGAATTAATCCCCAAATTTAAGTCATTCTGCCCATCAATAATAATTACGGTGTCGCGCTCTGGGAGTTTTTCCGTCTGAGTGTCCAGTTCCCTGATAACTTCAGCCAAACGAGCGTTTGACTTGAAGAAACCTGTCACAGAGAAGTTGGGAACAATTCCACGCATAATGGAGGATATTTGGCAGCCATGGAAATCAGCTAAAATTAGAACGCTAGATTTTTGCGTTAAAGTGTTGTCTTTTACAATGTTGGGCAGCACAATTTTACGTATAAACGTAGATTTCCGTGGTCGAAGTCAGTATGAACCTGTTTGTCCGGGACAAACAGCGTCTTAGTAGATAATACTACCAACGTTTTGGCCATCATTCTGTCGCTTTCTTCAGGGCAATGTCAGAGTCGTACAGACCCAAGTCGCTTCCAGAGTAAGAAGGCCACAGCATGATGGCCGAAACGTTGTAGTTTTATCTACTAAGACGCTGTTTGTCCAGGACAAACAGGTTCATACAATTTTACATGTTTTTGGACGGCTGTACTGACCAGTGCGGGGAGGAAGGTTCACGGGTTTGGGTGCGGAATAGGATGGGGTGAAAGAAGTGGGAGGGGGTAGAGGGGGAAAATGGGACATGTCCTCTAAGACGCTAAATCTATTTTGTGTGAAGAGAGGGAGTGGTGCATGTATTTTTGATGGAACCGGGTGATAGCAGTTGGAAGGTCGGCGAAAATCCCTAACTGTTGTCCAACCGCCGTTAGTGTTTTTATTGACCTCCTCCAGAGCACTGATAAGAGCATCGATATATTGCACAAAGTGTTCGTACGCCTTCTGGAGATCAATTTTGAATTCGTTAAATGCGATCGTGTCAATTGTTGTGATTTGGTTAATAACTTGGAACAAAAGCAGATGCGGAACAAGAAAGTCGACAACTACTTATAAATCAGATGCTTCTAGAGAGATAATTAATTATTACAATAAAATAAGAATTTTAGTTAATACTACTGAAAATTTTTGTCTTACTGATGTTAAGGAGACAAATTTAAGCAACTGTTTCAACGAGTACTACGACAATGAGTTTGATATCTTCAGAAATTTGGAAGAACATTAAAAAACAAATTGTTAATGCTTTACCTTTATGCTTCCAGAAAAATACAAATGTCGTTCTACACTTTATCGCACCTTAGAATAACTCTAAAAAAATCACAAGAAAACAAGAGTTTATGAAGTTCGTTCGACTAGTTCAACGTGCAGTGACGTTTTTCGAGAACCGAGCCATACTGCAGGTTGCATGTTATGGATGTGATGAATGGGGATATAGTTTGGTAAACAAAAATTATGGATAAAAATTGCAGCGGATGTGTTTATTTAAATTGAGTGGATGCTGTAGAAGATGATCTACTGATTCATTGGAGGTATTGTTAGGAATATGACCAATAGACGTACTGGTTCAGAAAACTATCTTTAGGAAAAGGCTGGAAGAAACTGTACAAATAACACTCAATGGGGAGAAGGTAAATTCGGAAAAATAAAAATAACACAAGAATTAATATTGGCAAATTCGATGGAAGATGTCAAGTAAAGGAACTTATGCGTACATTCCTAAAGTGATCTTCAAAGAGAGGAAAATAAATGGTTCAAACCTCACAAGACATTTATGGAGTTTCTCACAGCCCATGGTAACTTTAACAAATATGTGTCGAAGATCGGGAAGGATGTAGTGTAGTTTGTGTGGTATGGCAGGGGTGAAGATGAAAACCATGAACTCTGGGAATGTGATTTTTATGGTGAGGAGAGAGCAAAATTTCTTTCATATTACATACCTTTAGACATTTTTGATGGCAAGTTACAAGCAAATATTAATAGAAAATCATTTAAATTTAATTTACTTTTGGACTACGTAAGAAAAATTAGAACAATACCATGAAGATGGAATACAATGGTATTGACACACACAAGACACATACTCGATGAGAACAGATAAGAGTTCTGAAAAGGAAATGACGATTCAATACAACAATACCCTGTAATGACATTGTTGAAGGAAGATCGAAATAAATGTAAAAAGATTACTCCGAATTGTCGTGATGCACAGTATAAACTCGAGAACAGTATACCTCCATCTGCATTCGTGGTTGGGGTAAGGAGCATAAGCTTATACGCAAATGTAGGAAACGAATAAGTAACGTAATTTTTATTATTGTACAAGTTTAAAATACATATGTATGAGTTACAAACAATGAGGACAATTTGGAGAAAGCAAATGTTACATGAAAAATTTCTATGTTCTCTAAAAAAAGACTTCCCTTATTTCTAAATCCTTATTGCTAATAATCATTCAAGATGAATGTACAAAATGAGACTTAACAAAAAGTACCATAATGGTTCAGTCCAAAGGAATCTCTTCACGAACAACCTGAAACAAGAAAATAATATAAGATGATTCAAATTTTACTCTCTTTAAAGCTTCAATATTTCACTTATTCTAAATTCGTATCGTTTATTTCGTATGCAGTCCAATGCTCTAACAGCAATATCAACTAATGCGTCTTCAAAACATCCAAAGATACATATTTTTTGTCACACTATGGAGCAACGAGATAATGATCTTTCTTCGACATCCTGTCATATCTCAACGAAGTGTGGATTTAGACCTTTAATACATGGCTGTCGCGCACTGATGTATGACTTATCGCTATTCTTTCATAGCGATGGCAATTTTCTTTTGGAGACACTATTTTTGTTATCGGTTGATTAAGTCTCTATTTTAATAAACCTACTTTCTTCTCAGAAGAAAATAATAAAAGAGTCACGTATAATTTTAAATAACAGCTAGTAGTAGTTTAAAAAGTTAAGGCAAAATTTACCTTTTTTCATTGTATGTTTATTTTCTCAAACTACTCATTTTGTTCCGACTAAATGTTAGGTTATGTGAACACAGAATAATTATACCGTTTCGATTAAAGAGAAGAATGGAAATATGAATTTAGTATGCATTTTAGTACGAATTATTTTTATGGTGCCTTTATGAAGTTACTTAAACAGTTAAAATAAGATCGGGGGAGACCTCTTCTAGCGTGTATCCTCTATCGGAGACGCTGGCACTAGCAAATAAATGCTTTTACTTGGCGCAGTGACATACCTACTCCTTACGAGGCCCGGAACGTGTCTTTTTTGATACCTCAATATTCAAGTATGACAAAAAGTGTTTGCATAGGTCGTGTGAAGAAATTTGAAATTCATATTATAAATGTTAATTATAAGTGTTATAACAAACACAGATTTTATTTATTTAACTGAATTGTTGAGATTTTTATGTTCAAATTTGTCTTTATAGTATTCTTAGTGACCCACTTTGAGGCAACGGTGGTGGTCGTAAAACTTCAAAATATGTATCCATTAAAGACCTCTCGATCCTGGTAGTTTTTGTTCATTTATTAGCAGTGTCTAATTGTATAAGGGTTTATATTTAATATTGCTATTATAAGCGTTGGGTATTTTCGTTTTGGAGTATTTAACATCGATTTGTATAAGATTCACTAGTAATAAATACAAATTACCTCTCTTAACTATCAGGAGTATGAGCTTTTTTTGTCAAGAACAATTTTTTGACCAGAAATGTCTAGAAATTATCCTGAAACGTAATTTTTATTGAACTAAAAAGAAAGTTATGGAATATGATTTCCACAACAGGAAATGCTTATGAAACTTCAAAATGATATCAGAAGATACGACCATTTTGAAGTTTCATGACGTAGTTCATAACTTAGTGCAACTTCCTTTTTGTTTGACAAAAATTTACGTTCCAGGGGTCCATTTTCTCGTCAAAAAATTGTTGAAATTGAATTCAATCATTTTCTAAACGTTCAAAATACGAGTTGCGTCGAGAAACGTCAAAAACCCTTGTCTATTTTATTCTCTGTGTATAAAAAACTCATCCAGCCATGAAATATACGTTTGTTTGACACCCGTCAACGCAGAGTAAAATAAACTTAGTTTTGGTGTAACTAGATTCCATGGTGGTCTTCTGGGTAACTTTCTGTTCAAGCGCAAACTTGAGTGTATAGCATACAAGTTGCGTCCCCGCGGTTTTGCTCCCGTCAATTTGTAATATGTTTGCTACTTTATTCTTTCTTACATTCCCATTGATAGCCTGTGATAATGTTATCCATCAATGTTAGGCGTTTTAACAGAATTGGTGTGTAGAATTATTTTCACTGATGTAATTATGAACAAAGTAAAAAAAAACACCAATTCCACATTTCGCTCCCTTAGGGGTGAATTTTCGTAAGATCGTTTCTTAGCGGACATTTTCGATACTTTTTCGTGTCACGCTCATCCCAACCCATGCCTCTAGGAGTGTCGTGCACCTCATGTGGTCTGAAGGGTACATAGCGTAGATGGAAATACGATTATTCATCTCAGAATATATATACACAAAACCCATGGACCTGATCCTAATAGCAATTTTTTAACGTAAATATTATGTTTCGTCCTTATTACTCCCAGCTCTAAGAATACAGTTCCGCTTCGTGATCTCACCTTGAACTTAAAAGCATTGGTAGTTTTAAAATCTCATCAACCCTAAAACTATAGATCCGATACAATTTTCATTTTTATAGATCAAAATTAGTTTTCAGTTATTTTTATCTATAAACTCATTTCCACCCCCACCGTCCCTCCAACGGGTGCTAGTGGTGTCTTTCTTCCATGAAGACTGAATTTAGACTTGCGCGATATCGGAATTTCACTATTAACTCAACGATGCCGACAATTATGGACTCGTACCTGTTATCTGTTATGTTTGATAATTTTTTCATGGTATCCCTTTCCCTAGGGGTGCTGTGTTTTATACGGGCTGGTTGCAAACTTTGACGTCTTCAAGAATGTCACTTCTAATTTCAGTGGCCCCGAAAACTACGATCTCAACTTTAATATCGGTCACTTGCGATTATTTTTACATTTTACTCCTCACCCTCAACACAAATGGTGTTTTATTCCCTATGTGGGGTGATTGTGTATTTATGTGGCAATGACGGTGTCACTTCACTTCAGCAGTCCAAAAATGATATATTCAACATCAATATCGGTCGATATTTTGATTATTTTTTCCTGTCTCTCATTCTCACCCCTACCCCATAGTTGCTAGGGTTAGATTATCTCTAATGTGAACTGACAACGCGTCGAAGATGTCCTTATCCTACTAAACGGCACCGAATACAATGTTATTCAATTCAAATGTGGGATTTTTGCATTATCCTTCTCCCTAAGGGTGCAAGGGATGTCTTACCTACACAATGCTTGTTGTCCGATAGTGTATCATCTGTGTGTCACGTTTGGTAGAGAATGCTCCAAGCACTCTAGAGACTGGGATATATACATAAAATATGTCAATTCCCATTTCACCCTTTTAAGGATGGATTTTCGTAAACTCCTTTTAGCGGATGTGTACACCCTAAAAGGAACTTATCTGCCAAATTTTAAGTTTGTAGGCGTTGTAGTTTCTGATATTTTGTGATTAGTCAGTCAGTAAGTGGTATTTCGCTTATACTATTAAGACGGAAGTAATTGGCCTTCCTGTCATTTAAAGTATTTTGACTAACATTATTTTCAATAGTTCAGTTTATTAATTATAGAGTTAACTGAATGCTACAGAGAAAATTTGTCTTAACATCGCGTGGAGTACTTATCTTGTAAAACGAGACAAATCTCATGTCTATCTTTCTTTTGGTAAATTAACAGGTTACTAAAAGACTATCGCTAAATATGGGTGTAGCGGAATAATTCCTTCACTCAACCACACTTTTCAGAATTCATAATATTCAGAAGAAGATTTTGGTTCAGCGTGAAACTATTTTTTAAAATTTATCTTCATTTAATCATTGCGTGCTTAATGTAGGGGTATATTGAATTCGCAGATAGCAAAAGTATTTCGCGATTAACATGGAATATTATACTACTGAACTTTTCCAAAACTTTGGAAACAATCTATGTAATGAAAAATAGTATAGACATGATTTTGTTTCATGCTATGGTGGCTACTTCCTATTTCTACTTCACATAGTTAAATGTTTGCTTGCGTAAAACAGTTTTGTCAAAATCGATTTAAACTTAATATTTGTTCTCACTTTAATTAATTATCAGAAGTGCAATGGTAGACAAAAATTATATAATTAAAAATATTAGAAGCAAAAGACAGTGTCTACTCGAAGTTTTAACTTCAACATTGGTAGTACAAAATTGACATTTTGTTCACCATAATATAAATCAGTGTGTCCCCGTCGTAGCCACGGTGTCAGCACGGCTCGTCACTAAGTCATCCCGGGTTCGATACATTTTGTAGCTTTTTATATTCATGTCTCAGTTCAAATATGACTTATGAAAAGTCCATCCTCTACGGCTAACAACCGTAGTTGTAATACCCGGATACAGCAATCTAGACGCTGTTTTTTTTTTTTTTTTTGTTGGGGCTTTAGGGCTCGTCAACGTCGAGGTCATAAGAGCCCATGCAAGTAGGGAAAAATGCAGTTTCGCACCATAGAGAAGAGCCGTAATGACTCTTCCCCGTGTGAGGGACTCGCCGAATATCTCGACCATACCCACTCAAAAACCCTCCTGAAATCAACAAATATCTAAATAGAAAGATGAAAGAAAAGAAAACAGAATACCAATACATTATTTCACAAAAAAGAAAAACAATTTTTAAATATTATATTTTCGAATTACAGAAACGAACGATGAAAACAAAGAATACAGTAAAGATGAAAAGGGAGTGCAAATTTTAAACCCTCCCGAGAACTTGTGGGAGGAGCCCCGATCTAGACGCTGTTCCCCCAAAGAGTTACTATAGTAGTTCTAGTAAGTAAACTCACACAGAAATGAGCCTCGAGGTCCTTCGTTGGCCGAAACGAAAATACATACATAGATTAGTGTATTTATGTAGTTATTAGAATTAGATATTAGAATACATTACTTTCATCTCGAGTGTACCAAAGTATTTATGACTCATATGTACGTCTGGGAAGTGGATATTTGCGTTAGATTTTGGTTGACATTTTTTCCTATTGTTGCGCAAACAATGTATGTTTCGTAAACTTGGAGTTGCTTTGTATAATGATAGCACTACAAAACTATAATGTTAAATAGAGAATGCAATTACTTTATGATAATGAATAGTTTTATCCACGACTTTAGTTTTACTGAAACGGACCGGAACTAATACTCAATCACGAAAGAAATTTTTTTCTGATTCAGTAGAAATGTGTTGAGAAAAATTGATGAGATATATAAATTTAATGAAAATATGTATGGGTAAAATGTAAACATCTTAGAAGCTGTACTATACATACATAGGTTGGATATTAAACTTACAGTTAATTTTCACTCAATCAATTTATAAATTGCACCAAATACGCTGTAGCATTGTTTCTTTTGTATTTGACTGCAATCCATCAGAAGCATGTGTTCCAATGAAAGGAAATTTAAATCTCATTTACTAAGTCAATATCTATAACTGCTCTAAATTCAAATTCTCGCAGTAAATATCAACTATGTTGACGGTTAGTTTTCGCTGAACTGTGTAGCAATTAGAAACAATAAAATTAATCCTTCCGTACTTATTTATTTTAATTTCAACTCTTCAGTGTCACGAATAGCATCATATAATATTCACAGACCTGTGCGCAAATGATCCTGTATTGTTCATCGGTAGAGTTGACAGTTCTACCTGGCAGAACCTTGCCCCTGCGACGTAATTCTTGTTGAACATCCACCAGGTCAAATATACCAATTGGATCAAGCTTGTTCCTTGCAATGAGTTCCACTAAATACTCAATGTAGTGGGGCCTGAAGGAAGCAAAGCAAACAAAAAAGAGAAAAATCAGTACCTTGAGTAACCTTTCTCGGAAGACTATTACTGGCGTCCCGTAAGGGTTGGGTGGCAGTCTCTTATGGGCTCTCTTAATTACTGTCTCAAGATCATCATTGCTTAACATGCTTATAGTGTCCAACTTGTGCTTCCACACCAGACAACTTAAATATTCAATATAGTGCATCCTGTAATAATAAAGATTTGGAAAGGTGTAACTAGTTTGTGAGTGTACCCTTGGTGGCAAGCATTTTCCATTTCCATTGGTAATTCCAAAGGCAGTGCCTTTAAAATACATATTTCAAGATACGAAATCAGGACCATCGTTTTTAATGGAACAAAGTACACGAATACGATAGCATGTGAAAAGTTAATAAGATCACAAACTAGTTTACAAGAGTATCAATTTCATTCGCAATGAAACGACAAAATACTTGCCTGCATAGACCTGCATGTCCTTCTATGACATCCCCATTGCAAACAGTATCCATGAGTCCTGTTGGCGTTTCCTTTTGCAATTGCACTAAGCATTTCACTACAGCTCCTTCTTCTTCACGTGCTTTCATTGTAGCGGGTGTTTCCTCATCAAAAGCAACACTGAATTCCTGAAAAAAAGAAAGAAAAAAACTACTGGAAATGCACATCATCGGAGAGTACACAAATTAATCACTCTACGTTTGCAAATATAATTTAGTTGTAGCTTCAACTAACGTGTTAGTATAACTGATTCCTTTCTAAATTTTACTACTTCCTTGGTATATTGTTTGTGTAGGCCTTACTACAAGTGAACTCAAGAAGATGAAAACGAAAGCATTAAATTGTGGGATGTTATTGTTGTGAGGGTCCTAGCTTCCAAGAATTTCAAAATGTGTTGCGTCCAAAAATATGACGTTTCGGTTAAATTTGAGAAGAATCCACACATTTTCCTGAACCCTTTTAATTAATATACTGTTGTTTAAATATTTATCGCAACTTTAATTTTAGTTCTAAAGAGATCGCCGTTATTATTTTCAAACATTAGCAGCGCAATATTTTAGGAAATAAATTAAGAACATGAAATGTGAATTACGTGAAGTTTATGTATGCAATGTGACGGAGTGGTTATCTTGGTATGAAACAGTGTGTCAAGAACCGACGAACAATACTGAGTGAGTGAAAAGATCATTACAGAAATTGAAATAAACAAGTTTTCGAGAAATATAGACTTTTTAACTCTTGAGTAGTGATATATTTACTGTATTCTACGCTAGTAAAGAAAAGTATCTATTTTTTTACTTTTCGTGGCATAGAAAATTGATTCATCAGAATTCTTTCTTTTTTGTAGTTCGTAATAAAACCCTAAAGAAGCGTTTGAGTTTTATTGCTCGTTGACTTTCCCGAATCATAAAATAAATATTGGGAAAGTATAATCCTGATTCTATTAAATCAAGTAAAACTTGTGTTCTGAATGTATTTAATGAATTTCATGGAAGATAATTAAAATGAAACACTTAAGTTAATTTATGAGACACATATTTCGTTTTGTAATGATGTAGACATTCGAGATGGGGACAGTACCTTGAGAAGTTTCTGAAGGTCATTGGGTTCCTTGTCTCTTAGATAGAACAAACAGTTTCTTGGGTGATGAGCGTGGAGACCTAACTTGGCGCAGAAAGGACTAACATCACATTTGGCGCCCATGAGAAATGGTTTCCCGCATCCGCAGCAGAATTCGTATTTGCACTGACTGCATGTGAAATGCATACATCCTCCTCGTGAGAGAGAATACCGAAACCTGCATTTTGGACAGTCTATGCCGTTGTCTGCCAAGTGTTTCGCGACTCCTTCTGCTTGTAATTCAGGATCGTTTGCTTCTTTCCATTCAGCGAATTTATCGCATGAAATACCTTCGTGTTGTTTCTCCCACTGAGAAAAAAAAAAGAAATACAATATCGGAACACTTAACTGCAATTTACGTTTTGTATTTAAAGAAAAAACTTACCGGCCGCCTGCAAGAAGCACAAGTGACAGAGTGACAGTCCGGACAAACAAGTCGTTTTTGCCTAGGATTTGCGATGAAGCCCGATGAACACTACAAAGTGAGCGAGGAAAATAATCAAACTTAAGTTCCGCAAACACAATGAAATTTATTTGTCAAGTTATTTTGACATGAAGTTGATCAAGTACATTTGATGCTTGAGTATGTATACACCCATAAAACTTACACGTCAAACTAAGTTTGTCAAATAAGTTAGGTCGTGTATGGGCGCCTGATTTGATTGTATTGTAATTTGTTTGATGGAATAATATGAAACTACTTACTCTGACACACCATTTGAAATTTGGATCTTGCATGAGAGTTCGGTCTCTCAATTTACTTTGGAAGAGCTCATGGACAGGAGGATCCAGAAAACTTTTTAATAGGATGTCTAAATTACTGAAATATTCTAAAGCCTGATCATCATTTTCTAGTTCTGGTTCTTTGCAAAAAGGGCATACAGCATCTGCTATATTTCGATCTGTTATTTGAATAGTGAAGTAGTTCTTAGCACAATCCTTACAACATCTGTGCACACATTTCAACATTGACACCATCTACAGCAAAGTAAAGTATGAAAATTATTATTATTGAAAAAGCAGTGTAAATATGACCATTTTTAAAACATTGCTTTATTAGCAATGACTTTAAAGTGTCTTACTTGTTTCATTGGGTACTTTCCAGTGCATAATTCGCATTCTTGTTGTAGGAAAGATAGGGCAGTGTTCAGTGTGCTACATTCCTTAGCTGCATTTAATGCCTCTTCTTTTTCAAATTTTAGCTCCATTAAGCGTACAGCCAGCTCAGCTTCGTCATATGTACTTACGAGCCCCTCAGCCAAATATCTTCGTACCTGTCTCTGTTTGTGCATAAATTACTCGTGAGAAAAAAGTTCATTTCAAAATATCGTTCAAAAGTCACAGTAATAAGGTTAATAATAACAATAACAAAATATCAAAAATATGTGTAGTAGGAGAATGCTTACATTTTTTGATTTCAAATTCCCAGTATTCAAAATGTATTCAAAGTGAAGTAACACATGCAATATTAGAATATATTGTCGCGGTCTTCCCGCTGTGGCTCGTAATTGGTTAGCCGAACCATAGGGGTAGTCACGACGTGAAGGAGGAAATAACTAGGTGACTGACGGAAAGGAGTGTTAGGTTCCAGTGAGACTCAGAGCTAGATTGAGACATTTATTTACACTCATAACGTGAGTGAGGTGCGCAAGGCGGATGCCAGAGAGGAGTAGGCGGAAGTCATGACGTAGCCTAGCTTGGGATGCTGTGCGCGAGGAACAGTCGCTGGTCTACACAGCTTCCGGCTCTCGAACGATCGGTGGACAGGAGGAGGTCACTGGGGTGTCACACGGATGCAACTCCCATGCAGTGACTGGTTCCTTCTGCCCCGAGGTCGGATCACCCCCGAGTATTATATGGTTTTACTCCCTAAGTCATTACCCACTAACCTACTTCCTCCGGCCATGCGACCTCATTCCTGTAGTTGCTAGGTGTCTTCGCGACAATATACACTAATGTTTACAGAAATATCAGAATGGAAAATTTTCTTTTCTTTATGAAACTATGAACTTTACACGTATTCTAAATCGATCAACAAATGTATCGACTACATGATTAGATAAACCATTGAAACAGAAAATACAGGTCTTGGAAAAAGTCAAGTATCTGTGGGTATCAAGTAGGACTCTTGAATCATGTGATATCCCGCAATGATTCGTTAAATCGTTTTGTCCCGTCTTCATTGCTTTCTGCTATTCTCTAAATGGCGACTCTTGTCTATTGGCTTCAGTCTGGGTTTTTTCCTTTTCAGATTTCTACACTTACATCCATGACGTTTTGGCTTCAGGGTGATATCGAGTAGAACAAACAGGACTGCCCACTCCAATAATTTGAATAAATTTAAAATACTTTAACTATTAAAAAATACATATTACTGTTTATGGTACTATGAATTATCCTGTAACCCTTGAAAAATATTCCACATTTCATATTCCATGATTATTCTCTTAAGCATAAATCATTTTGGAAAACGAATTGCTCATAACTTAGGTTGGTAAATCATATTGTAGCTTTCAGTTGATTTTTATGATCTTTTGTAATTTAACAATGTTCTGATATTCATATCTTTGGTATGCAGTTTTGGTATGCAGTTTGAATTCATGTAACTAGATGTTTCAAAACATTTAATCTAGAGCACTTATATTCCACTCAATATCGCTTTCATCATTGGGTACATATTGCTAAATTCAAAGCAAATTAATTGTAATCACAAAACCCTTCATGAGCGACGAGCACCTGATTCTGAAGGTGGAATATTTGTTGGAAACTATGCGCGGCGCCCTCTCTCTTCTGCCACCTAGAAATCTCCGACGCGTATTCACCACGAAGATAACGAAGTCCAGCCATATAATCATCCTCAATACTCCAACTCACGGTCTTCTTTGCTCGACATATGCTGCATACGGAGCAGCCAACATTCCCACAATATGACAGAAACGTATGGACACGGTCTTGCAATCTCCAAAATGAAATTTTTTTAACAATTCCATAAAACCTTTTTTTATAATTGGGAGAATCTTTCAAAGCAGATGCAAGACAGGATTCAATGACATGTAAGATCCATCTTTGTGAAACCCATGCCTGAATTGTCAGGACAAAAAATCGATGCAACAGACATTCACAAGCCCGACTCTTATTTACGAGCCGCGTGACAAATGTATCAACATGAGATTGTTGATTCAGGGACACGCTGCTCAAACATCTTCTCAGTCAAAAATGATACCAAGGAAAACTTCATATTTTCACCGATAGGGGTCTACTTGTGCAGCACGATCAAAAGTGAATGTCTGCTCGTATTAGCATTTTCATTTTTTTTAATTTGTGTAATATTTATATTTTTTAAATCGTCTTTACATGGATATTTTTTCACGTTTATACGTGGCCGTTGAAACTAACTTCACGAATAGCAATTTAAAACAATAATGGGCACATTTTAGTGTCCGGCTTGGTATTGAGCAGTAAAACCCAAGAAAGAAGTTGAACAATATAAGCCATGGAACACAGGTTCATGTAGATGGCCAAAGAAGGACTGACCACAATCTGAAGGATCCAGAAAATTTTCCATTGTTTGGCCGCTCACCATGTTACGCTCTTCAATGACAACCAACAACTGACATAATTACTGCACACATCAGATTTATAATCTATAAAGCAGACTGCTTTGCTTTCTTCGACTGAAATATAGTGTTTAAAATATAGAAAGCGAACGCAACTATTTTGGGGCACCACATCAATCTAATTTTGACTTATTTGCGGCCCTTCCTAATAAGCAATTCCCAGTTGGCTTCAAAACCGTATTCGTACGCAAGATAAGAAAGGGTCCGTGGCAGAATCGTTGATCTATTGGAAAAAGTTAGGATGTCACTCGTCATGATGGAAGAGAAGGTTTTCGAGAAGAACCTGAACCAGTTCCTAGATGGTAGTATACTGTACATATTTACTTATTTATTTACGTTGACTGTACAATCAGTCACATTGTCTGTATAGCCATGCAATACAAGGATCTAATCTTTTATCTACCTCTGGTTTGCGCTTCAGCCTGGCTCTGCACATCTCTGCCGCTTCATGCGTTGCCCGTCCCCGCCAGCTAGGAGGCGTGTGCATATCTACTATTGCGATGTATCCTTCATATTTTTCCTATTTTGCTATCATATTTCATGAATATTTCATATTTCCTTTGTGCTTCAATTAAGGCTTCCCCTATTCTTGTTGTTATGATATCTTCCTCTTTGTATTCTTTTATATATATTGCTCTTTCTGGTGCATAGATAGGGCAGTCCCACAAAACATGTTCTACATTTTCCTTTAATTCCCCACATATAAACTTTTCATCTTCATTTATCTTAAAACTACTTTATATGCGCCGAAATCTCCATGACCTGTCAAAAATTCTAGCATGATCTTTGGCGGATTAAACTTATTATTCTTCTGGACATACTGCACATTAGGTATATATTTACATGTGAGGTTTGTGCTTGTGTCCCACCGCTAGGCCAATGCTTGTATTAGAAATCGTTGGAGTTGACCTCTCGCACTTTCTCTTCCCGGTGTGTTTCCTTGCTATTTATACATATAGTTCTTTTCTGCTTTAAAATATGTCTGTATATGTCTAAGTATACTCTACATAGATAGGAGGGCACTCGCCACCGCCACAAACCCGTCACTCTCAACTGGGACGTGGAATTCATTTCCATCTCTGCCGAGCGAAACTCACACTAAGACAATACTGTACAAAATAGACTCTAATTTCTTTTATTTTTACACGAAAGAAAACGTTTACTTATAATTTGGTTATAAAATGAGAAATAAATTTAAAAACAGTGCTACCTGTTAATCCAAATCTGGATAATAACTCATAAGCATCATTACATCCCACTAAATTCTTCTTCATTAAGTTGCTCGTGGGTAAAATTATAAATCTGTATACAAACTATACATGGACTAAATTGAATTGTTTACAGATCACTATAGAAAACTAGAAGAGACTGAGTAAGACATCGCAAACCCAATTGACGTACCTGGTCACGACATGTTAGGTTTTACGAACCAATACCAATACAATGAGTTGTCTCAAGAAGCTTATCTTTATTGTATGTGTGAACAACCCGATAAAACATTATCTACTCCAGTAATGAAAAAGAAAACTCCACAACTATACACTCCACAACAACTACAACGAACATTCAGATGCATGTGAAATGAACTATTATGTTTCCGTCTAAAACCACGCACACTACCTCAAATATCTTGAATTAAAAATAGAATCGTCTAATTTAGGGTTTAAATTGTGTTTTAAGCTGGAATTTATTTGATTAGATGGGTTTGGGATCACCCCTGGTAACGCACAATAATACTTATGGTATAAGTATTTTATAATATTTTAATTTTATAATATTATAACATATAGGTATTTTATAACCCGAAGACCCTTTGAAATTAATACCGTATCACCCCTTGATAATCTAAAACAAATCTAATCTATACATATTATAAACGTTTAACACATATAATAAATGTCCGTAATACTATTAAAATAGTAATTATGTTTGTTGGAAATGTTATTTATATGATAACGTATACATGTTTTTAAGATATCATTCTCAGTTATCGTTTAGATAGTTTGTCACCATGACATTTTGTTATTCAGGGAGTAGATTTCATTTGTTGGTGGGAAAAATAAGTTTGTGCTCATAACAAAAAAAAAAAAATTACTAAAGTGATCAAAAGACTATTAATATCTGAAATCATAGGATGCAGTTAATACTAATTTTTCCAAGGGTTTATCATATTATTTTAATCAGGGGAATCTCTCTTACCTCATAATTTAACTTATCTGGAACGTTTTCTGAAACTTCATTTGTTTTGGCTGAATCCTGAGAATTGGTGCGGAAAGTGACGGAATGAATGGTATTTGCAACATTCTTGGAATGTTTGTCATCTGGTGGTGTAGCTACAGAGGGGTCATTATTGGGACTGTGAAGGGGTTCAGAAATTTCCTTTCTTTCTAGTTGAGCAGTGAGTAAGTTACCAGCAACAGAGGAATTTGTTGAAGTGGTTGATATCGTTAAAACTGGATACTGATTTACGGGAGGGCACATTTCGGAATCTTCATCATCGGCAAAGTCTGTAACATACTCATCTTCATCACTATCTAAACAGTGCTCAGGAAAATACGGTTTAGGGGCTTGTTTCTCATCTGGACGCAACACCTCACTTTTACTTGAAGGACCATTTAGCGAATCAACTACTTTGTCTGAAGTTGGTGATTCAATTTCTGATGTTTTCTTTTCTTCGTCTTGAACTTCTCCATCCTTAATTTCAATATGAGTTGTGATAACTTCCTTACTTGGAACAACAGAATCATCTGTTTTCGGTGTAACAATTTTATCTATTGTTAAATTCTTGGAATCGTCCGGAATTTTTTCAATTGGTTCATGTTCTTTTTGTTCTCGTGCATCCTTGACTTCAATTTGTTGGAATTCGCGAGTATCTGTTTTATTATCTACTGATGTTCCAAGACCAATTAAAGTAACTGATTTATTTTCCGTCACAGCTTTGAGTGAAAACTGATCTTCATCTTCACTTGGATTGTGCTTTTCAATTAGAACCACTTTATTTTCATCCTTATGTGTGCTTTCTGTGGGAATAGGAGGGGCTTTTGTAGTTTTAATGGACGGTTTTGGTACTGGAGCACTGATGTTTGGTTGGGATTTATGTGTCTTTGGTTGTGATTTTACCGCACTTCCTTTTATTTCTTTAGGCGGATTTGGTATTCCACGAGAAGGTTTGGACATAGCCTTCCGGGCTGCAATTCTCGAACTTCTTTGCGGTCTAACGGGGACATTTGACTGTTTATTTTGAGATTTTGGAGGAATGGGTGGGGCTTTACCTTTCTTCGCCTGACCTCTGTCAGCTGAATTTTTTGTCGCTGATTTGGAGAAAACTGGGGTCACATCTACAACAGCTTCTGGGGAATCAGGAGGTGAATCACTTTGCCATTCGTCTTCATTTGCTTTAAGAACAGATGGGGTACTTTCATTGTGGGTGAATTCTGGTTCTAAATGGGAGGATTCATGTAAAGGCTCCATAATGGAATCTGATTGTTTTGAAGTTGCGGGCTGAACATTGGGTTCCGTTCGCACCCCAGATAATTGTGGTTGGTCATCGAATTTTTGAGGGAGAGACTTTTTTGCATCTTTCTCAGAAGTCTCATCAGAAACGATTTGTTCTTTTTGAGAGGGTAACTTGTTTGCTATGGGAGCATTCAATTTTTTCACAATTTCTTCTTTATCTTTCTGTATTTGAGTATCATGCATTATTTTAACGTACTCTTGTTGCACAATGGGGTCTTCAAAGGCATTCAAATCAGGGAGAGAAGAAGACTGTCTTTGCAAAACATAAAAAGTTATGCTTGGCTTCCTTCTCGGAATATTTGAAAATATATCTTTTGCATTCATTTCTTCCGGTTTCTTCAACACTTTTTCATCCTGTGTTTGTTGTTCTGAGACTTTCCCTATATGTTTTGTTTCTTCTTCTATGGCAGATTTATTTGGACTGCTTTCCTTATTTTCATGTTTTTCTTTGGTCTCAATAGGGACAAAAGTATTTCTACTGATATCATCACCTGTTTTAGAAGGAATGTCCTGATGCTCATCCTTAGGGAATACCTTCTGCTTCTCACCTACTGAGCCTGGAATGTGCTGCTCACATACCTGTGATGGTTCTTTCACTGCTTTACTCTGGCTAGAAGAGTCATCTTTCTCTTGTAAAGATGATACATCCCTTGAATGGATTGAACCAAAGACTGGACTCACCGCTTTACTCTGATCTGTGCTCTCCTCTGGACCCAGGTCTGAACGTGCATCGACAAAGTCAGTTACGAAATCATCTGTGTGAATAGATAAAACATTATCACAGTAAGCGAATTCATTTAGAGCAAATATATAGAAAATTACGTCTAAAAATTAATTAATTGATTGTTTCTACAATGGATATAAATTGTCAGGTTAACTAGACGCTATATATCCCAAATGCTTCGCATAGAATGTAAAGGAAATAAATACTCCAAGAACCTATGTTCACAAATATGCAATATCAAAATCACTCCGAAAGTTTATGACGCAACGCAATATCAAGTTTTTCTCCCAATTATTATCTACTGACAATGCTAGCGGTTGTATTTTAAATATAGCTTCGATACAAACGAAGTTTTTATTTAACTCTAAATCTCTCATATTATGAGGTTCATGCTAATTATTAATTTATCTTATTTCTTATGACAAAATACAGCACAAAACTTTAGCGACAAGCAGCTTAAGTGACTAATTTGTAACCACTACAGGAATTGATATTTTTAAAATAATGTTTTTGTTGTTTGGATATTCTAGTGAGTTCTGTAGGAATCCATATTTTACGTACCAAGAATAGTTTTCGTAACTTCAAATACATTTAAACTCAGATGAACTCTAATTTGGAACCGATATTATTTCAAAACGTTCCTTGAATTTTAACAAATATATTTTAGTGAGTTTACTTTTCCTCTTCTTTCACATAAAATCATGATATATTTCAATCATGTTAATATGTATTTTAATTGATGTTACACATTTACTGTACCTTCATCCGGATGTAGAAGCCTTCTCTGTAGGGTCTCTGGATCAGTAAATTGAGACCCTACAGCTCCTGACCCCTTCATAGCCCCCAATGATTCACTATTCATAAGTTGCCCCATTTCTCCCACCTTAATTGTTAGGCTCATATTGCCACTTTCATTATCTGTTCCTACAGGCGGCCCCCAAATCCGCATAAGGAAAGGTTTTAACTGAGTTTTGCTCAGTTCCAGATATGCAGCTTCCATATTCCCATGATTAGCTGTTAGTACTGTAACGATGTCTTCGCGCGTAAAATTTCCTCGAGTCAGCAATTCAGCATACTGAAATAAGAAATTTATGATATTTTTATTTAACAAATATGTAATTTTTATGTAATTAATATTATATTACAAGTACAAGGTAAACATGGAAATGCTGTGTTGAGTTTAGATTTACTAAATAAAACTGAGAAAGTGTACGTATTAAAGTTCTATTAATTACAAATACAAGAAAATTAATGATTACCAGCACGAAACACATACAGAAGTCCTCAGTCGTGTAATACGTCTTATGAATAATGGAACTGAATAAGGAAGATTCTTCAATATTACCTTCTTTTGGCGCTGTTCTACACATTCAGTCACTGCTGACCACACATTTCCCTTGTGCAATCTCAAAGCATCGCGAGCTTCAGCTACTGAGATTGTACCAATATTGTTTTCTTTACGTTCATGTCCATAGTTAGTAGCTAATGTAACTACAGTGTCTATCATATTTCTCCAGTTATCTTGAAGCCACTGCACTGGATTCTTATCTCCACAATGATTCATCGCTACCTGAAGGTCTTCTGTTGCAAAACCCTGTTGCTCTGCTTCCTACAAGGGAAGATAAGAAGCAAGGTTAATGAAATTCGAAAGAATGGAAAATATTTTAATCAAACTATTTATATAAAATGTGGTACAAAGGATTTTAACCCTTTTTCTAGAATATCCTGGGGTAAATTTCTTCTTTTTAAACTCCACCAGAACCTACTACCAAGAGCTTTTCATGTTAGTTTTCCAATTCATACTCTTTTGAATATTGTACGATAGCTAAACAGGTTCTTTCAAAGAATGAAAATCTATTTTTTGGGGAAGTGAGTTCATTTAACTTACTTACGTGGGTGACAATTTTTACGTTATCGTAAAAAGTATGGAGAAATACTTTTCTTAAAATAACTATATACTTTGGAACACTTCTCGATGCAATACACAATATTTGAGAGGAATCGAAAACTCTAATAAAAATATCTTATTAAGTGGGACAAGACGCGACAATTAAATTCATTTTTGTGTAAGTACTTAAATAATCGGCAAGACGTGTGAGGAATCCCTGATTTTTTTGTCTTGTGATATAAAACCAACTTATCGTCAGTCTTGTATGATCATGCTAGGTTTGTCAGAAAAGAGAAACAAGTATGATCGGATCAGGTTTGATGCACAATATATAGTTTCACAAATCAGTAAAATACTTTTATGCAGATATAAGCATGACATAACGTTCAGACATAATTTCATGCAGTCATAACTTTCAGTCGTGTGCGTGCCATCGTCTGAGCGGTCCACTTAATTACAGCGCATCGTAGATAGTAGTCTAAAATGAAAGATCTGAGGGTTCAGTAACTGACAATGATTCACAATTGTTGCCAATTCCATGACCACAACAGAGACTGAGCAAAATATTGGAGAAAAGTTTGAGGTACATGAATCGTTTGTGACATGCTAGATTCACGATAAATCGTGTTAATATAAGTCTGACTGATGAATAAGTAAGAGTAGTTATAAGATACAGGTATAAGAGAATAGAGAGATTTTTTTAACTTAATGATATAATGGGGTTTGGTTGATTTTGCGTATATGTCATATACTATAACACTCAAAATTTATTCGCCAATGTTTCAATATAATTTATATCATCATCAGGGCTTGCAATACCTCGCTCCATAGACATTCATTTTGTAAACATACTGTTGAGTTGAAGTGAAGTGCCAGTTAGATTTAAGTTGTATATGTTTGCAGAATGAATGTCTATGGAGCGAGGTATTGCAAGCCCTGATGATGATATAAATTATATCGAAACGTTGGCGAGTAAATTTTGAGTGTTATTGTACATGACATATACGCAAAAACTACCAAATCCCATTATGAATTCGGAGGTCAAGAACAAGATGGAGGATATGAATGATATATATCAATTATACTGATAAACAACAAATCCGGTACGTTGATGTAAATAACTATAAATCTTTCGTTAGAAATATAAGCAGCATGTATTATAGTGAATATAATTTTACTATCAATACAATATGCTTAAATACATTGCTGACTCTTCGGAGAAAAAAAAAGATAGATGATAGGGTATAATTGGACGTCTCGGATCAGCGACTTCCAGTATACTACAAGTTCAAAATAATGAACCTAACTGCGGCGACTTTTATAACTGTTGCATGCTGCACAACATTTACAAATACACTCGATGTTGAGAAAGTGTTCTTTCATTACATGTAATACATGAAGGACGAAAATCATGCTGAATGTTTGTAAGTACACTTGAGAAATCAAATACATTGGCAAAAGTCATGACTCCCTTCACAGAACCGTCGAAGATGTTAATCCAAATACTATATATTGTCCCGGGATACAATTTTTACTTTCCAATTATACAGGATATATAAGGGTCGAAAACAAAATTCGAGATCGTTTCGAATCTTTACGAATTGGTTCCAGGGGAGTCAATTTTCAAATTTTGGCAATGGTGTCCAATGTAGCATGTGTGTATATGTGCATATGTGTATGTATGTTAAGAATTTTGTTTCCCGATGACTCACGAACAAATTAATGCATCGAAACTAAACATGAGATTTGACTACGTATGCATTGGGAATAGAAATCTATTTCTGGACTGCTCATACCGACTTTATTTACACACACTCTCCACTTCCAGTTTCTTAAAATTAAAAATTTTGAAAAAAGGATTAAAAAAATTTGATTGTTTAGTTAATTCTGCGAACAAATTGTTAAACCGTATTTCCGTGCGAAGCTCCGTTTTCAAGATACAACGAAATTATGTTACGCAAAAAAGGGTTATTTCAGAAAGAATAAATAATTCCTGAAAGCGACACGCGCACATGACTTATATAGTAAAATAATTAATAGTCATTCGTCCACGTAAGTTTGTGGAAGAAGATTTTGCACATGGACATCCGAGTATTGTACTGAAACCCGAGAAAAGAAGATGGTAGTGAACGTTCACTTCTTGCACTGAAGTTTTTGCAGTGATCCGTCAGGTGCCATGTGCCAAGTTACAAGTGAGTCATAAATTCAAGAGTGATGATTTTGACATGGTTAATAGTCATTGTGAGCTAAGAGAAGCTGCGTGAAGCAGTAGATCTCTGGCTGTGAATTACTGTGTCGAAGGTCAAACAACATGAGGGAAAGTCCGTCATCGCATTGACTTTAAACAAATATGTATTTTTAGATAGAAAATTTAATATAATTTAAGGGAGAACGCAAGAAAGAAAGCGTACGATCTTTTGTTTAATAGATGCACAGCAGCGAGGAGTAAGTGCGTCCTTTCACCAGTATTTTTATCAGTCGGATAACATTACACGGATATCTTATCCGTCCGGTAAAGGTATCCGGTAAAGTTTCCAGCTGGATCATTTATCGCTTGCCAAAGACTCATCAATTCAAATAATTATCTTATGTTTATTTGTGTTAATGTTATTATTAACATTTATTTTTTGTTTAAATTGAATGTCAATGGTAGACTGGTTCTGAGGGGTGGCGCAGTTGGTTAGCGTATGTGCGTGTTAAGCTCAATGTCCCGAGTTCGTATCTCGGTCCCGGTTCACATTTTCATTCAACATAACATAATTATAATTTATATATTTATTCAAGTTAAAATATGTTTAATTGTTATTTGAAGGTGCAAATTCTTTTAATCGTGGATGACTTCTGCTTCTTTATTGATATATTTGATAAAGTATTCGGCTTATTTCATCAGATTGTCCCATTACACACAACTAGGAGATACGCTATTATTTAGAAAGTGAAAGGTACTGGGACAATATAAACTTAAGGGTAACACACGAATGACATTAAAAAACCGGGGAATAAACTTTCTTTGCTTCCAAAATATTGACGTCTTTCATTTTAAACACTAAAATATTAATTCCTCTCGAAAATATTAAGAATAAAAATTGCCCTCGTTTCAACCTCATCTATTTTAAAATATTACACAGAATTAAAAACTTTTTAACAAAAAATTACCAATAGCCAAAATACTAAAAAATGCGAATATGTAGAATTTTTTACAACGTTCGAAAAACCTAAACCTGCTAAATCTTTTATCATCGCATGTATTTCGGTCATCGGTTCTCAAAAGTATCCTTAACGATATTTCAAAAATTAATATTTCAGCCATTCCACATTTTCTTAATTCCCCTATAAATGAAATTATCGTAAATAAATATACAAACATATTCTACAAAACAGTGTATGAATATATTTTATAACTACATGACATTTTTAGATAAATGATCCTTCGATCCACTTTTCGATATATTATACACAGTTTGGTATCATTGGAAGCAGAAAATCAAAATCAAGCAAAGCTGAAACGAAGCTCAGTAAAAATATGTTAACATTAAATTTTCAAATTCTATAGGGAATCAGTATTCGGTGTTGCGAGCACGTATACTTGAAGCTCAATATCTAATATCATTATAGTCAGGTCGAAAGTTTGAGACAGCTCGTAACTTGCCAACTTATACTTGGAAAATGATAATTAATTTCCTAGTCTGTTGGAAATATATCACTACTGTCAAATCGCGGTATTTCATATTCTGGACATGGACACAGAAGTTCATTGGCTGATCAAAAAATGGGAGACAATAATATATTGTCAAAAAAGCAGTTACTAACTGCGTATGACCACGTGGAGGACAAACCAATTTACTCTCCTAAGCAAGCAAGGGACCATCCCATGAATTTCGAACAAGGGAATCTATTAATTGTTACTGTTATCATGAAATATTTTAGTTTATAGAGTTAGAGTATATTAGTTTAATTTTACGAATTTTTATCATTTTTGGAATCACTTGGAGGCTCACGACGGACCGCACACCCCACACCCTCGTCTAGGTGCGGTAGTGCTTTTGTCAGAATCCTAAATCTTTAATTCAAATGTCAAATTCTCTGTCTTCATGTACTGGTTAACGATCCAGAACACTTGCTGCATTTGCAAATGAAGTAGGTAAAAATGAATTCTTAACGATATCATCATAAGGAATAATTTCAGCGTAACTCTTTAAAGCCTCATCTTATAGCAATAACTGTGGTAATATTGTCTAACTCATTTGAACCAAAATATTTTTATAAAGAGGGCTGGAAATGATGTTGATTCTGTCTTTCCTCCTACACTTTTTAAATGACAGGGGTTCTAGATCTCAATACATTTCATTAAAGAAATTATTTATTTTATCAAGAAACTTGGGTTTTGTAACATCTTTACTTCTAATGTGCCTACAGAAGAGAACTTGCGTTTTGTACAATTTTCGGACGTTATTTATTTTTTATTGCAAGTCTCTTAAAGTTGTTTGAATGCATCATTTAAAATCTTACAGCAATGATTGCACTGATTTTGCAAATATTCATGTCTCAACAACAGATGTTCTATTTATCTTTAGTAAAGATTCTATTTGTTAATTTTTCTAAAATAATAATAAATAAAAATTTCATTTCATTTACTATAATACGAATATGGAAAGAGATTGTAATATGCAAATATTATCAAAAGCAATACACCACCTTTTTCAATTTTTATTACAAAATTCAATGTATGTTTTCCTTCACTCCATTTCCCTTGTCTTGAAGGGGTCGGAGATGCAGGATGAGATGATGCCTTATTTGATTTGACAGAGGAATTTCAGTTGTGCCGGATGCCCTTCCTGACACACCTCCCTGAGGCGAGTAATATATGGTCATGAGAGTTAATGATGAGTGAATGTCGCGGTGGAAAGGCAGGGAAAACGGAAGTTATTCAAATTCAAAATCAAGTAGTTGACAACGATTTCTTGGGTGTTTTTATAATTACTCAAAACACCTCTACAAGCAATTATTCCATATGTAGCATTGCCATGAATTGAAGCATTATATACCATAGTTCAAAATTTATAAAATCTAAATAGGTTACATTCTATGTTGGAACAATATCAATAAATTATTACTTTCACAATTAAAGCTTCTCAAATATTCATGCTACAAATAATTGAATAATTTGATCTTTCCATTTTTCCAGTAAAACTTGTGCAAAAAAAACGACAAATGAGAAAATAGTATTTCTTTACATCAAAACTTTTATAACATAAACAAAAGCTTACAGGTCCGAATATGAATTACTATGATTCTGAGACTTACATTAAAAATAAACTTGTTTTCTCAGATACCGGCTGAAAATAATACATTTTAAAATATTATTTATTACGGAGCAAATTCATGTTCACCAGTTACAGGGAACAGGTTTACACGACCATTCTTTCATATTGCTAGTTCTAACGTAATACGTTCATTTATCCACAATATTTCGAGATATAACCTCACAATACATCAAAACGTTAATGCAGGTATACATTAAATAAATTAGGAAACCTTGTAATTGTCAATGGCCATAAATATCTCAATGAAACAATTGACATGAAGGAAAAAAAACAACAAACTTTTCTACTTAAATTGAAATATTTATTACCACTTTCTAAGTTGATTATATTTAATAAAATTCATAATTTTAGCTGATTTCTATCACCATCACGTGATTGTAGTTCTTCTTCGTTTATGTACTACAATCACTTGATGATGACAGTAAGCAGCTGTCAAAACGTCAAATATGACTAGATGAGAATCATGTCAATATTTTCGACTAATTTTCTATCAAAAGTTTCAGCAACATCTGAGGAAACAGCATTTTTTATTCCAAAACTTATACACACAGTAACTATTTTGCTAACCCACTGTATTTTTAATAAACAGCTATCAACAAAAGTTCACAAATACTACAATGTCAGAAAGTGAATCGGGAACATATACACTCAACGTCATCATCAACGGAAACACAACTTAAAAATTAAAAAGTCAATATACTTTATGTAATACAAGTTCAACTATGTGCTTTGGCTTATTTTATTAGTTAATACTTCATGCGTTAAAAGAGATCTAGGAAGACACACATAAAATACTTAATCCAATAACTATTTCAATGGAACTACTGTCCTTCCTAATAAATAAGTTTGTGAAATATATAGTAATTCAATGGAACTACTGTCCTTCCAAATAAATAAGTTTGTGAAATTTATACTAATTATGAATTATTTTTGGGGACGACATCTCCAAATACTCTCTCACAACTAATTCTGAATGAAATATTATCACTTAAGATATAGTCGTTTCACAATGTCTGTAAACATAAATTCAGAGATAGATTATGGCAGTCTTATACACATCAGTATTACTACTTATATATGAGTTGTCTAGACAATTTTGACGAAATCTTTCACAAGACACTAAATTAGTCCTCTGTCTATAAAAATATAAATATTTTTTCTTTGCAAGTTTAATGTGATATAGACAAGAGTTTAAAATAAGTATCAAAGTTATAACTGTTCTATTACATTTAAAACATTGTACAAGAGTTTTTATTTTGGTGTGTCTTATTTTGGTTCAGAACTTGATATATCTTATTTTGAAAATAGTGTGTTGATGTGTCTCCTTGTCTTGTTTTGAAACCAACCATTCACTTCAGTATTTAAAAACAGCATGAAGCATCTCATTCCGAATGTTCTTGTTTCCCCTATTATAGAAGACACTTACAACTTTTAAAATCAGCTGGAATCTCAATATGGCTAAATAGTGCTTAACTATTTCCAACACAGAAAATCTTGCAAACAATTCAGACACAAATCAATATGTTATGGTAATGTTATTGTCTTCACTATTAACAAGTAAAATTTTATAAATTTCACTGACTTGTATAATCTACAACACCTAAAAAACAACAACAATGAAACCTAACCTCACATGCTACTTTGAGGAATACTCTTTTCTCTACCCAAACCAGCTACGATCTCATTTGCTAATCGATCCACCAATAGGAAATCGATATGGGAGCTGAAAAAAATGTGATGAAAATTTCTGTATTTTTCAAGAGAAAAATCATGCATTTAACCTCAAAAAGAGGTACAAACCGATGATTGTCAGTAAAATAAGGGAAATTGGAAAGATGTACAGGGAAATAATCAATACATTAAAACCTATCTTCCTATAATAACTGAAATGCGAATCAAGCGAGAAAAACGAATAATAGTAAAATCGGTCAACGAAGATCAACGAAAATTCGCGCATATATATAAGCGTGCTAGCTACCTGCCAATGCATATACTAGGAAGGCGCATGCTGCTAGCGCATGCCTCGATAACGCTATCCATTAAAATGTATAGTTTTCGTATAACTGTGAATTGATTTGATTCTTGATTAAGTAGAATAGAATAGCGTAATAGCTTATAACTCACCCTGAGCAATTTTACGATTTCCAGGCCTTGCGATTTCATTATATCAGTTTGTTGTCTCTGGACCACGTCTCCTAAGTTGTTGAGATGCTCTGGAGGCTGGGAACCTGCTCTGCCGCCAATGCTGTTGCGACGTAGGCCTCTCTCCGGCATGGATGGTTGCTAGAAATTGATGACTTCATATTAGGAACGAGTGTATCTTTTCTTACAATTAAAACAACATTGTTTTAAACACTGGAAACCACACCTCAGAGAGTATTATCACATTAATACCTTAAGTTATTAACATTTTCAAGATAACAACAAATTAGCCTAGATCGCCTACTGTTAACCATCCACACCCTTGAAAAGTTATTGAATCCTTGGGAGTCGCCGTAGGATGTTCTTCTGTTTTCCCATTGACCTAAATGTCGCAGATCGGCGTGACTGCGAGTAGTTGGACCTATTTGCTTATTTTCCAGAATGGATTTGTTCCTTATATCTGGAAAATCTGAGTAATCATCTCTTCTTAAATCACCAACAGTTCCCAGATATGACCCGATACCCATCTGCCGTTCGGAGTACATTTGTACTTCTTCATCCAAGTATCTGCTCCCAAATCTTGGACTTAACTCTCCAGGGGCTGGAGGTAAACTCTACAACACAAATTGAAAGTTTGTCATTTAAAATTTGTTAAAATGTAATAATCTATGGTACTTTAAATTATTTAACTTTAACTTATTATTATATTTAAACAAACTATACGTAGTGCATCAAGGCAATTTATTATATCTACCTACACAGTATTATCTGAGAAAGTTGACTGAAGAATACCAAATATCAATACAAAGAGTATTATGACGTTAACAGTCATGCTTTATTTACATTACAGGGGGTGAGAAAGTGGTGCTCCATACATTGAGATAGCAAGCTGGCATTGGGGCTTTGGGGGAATATGACGTTTGCAGTGCTCTTACTGTGCTGTTAGTTGCCTACCTGCAATTCCTTTAGTCCAACACAGTCTTAAGAAATAATGTGGTAATTGAACATTTAATATACAAGCTGATACAGAGAGAGAGAGAGAAACGTAATTTGCTCCTGCAATGGCCCTAAATATAAACCATATTTGATGCCACGTTTGCATGACGCCAATGTGCAAGCCAACAGTTGGCTTCCAATGAATGGAAGACAATAGTTGACTTCTGCAATTGATCTGCAGCGCATTGGCGCGGCAAGTACAGCCGTATTAGCTGAAATACGACACTTGTTCTTAAGTGATACTGCTTGAAGTGATGGAGACGCCAATAGTTGTCTTGAGTCTACTTCGCAAGACAATTCATTGGTATGCCAATTGTGAAGGTCATTGGCTTCTAAACTCAAGTCTGTGGTGTTCACACGAAGCCAACTATTGTCTTCCATTAATCGGAAACCAACTGTCGGTTTCAGTATTGGCATCGTGAATACGCAACATGAATGTCCTTCCCGTGGATTGTGTGACACCATACCTGCGTATCGCTCGTGAAGGACAAGCGGCTGTTCGACCTGCCGGGCAGGTGCCAAGGGTCGAAGTCGTTCGTCTGAGTGCCCATGTGCAAGGACATGGCTCTCTTCAACCGACGGTTGTGGAGAGATTCTGCGTCACTTTTGCCACCCATTGGAGGGGAGTAGCGCTTAGTCAAATTAGGACTTACATCGTACGTCTGTCAAGTCAGAAATGAGCTAACGTGTCAAAATTCCAATGCAAAGCAAGTCCAGACAAGAAGTAAAAATATAGAAAGGAAAAGTAATAAAATAAAATATAAATCATGTCTAAATAAAGATGTTTATAATATATAGATTTTTATTATACTTACATTTAAAAATCCTTTATTGGTTTTGCTTTCGACAAGATAAATGTTTCGATTAATGGGACATTCATTTGAAAATAAATAGAAAACAGTTTGGAAGTGGGATTGTTGGACGTCTATTAATCACCAATACCCCAGCAAAGAAAGAGAATTAATTTGAACTACTTGTTATTTGTTTTACAGAAGATGCATTTACATTACAAGCCAATCTACTGCAACATTAATCTAGTTACATCTATTAGCAGCGGCATCTCTTTCTGTTTGCTCGGGCGCTGTACAGTTAAAGCGGGCCTAACATGGGACAGGATGTAGGACCCCTGGGATTGTCCCTTACTTACTTGGGTAGAGATGCTTTGCGGGGGTGGTGATGTGCCTGTAGATGCCACACTCTTCGCTGGCTTCGGAGCCTCCTGCGGCTGCGCGGGCACAGAGCCCGGCGTCGCAGTGCCGGAGGCAGGTTCCGAACTGCCGCCGCCCGCGTGCGACGTTTTGCTCGTCTGAACGCTCGCACTCGTCAGCCTACTATCGGGACGCGGGGACGGGTCATCGCGGGGTGGCGGGGAAGGGCCGCAACCCGTCGACACCTTGCTAGGAACGGGGACTGGTGCCGGGGCGGGAACAGGAGCCGGGATTGTAGGCGGAGGTAAAGGAGAAGTGGAAGCAACCGACATTTGGGACTGACTGTCGGACATGCTGGTATTTGTGGTCATGGTATGTCTGTCTGAAAAGGCGGAAGGAACAGATTTCGAGTCAGAAACGCTGTCGCTATGTTCCGCCGCATGGCGTGATCGCGCCCGGGCACTTTTGGCAGCTGCCGCTTTTGTTTCATCCGTCTTTCTTCCTAAAAACGGTTTCAGCGCATTAATCATTTGCAGATTCTCAGTTGTATTATTAAAGGATCGAAAATCAAAATAACACACATTTGCTAGCTAAAACTTTTAATCCTTATATAAATAATCCACAGGACACACAAACAAACATGGGGCAGACTTAGCACAATGTATTGAATCAAAGCGATTTGATCTCATAGACATCCATGTAAGAATCCAAGATGTCGGCGAGAGTTGGTCGCTTTCATTCAACAACACGTCACAAGATAAAAAAGAATCACCACCGTGTCGTATCAGGGTTGTTCTAGCTGTAGAACTTGGTTCCCGGCCAGAAAGAAATTCTCCTCAGAGGCCTACCTTTCTTCTTATTGACCGCCGGCGCTTCGGAGGGTTTCTTGTCTTGTTTGGGTTCGCCGCTGATGCGCAACTGTTTGTTGAATTTGGCGACGACGATGCGCTCGTCTTCAGCGTCGTCACTCATGTCGCTGTCGTCGCGTTCGCTGCCGTCGCTGGCGTCGGGCTGCACCAGCTGGCGCTTGGGTGGCGCCTCACGCTCGCGCTCCGCCTCCCAATCGCGCTCTCGCCCTCCGCGGTGGTTGCGGTCGCGAAGCGAAGACGCTTCCACTGCTGCTGCTGCTGCTCCGGCCCCGCCGCTGCGCCGTCGCCCGCCGCTACCTCCCACTGCAATGGGGCAACGGAGTAATCATAATCAGGTCCACTCTTTGTTCGGGACAGATTGAGATGCATCTACAATGAGTGCGAGCTAGGCAGGGTTTTGATTTCGTACTGCACTAGTATTGTGTGTGTCCCTCTTTCTTTCTTCTTACTGGTGCCCCCTCCCCCATCGCCAGAAGAAATTTTTACTACCAGTTTTCTTTAAAAATAAGAACATGCTAATCCCTCACTTTTCTTTAGTGGCTACGTGGAAGCTCGAAAATGATTCGTTATTTAATATAGAAATTCATACAAATATATAAATGCGTAACGCGAAAACGTGTGTCTATTTGTTACTTAATCACGATTAAATCACTGAACCAATCGTGATGGAATTTGGCACGGATATAGTTAAGATGCCCAGGATGAACATAGGTTAATTTTTATTTTTTAAATGCGTGAAAGGAAAGATAGAAAATGATTTTGACCATAAATGTCGATTAAATCGGAAAAAAGAGAGGTATATTCGCTTACACCACCTAAACGGTTAGAGATAAGTGATAACTATGAATGGCAATATTGTTTGCCTCAAAGAGTTCTAAATAAAAGTCCTAGACAGCATATGTCTATCTACAAAGGTTCACCCACACTATTGAAAAAACGTTATTCAAAATAAGAGTATACGTAAATTTAGGAGAATAATTTAGAAAAGAAAAAGTAATTATCATCAAATTTAATGAATTATTTGCTTTTTGCGTTTAACAAAGATAAGAACCGCCTTTAAATCGTAAAATGTCGACGAATAGTGTAGATTTTACAAGAATTTTAATGAAATGGTGCAGCCGCGTCATCCATCGGAAGCGAAAATTCGATCGGCGCCCGTGAGATGATGTCGTGTGTGTAGTAAACTTTTGTATTAAATAAGTATTATTATAAATTTGAAAAATTAGGATGCTGAACATGTTTTCAAAAACCAGCAAGTAAAAGCATTTTGATCTTATAACATAGATTTTATTTTTTCCTGAGTAAAAGATTAGTCTAAGAAAACTCCCGAGCAACGTCAGGTAATCAACTAGTTGGAAATTCTTTCGTTTACGTGTTAAATTTTTCTCCCATCTGACATGACTTCTTAGTATGGATTCAAGGTACTGTAAAATGTACAAATAAAGATTCACTGTACTTAATATTCGCAAGATACATTTTTCTTTGGTCCCTAATCATATAAAATTTGTTTCATATCAATTAACTTATTTCCATTAATCTTTTCTTGCAAATAAAGTGTTCCTCACAGCACAATTTAGGGTTTCGTACTGCACAATGACTCACCCGTACTGCACAAATTGTAATGTATGTTAAAAGAAGCACTGGAGCTAGA
Source organism: Laupala kohalensis (assembly GCA_002313205.1). Taxonomy (NCBI): domain Eukaryota; kingdom Metazoa; phylum Arthropoda; class Insecta; order Orthoptera; family Trigonidiidae; genus Laupala; species Laupala kohalensis. Next base: position 240,948 of record NNCF01126961.1, read on the forward strand.
ATGTCGTCGATCCCGCTCGAGAACCTGGTACACTGTTGCGCAAGAACAGAATGATCCCACTCACCAGGCGAAAGAGAAAATTTGGTGTATCAGCAGCTTCTAGAATGTCAGGGATTCAGAGATTTAAGTATGATAGTTGGATTTTGCTAGAGTAGCATTAGCAAGAGTAGTATTAACCAGAATATTCCGTCTCCCACATAAAAACCTCATCCTTCGACCTGTCTTCCGACTGGGCCAAGTTGCCGGGCCGCTCATTACACTTTCTATGCTTCTTTCCTTCTAACACTCCACCTTCCCACTCCATATAGAAAAGCTTAAATAGAAAGCTACAAAACTTTTCCTTCTGTTCCAGATCGAATGCATCTTTTATAATACCGAAATTGTAATCGTATCACAAAGCATTTTCATCAGCTCAGTGGACACCATTGAAGCTGTTAGTAAAAATATAAATAATAAAAATACAATGATAAATATTATTTCCATTTATTGTCATAAATTGTTTTTTCATGACCTCAATTGATGATGTTTGCTAAACGAAAAACCCTACCTAGTTTATGGTATGCGACGTATGATTATTACTATTTATATATAGACTATGTTTGGAAAAAAGTACGTACTACATAACATACATTTTTTTGTGGGGCTTTACGGCTTGTCGACATCCAGGTCATTAGAACACTAAATATTTGTATTGATAGGGAAAATGCAGTTACGCACTAAGGAGAGCCAACATGACTCTCCCCGTGTGTGGAACTCGCCGAATGACTCAACCATACCCACTAAAAACCCTCCTGAATTGCAATATATCAAAACATATCTCAAAACATTGATGACAAAAAATGAGAGGGGGACAAAAAAATGAGGAAAATGAAGGATACCCTAGCGCCAATAGCGTCGGGATCGAAACGAACAAGAGGTGACCAAGGAAGGTCAGGAAAGAGAAAGGAAGGAGCCAAGCACAAGTAAGTGGAAGTAACGCCAGACTCAGCTTGGGACCCCATGTTTGCCAAACACGTAATTACTAAATGTAAGTCCCCTGGGAGGTATACGACATATGATTTTCACCTCCTTGTATCAAGATAATTCTACGAGTATATATTCTATTCCTTTCTCCCTTACCATTTCCGCTGGAGGCTGTGGTCTGTCCGCCGCCGCCGGAGCGGCGGCGCATCGCTGTCTGCGCTTGCTGCGGCGGCTGCGCCGGAGGGACGGATGGAAGCGCGCTGGGGCGTTTGGGCATGCCCGTCGGCGTCCGACAGCAAATGGCGCACACGCGCGTGCCGGCACGGTTCACGAAAGTGCAATGCTCGCATTCCCACTGGTGCGTGGGCACAACTGGAGGAGGCGGTGGAGGAGGCGACACTTCCCCCTCTTGCTCCACGACACCCTCCATCAACTCCATGCCGTCGCCTTCACCGTTCTCGGCCTCCATGTCAGCGCCGTCTCGGTCGTCGTCTCTCTCGCCGCGAGCTCTGGAGAAGAACTCATCGTCCTCTTCCTATGAAACAAAAGAGGAGAGCTGTTTTTGCATCATCCGTCATAAAGACTTTTTTGTTCGAGTTCAAGAAGTTGTGAATGTCAATTGTGCCAGTCGAAGAATCAAACAAGAGTCGAAACGTTGAAATATATATATATNATATATATATATATATATATAAAATAAGAAATTGTCTACAACAAAGGTAGTGTACTTAAGTTACAGATTCATTTTATTGATGATGCGTCTGAGATGTGAAAAGTAGAATACTAATAGGGTTTCGTTATCTTGTTGCATTTTAAATTGTAACCAAGCCTTAATTTCTAAAGAAAGTGTCCAAAAACTACTTATTAATATAAATTTATCGTCGCTCCAGGAAAGAATGCCAAGCAACAAATTTTATTTAATATATTTGAAGGCCTACGGGGAAAACCCAACTTTGTCCAAAAAACAAGATTTTTCAGGAACTGAAAGTAAAGTTTCACAAGTTGGTTCTTCCCCGTAGGTCCCTATCTTTTGCCTTCATTTTTATGAGACTGAGTTGACTATTCATTGTTTGGGAGCCACAAGTATGTAGTACTCATCCAAAGTTAACATACGGCGTTAAAATCTCGATTTCGAAAAAAATGGACAAAGTTTTTCCCCGAATGTCTTCATTTGAGAAATACGTAACGAGAGAAGTTTTATTTATTTGATTTCTCCAATTTCATTTTAGCGTCCAAAATAACATTGAGCCTTTTTCTTTTCTTTCATTTTGTTTCCTGTAAATCGAGAATCTCACAGAGAAGTATTTAGTTAGTTTCAGTTATCGTCAACATTCTCTAATATTGTACCCCTTATACTGTACTCTTTAACAGATCAATTTTCAAATATCTTTAGCATCTCCGGAATAATTTTTAATTGCTCTTTGGTTTTGATGTCCAAAATATCATTTCCAACAAATTAATCAATTTTAGCAACTGTTCGCTTTTTCTTACGTACGTCATGTTTCAAAAAGTTATTCACCCTCGTGGGACATTTAGGGGTGAACTAATGAAGTTATAATAAGGAACCTATTTTAAGAAATCTACCGTTTTGACAGAAAATATGTACGAAGATCGAATAAGTTTTGAATCCCATGCTTCACATGCAATAACGAGCTCTTACGGAACAACAAGAGTGCATTAAGAGAAATGCTTGAAGTGACGACCTTGATCATCAATTGCTCAGAGTATATCAACAAACGAAATGTCGAGGAATATTCTCAAGTAGACCTCGTGTGCTGAATCATTTCTGTTGCAGCCAAACCACGTGCAAGGTCTTCCTTTGAACGGGAGAAACAACGTGACTCCACATATATGATGTTCCACAGGAAAACGTCGAGAGGAACCGCGATTGTGGTGGCTGAAACATTAGATTACCCCGACTTATCCACCTTCCTTCCAGTGCGTGGTCGAGATGACATCGGACACTGTGCTGATGCTCTCGAACCTATTGGAATCATTTTTCGCTGAATGTGCTCTGGCAAATCTTCTGAGAACTACACCAGTAATTTTATAGGAACGTTAAGTACGTAGGACCCGTTAGGTGGTATGGAACAGTCATCAATGATCCCAAACCATACTCTTGTGCCGCACAGGTGTAGTAATGAACATAAATGTGTGGCAAAAAATATTGTTTCGTTCCAAATGTAGTTGTTATGACTACTGAAATCCTGGCGAGTTGTGCTTTATCCGTAGAAAGAGCGGGTAAATGAAGCTGGGAATGTTCATTTAATGGAGTACGAACTACATTTGCTGTCGATGCGTAACTTGCCTGACGCTGCTGTGGATCGCATTTATGGTTTGGGCAACGGTCCCAGAATTCCTCCACCCTGTAAAGAACCTCGTCGTCAGAGTGGAGAATACAGCGCTTCTGCGAAACGCCAAAGTCAAACTGGTTAGTTTGATGGTTTTTGCTTCATGGGGCTCTTGCTCTGATCTGGCGAAAATGGTATGCTGTAGGGGGACGCGATGCTGGTAACATTTTTGATACATATGTTGCGCAGCGTTTCCATTACGTCTTGCTGAGTCATGAATTAATGTGTCACAAAGCGACATGATGCCTCCCTCAGAGGGCCTCTCGCCACGTGTGGGAGTCTCCCGAAATTTATCATTTATTTAATATCTCGCCAATTATGAGGACTGATAGTGGCATTCGGGTTACTTGCTCCCAACAGCGCCTCTCTTTCAACCGCGGTGCCCAGTCGCGAGAGATAGGGACCACTTCCTGTTTTTGTATGCGGAATAGATGCGTAATTCCCCGGAAAGTGACACAGGGCCGCGTGACTATGCGTGGCCGTCACCCCATGCAAATCCCCCACCATATGGCATTCCCTCCTACTTTCTTAATAAACACATATTAACTTATGGACAACGCCCTTCCCTCTCTGGAGTTACTTGATGGGCCGTGTGCAAATTTTCCATCTCTCCAGAACCCCCCCCCCATCTCAACACGACGCTGGGCCCTTACGGACACGCGCCGTCCCCACCTTAACAGGGTGTTGGCTCAAGGATTCTTCACCCCCTTAACACCCCGCGATCTTACTTAAGCCGTGGGCAAAGCCACACCCGCTCTCAATTGCTCGTTGCTCTCTGCTCTCCACTCCTCGACTACGACGGCCACAACTACCCTGTGGACCGCCACTATCGAGTCATCTCTACGCAGAAAACCCGTCACCGTGGCCACTGCTGCGGACCGCACCGAGGCGAATGAACTCTCCGATGGTATGAATGGGAACACTGTCGGATCCCGACACTAGCAGCCCTTACGGCAAGCTATGTTAGAACGCCGTACTCAAGTACAGCGATGTAATCAATTGTTTCTACGCCCACTTAGGGCTGTAATAAGTCATTAAATTCATTTAACCTTTGTGCATGTGTTATGATTTCAACCTCCTACTAAGACCATATGACAGGGCAAATGCCAAGCGAGTAAAGAGTCTTTCTAGCTCTAATCCTGACTATACCGTACCCACCAATGGGAATAAACACCGCCTCAATATTCAACCGAGACGGCCCCCATTGCGACAAATGAAAGCTCGATATATTCTGCTAACGTGTATTCAAATATCGTGTACGCTATATTCCTAAACTAAATGGCAAGTAATGTGAAAGTCTAAGCAGTGGGTCTACTGTATATCGTATCATGTTACTATTAACTTCGCCCGAGTCAATTGTGGTTCCCTAGCTGTGCAACGTGATATTTGATTCAATCTTCAGACTTATTTTCATCAAAATTATACATTTCCGCAATTTGGGTCGTTATTAAAATATTTACTGTCCCCCATACAACCTGTTACTGTCCCCCATACAACTCCTTTAATTTTTTAATAGATATTTTTACTGTTATAATAAAAGTGAATCGTTTTTTTCTTATAACGTTACGATAAACTTCTCAGTTTTTTTCTAAGCGACAGGGTCAATTTACAAACTTAGCGTCTCCTAATGTTCAGTTTTCATATCAGAGACAGTATTCTCGACATTCCTATGAATCGGTATTTTTCGGATAAATATCATGCCATGCTAGCATACCGTGTTAGAGGCATTGTCACAACAGCCCACGAAGGTGTACACAAGGGGTTCACGGAGGGTAGAACTCCACAATTACTAGACCTCGACTCTGGGAAGAGAAGATATTGCCAGTATCTCGCTCCCGGTGGTTTGACCCCAGTTCCCGGTTCTCGTTTATAGCTGGCTGAGAAGGTCTGGGAATCGATCTGGATGGTGTCTAGCCAGCAGCTCCGAAGAATGATATATGCTTGGGATGTTTCACTCACCTGCTCGTCTGAGCTGAGAGAGGGCGCGGTCGCTCGCCTCCGCCTGCCTCCCATAGATTGGGGCTGTGCTTGTTGTTGTTGTTGCTGTATGGGAGGTGGGTGGGAGTGTTCTCGATGCAGACTGGCGCGTGACGCCAATGATTTGCGTGACTTGGTGCTGGGGGTGGGAGACACAGCGCGACGATGAGCGATGGCAGCTGCGCAACCGGAAGCCCTTCCGGCCAAACTGCGTGCGGGTGACGCACGACCTCCGAGCCCTGGTCCAGGACCCATTCCAGCGGACGAAGACACCTTATAGCCATGCAGCAAGCAAACTCATGTCACGTATCATTCTATACTTACACATTATAAACATCAAGATAATGTACTTGTATTGTAATTACCAGTATGGCAAAAAAGTGTTTCTCAAAAAAAAAAAAGTAATAGTAATAATAATAATAAAAGTCGTCCTGATGATAATGAATATGTAATAAACTATCCCGGCAACAGTCAATTTATTTTATTTTGAGTATTTATGACATATTTATCAAAACCCGCCGTAGCTACGGTGTTAACGCGCTCGCTCATCACCAAGTCATCCCGGGTACTTACTAACACTCGTCATCATGGTTCTTAGTTGGCCGACACGAGAAATACATATATACATACATGTATTTATCTTACTAGTTCGTAACAATGATTGTGGCATGCCGAGAATGCGATCTTGGAACAAGGCATCAAGGAAAATTCGTTGGGGAAGTGGTCACTTGGTCACGACATGCCGTGGAGGTAGTCAGTCAGAGGTTTTGAAGTGGGTGGTAGACGAGGGCGCTTCGTGGAGACAGCGGAGTCGGCGATTTCACTTCACAATTGACGCGAGCAGCCAATTTCACTTCACAATTGACGCGAATTTAATCGTCACATCACGTCGAGGCGAGATGCCGGTTGTAGAGAATCCGGAATCCCCAAACGAATGGCAAGAGTGAATTGCAGGGATATAGGTTCTAAGAGGACCGATATATTTCCCTGCGCTGAAATATTCTGTGAGTAAAAACTTTTTTCTTTCCTTAGGTAAAAACGTTGAGTAATGAAGAGGCAAGAAAATCGCTCAAGAAATAGATCTCAATGAATTGTGTTTTCTCTTATTCTGAGATTTTTGACGAACATTATTAACTTACATATTGAGGTTTTTCAACAATTATCAACTTTTTCCATGTGGTTAATCAACTTTCCTCTTGAAGTTTTTTATGAATATTATTAAGTTTATAGAGTGTTTAAATTATAATGAATTAGACAAATGCCTGCCTACTCAAAATTATGATCATATCTGTATGTTCTGTATAATCTTAAGATTAGTATTTTTTATTTTCTTCTTTCTATTTTGCCAAATATTGTGTTTAATTTTTTTCTGAATATATTTCTATTGACGGTCTTCTTGATAGCAATTCTGTCCATACTGAATGTACTGTCAATTGAACTGTCATCTTAGAGGTAGAATTAGTGGTAGAGGTAGAATTTTAATCAATCCGGGATATTCCTATATCTATTGAAGATACAGTCACAATACGTGAGCCTTGTAATGACTAAGTTGTAGACAAGACGGTCTGATTTGCCAAGACTAAATAAAATTTAAAAAACCGTGAATAATGGAATTGGGCAATGTAAACTAAAATGACATGTTAAATGACTAGTAAAGTCATAACTATTTCAGAATATTGCATTAACCCTGCGCCAATTTTGTTCTGTCTATTTCTCAAGGTTTACTTCCAGACATCGATTGGAGACTGCACTTAAATAACTTTCTTTTTAATTGTGGGAATGAGCGGCGTCACTTGGACCGTTGCGAACATAACTTTGAACAAAACTCATGATCGTTGTGAACGGCATTAGTGAAAAAAATATTCGTCCGTTATAAAGAAAATATTAGGTTAACGTTGCTTTTTGATACCTGGGACGCCCGAAATTAAGAAAAATGTGAGTAGGCCGTAATCGAACCGATGCCTCTACTTAATTGGTTTCTAGTATTATAACTCTAGAACCCTGAATTCATGGTCCCGAGAAATAAATTCTTTTCGCGTCGTAGGGAGTTACCTGCGAAGCACTGTGAGCCAGTCCATAGGGTGGAAGGCCGCCGGGGTACATGCTGGGCGGCGGACCGTGCCACGTGCCAATGCCGTTGGACATCCCGCCCCATGGCGCGCCGGGCATCGCCTGCGGCGGTGGCGCTCCAAAGGGTGTCATGCCCTCGGGACCGAAGGGCGGTGGTGGAGGCGCCATGTTGATGCTGTGACTGCTTGTGCTGCGCCCTGGCATGCCTCCGCCGAATTCCCAGGGGTTGGGTTGCATCCACATCATGCCATGATGGCAGCTCGGACAATTCAAGTGCGCCATAGACTGCGCCTGGGAATGGAAGGAGAATTGTTGCTGCATTTCCTCATACCTGTATTCACGAGTAGCAAAAACACCTTCAACGTGGACAGTCTCGTGCTCTTGGGAAATAACATAAGAATACTCAATACAACACATCGGATAATAAAAAGGATACAACCATTATACTTGTGTATTACACAACGATATCAAATAAGTGAAATTCTATTTAATTAGTTAATATACATTTCAGAGATGAAAATTCTTTCCTTGGAAGTAGTATCTTACTTAGTAAAGGAGGTACAAGTTTTTAAACACTATACTCAGAATAATCTATAGTTCGATAATAACTTGTACATGTAAATTTACAAACATATTTGCGTTAAATTACAAACATATTGACATTATATATGTATTATAACTNTTATCTAGGAACTTTTGCTGAAATTTTTGAATCCGCCTCTGCCTTAGGGCCCTTGATCGGAATTGATGGGATGGTCCCTTGCTTGCTTCCGGAAAGTAAATTAGTTTATTGTCCTCCACGTGGTCATGCGCAGTTTGTACTGTTTTTTGACAATAAATTTATATATTAAATTTATATTACTAAGTAAGCGAATTATCTGACGAATGGAAAGATCTCTTACAAACAGTGCTGCTCCTAACGAGGAGGTCTTGTGGTAAAATATTTAAAGTTTACAAAAGTTTCAAATTTCTTAAGTAAAATAAGTATTACTATCCAGAAATAATTCACTTAAGATTTAAACCTGATAAATGAACTCATTACAAAAAAAATTGAATATAAAAAGCAATAATTTTGGATTTACAAATTGAAGACACAATAAATGTATTGATACATGTTAATAAAAATATTTAATTCATACCAAACGAAGTGACTTTTATCACTACATTTATTTTTAAATAGTTTGTAGATTAACAGATGCATGATTATGTCCATCATTAATTGAATGTTATTCAATTGGAACAAATGTACGATTGTACGAAATAAGCTTCAAACCTGAAACGTTAGAGCACGAACAAATGAACGATTGTTTTACGAATATCATTATTATTTTGATATATCTCACCCTTTCGCCGAATCAATTCATAACCACCCACTACGATTACATTAACACAATAAATTATCTCCCTTTTTATGAATCCATGAGCAATAGTTTGATAATTAGCAAATTATTCTCCGTGTGACATCACGTCCTCTTTGCATCGTGGTAGTGGTCCGAAAAGAAACTAGAAACTGAAAATATTGATTGGAATAAAACGCTTGAATAGTCTCTAGACGCCGCATGAGAGTTGTTGGAAAACAGAGTACCTTCATGGAAAAGAGAAAAAAACTCGGCGAGCTAGAAAGTATAGGAACGTTAGTTATAGTTGGATAACTTTTTGCACTAGTCAACATATGATAATTGCTGGTATGCATGAAAACGAAGCAAATTATTCTATTCTGCTTCGTATAATGTAAATATCGTTTCATTTGTATGCATGAAAAGTAGACGGTGTAGCAGGTCCTATACCTTTTTCCTTCGAAGTAAAGTAAGAGAAATAGATGCTACAAACGAAATATCTGCTCTGTGTCGTATATATGAAAAATAACATCTGAAGGTATGTGTATTACTAGTCTCTGAAGTAGTACTTTCAGAGGCTACTGTTCATGCATACGATTCAGGGAAGATATTCCGTTTGCATTCAGCAACTACTTCTGATACTTTATATCGAAGGAAAAGGGTGTTACACAGGCTACTCCTTCTACTTGCGCATTTCTAACGAGGCGTCTGTCGTATGCCGCGATGAAGAGCGTAATTTCGTGAACCTGCTGCATGGAGTGGAAGGAAGCGGGCGAATGTAAACCCGCATTGTGCAGATCGCTGACGCTGCTACTGAGTCCTCCTCGCTGCGCCATGAAGGGAGGATGTCCGGGAGCGGAAGGCGGCAGGAAGTCGCTCGGGCGACGTCGCGCTGCCGTAGCGAAGCCCGAGATGTCTGAGCGTCGAGACGCGTCAACGCCGGACGAACCCGAGAGGCTGCCGGAGCGCCGCCGCCGCTGAGCCTCCCAAGAGTCGTTGGGTTCCCAGTCAGGATATCCGCTGTCTCTGCTTGGAGGTTGCTGCAACGAAATCACCCTATGCTCAGGCTTCTCCAAAGTAATTGAACAATCTAAACCCCTGCAATTTAATCGCGCGGAAAATTGAATGTAACTAACGTTTTGTATGATAATGTAAACGTTTACTTTTATTATGCAAACCTCTTTTATTGATCTGAATAATACGTCAGATACTACTTTTCCCTCATCTGCGTATTGTAAGCAAGTTTCACCGAGTTTCATATTTAGCGTTAACAATGTAAAGAGGGCACCAGTCCAGTAATGTGTAGTATATAGTAATACACCATGGAACATTACGTAATTCACATACAATTCCCAATGCTTCAGAGTTTTCGTATATTAGGACTCAAGTAGTCAAGTAACATCCTTTTCAAAGATATGGGTCAAATAGATTCTTTTTAAATGCTGTTATCACCAAAAGGAGAACATCAACGACATGAAATGAAACGATAGGAAATCATCAACACATCTTTTATTATTCTGGAGTACGATACTCATATGAATTATTTTCTTCGTCTGCATAGAAAGGAAACACAAATTTTCTGGGACATTTGATAATTAACAAGACTACAGAAAAGAATAGGTGCCTAGTGATTTTGAACTGATTTTCGGTATATTTGGGATGCTAAATCCAAATATCAAATCAGTTTTTCTCTATCAACTGTACTTCTTTAGATACAGCATACACATGCACTACTGGTTTTAATATTTGATATGTTTAGGTTAGTTAACGTAACTTATTAACAAAAATTACTTTTTTGTTGTTGTTACGCAACAAAAACATTTTAACTTTATAACTATAATGACTTATTTCTCGTGCAGAACAGGTGGACGTAAAGCGTGTGTGTGTGTTTTTTTTCTCTGGAAAGAGTTAATTCCATACTTTCTGTTTAGTAAACGTTTATTTGGTCATGTAAAAAAAAATTCAAGTTGAAGAAACTGAGTTATCATTCCGATGTGTTTTGCTACGATTGTGGAAAATATACATTAAAACAAAATAGAAAAAATATCACTACTTTGTAAAACTAGAGTATCTGCGATATTTTTTTTCCGGCTATATGATCAAAATAACACAGGGACATCGTATAATTAATGTAAAACGTTTACAGACCACTTACGACAGAGAACTATTGGAAAAAAGAAAAGTCTTAAATTTGGTGTGCCAATTGTTTGGAGAGAACCTGCAAACCTGTTATTGCTGCATGGTTAATATAACAGCTATTAATCGTAACAATCGCAACAAGTGGATATATCTAATTGGCAAGAGTTCGTTTTTCCTTTCATAGGAAATACCAATGTCAACATTTCACCCGCTACCAGATGAACTAAATCTCTTTGAACATCGCACTGACACATATGATGGAAGTGACAGCGATTATGAAGGAATGTTATAATTTCCTCATGTTTTTAATCAAGAAGGGCTAAATGACCTCGTCAGAGATCTGAGCCTTTCCAAAGAAGCATCAGAATTACTGGCTTCTAGATTAAATGACAAGAATTTACTTGAGAAAGGAACAAAAATTACTCTGTCGTTCAAGGGAAAAGATCTACTTCCTTTCTTCACTCAAGAAGAAAATCTTGTATTCTGTCAAAATGTAAGAAAACTCCTGAAAAAAATGGAACTTCCATAATATATTCCAGATTATACGCGATTATTCACTGATATGTTTTTATGCACGAGAGAAAATCGTCTTTCTACCAGTGCATATTGAACTATGATTCATGAAACAGTTTGTGAAGGCTCTTGATAATAATGGATCTTGTTTTTCTGATATAGGAACCAAAATGTCTGATATGAGTACTGAGAGACTGAAACCTGGAAATTTCGACGGCCCACTAATAAGACAGCTGTTAAAAGATTCGACATTTCTGGTTTCCATGAATGAGGCTGAACGAAAAGCATGGATGTCATTTGTTGAAGTTGTCAGAAATTTTATGGGAAACCGCACTTGAAAGCTATGCTCAGTTGGTAAACGTTATGCTCAATAACTTGTAATAATCATGAGCATAAAGGTTCGCTACCTACACCGCCACTTGGGCCGTTTTCCTGAAAATGTAGGTGAATTAATGAAGAATGATATCACTAGGACATAAATACTATGGAGAAACGCTTCCAAGGAAGGTGGGATACCTACAGGATGGGGGATTACTGTTGGAACCTGAATAGAGACTATTCAAATAATGTTCCTTCAAGAACGTCCCAAAGTGAAAGAAGCTTCCGAAGTGTTTATTGACTCACACATCCGCATGTAAAAGTTTTATAAGTTAAGTAACGGCATGTTTTCTATCTTCGAAACGAGATCTGAATGGGAAAAACTAATGCCATATTTAGATTCAGTGCCTCAATTATACTAAAAAAAACAGGAGTCAATATCCCGGTTCCAAAATCACTGCAGTCCTTTGACAGAACTTGGTAATTTTTGGACATATAAGGAAAATAAGGCCAGGTGCATTTGTGGGGAAGAAAAAACTAGTAATCACATATTATGGGATTGTTAGTTGTTTAGTGGAGAAAGGATGTCGGTATTTTTTGTGTGGATGTAATGATACAACGGGATTCACATAAATGTGAGGATAATTATAATTTGACGACAACGAAGGATTATCATTTATTCCTGGAACAAATCTCAAAATTATGCTGCATTAGGGATTTGATTAAAATCACATTTAAATAGTAGTAAAAGTGAGATAAGGTTACAGAGAGACTGAAGAAAAAGGAGATATTCCATATAATGATAAATTATCCTCTGTTGAAAATATGGCGAAGGAAGTGTCGGTTATTTGTTTAGCTATTAATTATTTGACGTTATGTTCATGATGTGTTCATAGAAATTGAATACATAACAATTGTAATTGTAGGGTCAGACTTTACTCTCCCCATCTTAAAGAAAAAAATACCAAAAATATGATTGAGTAGAAGAACTGTCTACCCGGCTGTTCTAAGTCGGTTGCAATAATAAAATTTTCCTTATTCATAATGATCGTAAGCAGTTACCTCCCATTGTCCTGTACCTATTTTAGTCATTGCAAGGCTTTTTATCCTTCTCGTACTTGTATTAGTTTTCAATTTCCCTATCATTTTACACTTTCTTACATTTTATATCTCGTCTTTGATTATTATTAACACGAATTCTTTCCTCGCAAAAGCGTGTACCAGCCATCGAAGTATTGCATGCTTAGCCGAAGAGACCGAGAAGAAGTTTGAGTTTGCATCTAGGCTAAGCGGGTAAAATCCTGCTTTTTAGGAGTTTAGGGGTTTAGGCATTGGAAGAGGTATGACGCTGAGGAGTTCTCTCCAGCTTAGCCCCTGTACGTAATACCGTAAGCAATCCGTAATACGTAGATGTATGAGCCCGGAAATCACAATACACTGGCTTATTGGCAGTTCACCTTCGATGTTACCAAGACTCACTAGCGTCGTGTCGAAACTGTCCCTACGTTGAGCGGCACTCATCTCTAACACAGTGAGTGGGATGGTTGGTGTGGTGCCTCGCATGGCAGCCTGATGCTGGCGATAGCGTTGTTGGAGAGTCCCGAGGCGGTCTCCAGCGGCGAGGGCAGCGGGTGCACGTGCGTGCTCAGGAGGCGTCGCTCGGAGCGTGGGTGGACTCCAGCGTCCTTCATCGTCTCCGTGCAGCGCTGCAACATCCACCAGGTGGCCTTGACGACATTCAAGTGTCTTTATATTTTCGACTCCATATACTTCGCGCATATTATTATATTTAAGAAAGATCAATGGTTATAATTTCATACGTATAGACAACCAAAAGTTGACAAAATTTAATGGTAAAATCTGAATTTTTATATAATTTTATAGTTTTACATGCAAAACTATTTCTTTATTTAATTTCTCCTGTCATTTTGAGATAAAATCCGTAAAACAATTAACCTTAAAAGTTATTGAGTTCTTTCATATTACTTCATACTTTCATAAAATGTCAAAAATAAAGTAACATGCGTTACACACGAAGTATGTTTTGAAAATTGGAACTACAATTTGCGAATCAATTTGGCATTACTAACAAATAATTTATTGTATCAAAACATTATTTTTATCCTTTTACTATGATTTTCTTAGTATTAATTTTTTTATGTATTGCACTCAGCATATTATCTTTTTTAGTAATTTCACTTAGAATAGCAGTGAATGTATTCTGGAGTAATTCATCTTCTTGTCAGTAGTTTGTACTGAAGTGTATTTAGCAAGCGTTTTGCATCTTTCAAGGAAAAGAGTCAATATTTATTTTTGTATATGTAAAATATTTGTGTAATTGAATTTTTGAAAGGAATACCTAGTCTGAGTACAATGATATGGAAAGGACTAAACTCCTTCTTAACGTTAGTGAGGTTCCGTTAAATAATCATTAATTCGAGCGCCAATAAATTGTTTATTGGTTTGTACAAGTAATATATTTTGCAGAAATTCGAGATTCTTATTTTAGAAATTGATTGAATAACAAAACTGGTATATCCATAGGGTACTCACTTCAATCTTAATTTAGTATTTTATCAATATAATGGCAGATAAAAAAGGATAAAATAATTCACGAGAGTAAGAATACAATGGTTGATACAATGTATTCCGAAGTTGATGACAAAGTAACTTACTTTGGAACCTGTTGTTGCCTCCGGGTGTTGGAGGCAGAGGTCTCGTGTTCATCAAGCGCTTCAGACTTCCCATCTTATCCTTCAGAGAGAACTCTTTCTTGGGCAACGTGGGGCCCTAATTTGAACAAGACAACATAAGTATTATATCCTCTCAAGCAAATCTTGATGAGTAACGAGTTTCATCCAGGTCATGATGGTTTCTCACAGGTTGCCCTTCCAGTTCTCGGTGTAAAACGTAGAAACACATTCCATGCCATTAATACTCTCGCATTACAACAAAACATGAAAGGTTGATACGTCTTCTTCAAATTGTTAGCAACTGTATTTGCAATGGTTTGTATCATAAATGTGATACATCGACTAATTTACCTTCCTCCGTATTCCAATTTCTGGAACACACTTTTCCAGTTGCCGCATTAGCATCATAGAGAGAACTCGCCATATCTTCGATACAAATCATTATTTGCATCAATACAGAAGCTACATTGAATATAAAGTATGTTAGAGGTTAATGAAGTTGATAAATAGTTTAAAAAACATACATCAGAGAAAAAAGAACAAGAATAGTGTGTAGAAGAAATATCAGGTTGAGATGAAAATTGTACAGAGAAATAAGGGGTCAATTCTTAACCAATAACGGATGTACTTGGAAAGAAAGGATATGAATTTATTAGGATTGTATTAATTATTGTATCAATAGACAACACTGCTTCAAAATCATTCATGCGCAGTGCTATACTTAATGTTTTTTAAATGCAGAAATGTATTCACAATACTCATGTATAATGGACTTCAGGAAAATGGTTGGATAATATTCATAAATGCATTTTCATCAATAACTAACAAACTTTATATACCAAGAAATTCGAAGGAGAAGCATACACTAAAATACATTACAGAACAATCAAGTATTCCAAAACTGTCTCTTAGAATACAAAATACAAGAAAAGACAATAAAATTTTAAAGGTACCCAAGAGGTGTGATTTCAGTGATGAATTCAGTAAAAATACAATACAGTAGAGCATAAATAAATTCACAAAACATACCAATATACATTATTATACATAAGTATTTGTAATGCTTCAAAATTAAGATTCGACGAGGAAACTTAATGCATATTATTCTTGAGTTAGTTGAAAAACAACCAGCAAGACAGCAATAAAAGAAATTTCGCTTTCCAAAAATAAATTTAATTGATTCTTTTTCAGAGTAGGTTTTTAAATGTACAATGTCCTTTAGTTAACGATATGTTATAATACTTAATATCACATTTGTTTTTCATAGTAATACGTTTTAATAAGGATTAAAAATAAATTATCTCTTAATTTTTAGGATGTTTAATACAAATAGCAACTTTACTGGCAAGAGTTAAAAATTAAAAAGGTTTTATCCATACAGTTACTAAAATTATATTAATAGGCACATCTACGTATAATATGGTAACGAAACACTACTGTAATAAATAGACTGATAATATTTTCCGCTTTTAAGTTTTTTCCTATTTACATGTCGCCATGTAGCAAAATATTCCCACGAAATGTTTTCGAACAAACAAAAACGCAATTCATTAACATTACAAGGTTGCAATTCAGAATCAAAATCGGACCAAGTTCTCACCCAAAGTCAACAAATAACGCAGGCCATTCGAGTTACCTGATCGGGGCGTCCCAACAGAGGGCTTCCGGTGCGACTGCCAGGTCGCTTGTTTTTCCTGGGAGGGGGCACAGGGGCCGGAACTTGTTCTCCTTTTGGCGGCAACGGGGGACGGAAAGTATTGAATCTGGTGGGATCCAAAGCCTGTGTATCAACAGAGAAATTAGAATGATATTTCGTGTATGATTAATTAGAGAACATAAACTCAACTATGATGCCCTAATATCCAGAATCCTTCAAGGAAACTGAGGTAGTGTCTTCTTGATTCTTTTAAAGAAAAAGCAGCCAGGTAATTTTTTGATCTTTATTCTACATATGTTAACAATACAATGAAAAGTTAAAATTTAAGTACGTAATGCAATCAAACACGACTTTCCGATAGGTATGTCGTATGAATTACCATGTCTGTTGACCCAGAGAGTCTACTATTCTCTGGTGCTCATTGACTCTAAAATATTTTGCTCTGATCCCGCGTACGTATGAAAAAACTGAAATAAATATGCAACGTATACATTAAAAATTGCAGTTATTTACTTAGAAATTTTGTTCTTAAAAAATCGTCACTATGACCTTTCTCACTTTATTTGTACAAATTTTATTTATGAAAGTAGCTCAGACCATATCTTCCACCATTTCTCCTAAATCTAAATAAAAAAATAAAAAAAATATATTACACCGAAAATATAGACTACAATATTAATTGCAATGCAGTATGAAACTAACATATCAAAACAACACAATACTTCAATACACAATGTTGAGCAATCTTAATCGCGTCTTACGTGAACTTTTGTATTAAAATTATTAATATTTAATGGTCTGAAAGTGGTAAAATGTGAGGAAATTTTATTTGTCATTTGGCACAATTGAACAATCTCTCAATAATTTTTACAATTACATAATGTTTTAAAGTTTATGTAGTATATTGAAATTTTTTATTATATCTTAAATTGGCGCTTTGTTCCATTGTATAATATTATAATAAATTGTACAAATGATTATTCCTTTGAATTTCAAGTTATTCATTTAGAGTGTAAATTACATCGCATCCTTCCACAATGTTCTTGCTACTTCATTATTCATAAACATAATTTTTCCGGTTCCGAGTTTCTCGACAAGTGTGCATTCGTTTTTTATTCTTCATACCACTCACCTTGCGTACGTGACTTTGTCGTTTGGGATGTCGATGATACATGTCGTCGCATGACAAGCAGAAATTCTGGTTGGCACATTTGTCACAGCGCACACATGGCGCTGAGGAACCGCAAAGATCACAATGACGTCCATCGCCGCGGCGTCCTCCTGGAAAATTGGCGGAATATCTTCACGAGAATGCCTCCTAAGTCAAGATAATTACATAGTAAATACAGATTTCCTATGAGACGACACCCCTAGCGGTTGGTCTTCGTAAGTGCATTGCGGTACCGTCTATTGTTTCGTATAACTCACACCGGCGAATTAATAATTAACAGCATTTCACTTAATAATTATCGAAACACTAAAGCAACAAATCCATAGAAAATTTTACTCCTCACAAACATATATATATATATATATATAGCCCCAAAATTTATCGAAGGTAGAACAAAAAAGATAGTTCATTATTTTTACATTTTGTGACGAAGTATGCCGTGAAATGTAGAGCCGGAAATGATATATCTTATTTGATTTTTAAGAAATACTTTTATATCATATTGAGATTATGGATGAATTGTTTCTAAATTTTGGGGTTTCAGTATTTCGAAAGACATTTATGTCAATTTATATACCACTTTTCTCAGTATTGAACAGACAAAAACATATCAAGCTCTTGAATAAAGTGTTGTTGATAATTATTTAACTGTGTAAAGACTGGTAACTTACATTAGAGGATAATTAAACTAAGGGTCCTTACGAAATTTTTATCAGTTTACAAAACTCGGTAGGAAAGCAGGGACTTCATTGCAAGATGAGAATAATGCTGTGTTCAGAAGTGAACATTTGTTAGTTATATATTGTTCGTGAATTTACGTTGTTTCTATTTAAAATTATTGATCACATATCTAATATAAACGAATATGTACCTTTGATTTTATTGTTCGAGGGAATATTTTCGAAACCTTGAAACACAGTATTGTAAGTGAGAATATTCTTCAAAATTTCTTTGATAATACAATCAACTAACACCTTTTTCCAGAATTTTGTTTATTACAAGCGTAAATATTTGAATTGCAGCGGGTTTTTTTTGGTGGTTGGGGGGAAGTTACTTATAAGTTAAATGAAAATAAACGACTCAACTATTGTCATTCTTCTTCTTTACCTCAACTTCTTTTCCCTAATCCTTAGGGGTCGGAGATGGGGATATGATGCCTCTTACTTTGATTTGGCGGGGGAATTTCTAGGGCGCCGGAGACATAACTTTTGTCATTAATATCGTTAAAAATGTTGAATTGTTCTTTCATTTTTATCTCAAACAATACATTGTCATAATTCATTGTTTCTTAGTGGTTGATTTAATTACATTAATCATGAATACTCTGAAC
Source organism: Laupala kohalensis (assembly GCA_002313205.1). Classification (NCBI taxonomy): domain Eukaryota; kingdom Metazoa; phylum Arthropoda; class Insecta; order Orthoptera; family Trigonidiidae; genus Laupala; species Laupala kohalensis. Next base: position 259,467 of record NNCF01126961.1, read on the forward strand.
TATGTTTTTTAATTAGAATAGTTGTGATGTAAATTATGGAGATTGCAAATAATATAGCATATGAATCATGATAAATCATTTATCAATGTATATCAACGCAGATGGATTTCCTTCATTTAATAGATATTTAATAGATATCACAATTTTTTTTAACACTAGAATTGTTTCTTGGCAATTCACATCATTTTTAGTGGTCATTCTTATCTGAAAAGTAATAAATTTTTATTTAATCAGTCAATATAAACTATTGATTAATTTTAAAACAAAAAACTAGACAAGTGAAACAACTCATCCACACACTGTTACTTCCTCCCTTATCATTTCAAATCTCTGAAGATACAATTGCATCGAAACATGTGTTTCAAAAGTAAATTGTGATTGATGACAATAATGTTCAAAACACATTAACGTAAACTATGTTTGATATGTTTTCAAAGGACGAAGAGAGGAACGCCATCACTAACCTGCTTTGATGAGCGGGGTGTTGCTGTATTGTTGTCCAGGGAACTCGATGACTTCGTAGTCAGGGTCTAGGGGAGGGGGCTCCGTTGTGGGCAACGGGGGTGGAACGTCATTTTCGTCTTGCGACGTTCCTCGCCGTACCTGCGCCTGCTGCTGTGGACACACAATGCAATGCTCATTAAGTTACATAAATCACACAATGCTCATTTGGTATTGTCATTTAGAACCATACATTTTCGGTTACTAGTTGGTAAAAATGATGGCCAGATATTTCCTCTACCTTTTGTGTTTGTGATAATACCCACCTCCCTGAGCTAAACTTTCCATTATAGTGTTCATACATTTACTTATTCAGTAAACTCAAACGATACATCACATAAAATTTTCAAGAATTAAAAAAGAAATTTGAAAGAAAGGGAATTGTGTATTAAGAAGATGAAACAATCGTGTTCAAAGGAGGCAATTATACGTCAGCAACTGTATTCACAGGAAATGTGTACCAAGATAAAAGTCTAATTAAAGAAATACAAAAAACGTCGAATACTTCGGATACAAATGTCTATAAATTTATAAAATAACATCATTTTATTTCAATGAAAATTACTGAAACAATTGTGATAGAACTACCTCTAATATATTTAAAAGAAGTGAGATCACACTGTTAAAGTTTTTAATTAAAGAATTTCAAAACCCTTGAATATTACATCCAAATTAATGATACAAACGACCCTTCATCTCGCGTATTAATCCATAAAACAACTTCACGGAACACTGTATTACTCACATCATCATTACCCTGATGACGGCCTGAGAGATGAGGTCGAAACGACGGTTTTTTATTTTAATTTTAAATGACTATTGACGTTGTTCCGTGAAGTTATTTTATGAACTATGTCCTGTGGAAACCTGAAGAATACCGCGTATATAAAACGTTTATAAAACGTTTATATTTTTAAGTTGGTACAAAGTCATTTAGTTAAAAAAATAACAGAAGAACGACTTGAATAGCAAAAATCAAATATTTGGTTTCATAGTTGTTGGAGGTGTATGCACATAACATTATTTAATATATTTAGTTGAGTAAAATATTGCAGTATTATTATTATTATTCTTATCCTATGATACGTTCGGAACAAATATTATAATTAACTCATAATTTCTTTGTTCATTCAAAATAGTCTTAAATTTGATGAAAAATTTATGATATTCTATTTCCTGTTAGAGACAATGACTACCCCCGCTTCATTTTATTTCGTCCATACTGCACTGCAATGAACAACCATACTGCACTGCATAGCGTCTATGCTTTGCGGGTTGCATTTTAAAAGGCTTCAATTTAAAAGTTACCGTACTATGTAGCGTGAAGCAGAAAAAAGGACGTAGTCTTCCTAGAGTATTATCTCTGAGGAAAGAATCATGGAAAGTATTTTCTAAGTACTCCAACACATCGATTTATGAGGTGAAAATTAATTTTCTACTCTCTTTTGTAATACATTACCTATATAGTAAATATATTTAATGTTTATTTACCCAAAATGACTAATAGATGCATTATGAAAATTTTTCTTATACCATAATAATAATAGTAATAATATTAAATGTATAACGTATAACTCCATAGCTGGAATTTTCCGATTTAAAACTGCGCCAATGTTCAGGTGATAATATCAGTAAGTTATTTACACTCCTAAGATAATATTGAATGCAAAATTATTTGGGAAGAGAAATGTGTCTGAAAGTTAACAAATATGTAACAAATTTAATACTTGTTTCGTTTACTACGTCTTGTCCAATACCTATACGTGTGTAATGTAATTTAATTCATATAGGTTTTTAATACTTGTACGTTTAATACGTCGTCACATGAGGCTAAACATTTGACGTATTAATATTGTTATAATAATAAATTCATTGCCAAAAAAGCAGTACAAACTGCGTATGACCGCGTGGAGGACAATAAATTAATTTACAATAATGTTATAGTGAGACTTAAGTTCTCATGGGTTGTGGGGGATGGGACTTGCGTTATGTCATTAGCATTTTGGAGGGTGCAAAGTCTATAGAAGTTGTGGACTTTGATACTCTTCAAATAATTAATCAAACGTGTGCAAAACCTTATGTGTAGCTAAGGATAATCAAAAGTCAAACTATTCTACAACAGGCCCCGAAGGTGCCCAAGGAGTTCGTGGAGGGTAGAGGTCCGCAATTTCTTCACCTCGGCACTAGGAGGAGGAGATGTCGCCAGCATCTCGCTCCGGCCGGTTTTACTCCAGGATAGACCTTGGCACTCATTTTACAACAGACTGAGGGAGACAGTCTAGATGAAGAATCCCCACCCAACTTAGGTCACCCAGCAACTCAGCGCTCTGAGCCATGCTGACTCCAGCTAAGGATATTGGGACATATTAACAATATTAAACCAGTTAATGGTTTCTTACAAACAAATACTTTGTTCTTCGTTATACAGTTAAAAAGTGATTTCTAATATTGATTAATATCTAATACTTCCAAACTACCAAAATTCATGCGACCAAAGAATTTGGTACTCAGCTACTAGAGATTAAAAGAATAAAATTATTATTCTCTTAACAATCACATCTCTTAAATATTCAAGACAAATGTTCTTTTACAGCAAAAAGAAGGATATATTACGAACAAAACATTAATGAAACGATAATGTAATCTGTTTTTATTCACTTTAAAGAACATATTTTATTATATTTCTTGGAGAAAAAGAAAGTAATAGGAAACACGACAGTTTTAGTCAATGTAAAACGATGTAAAACATTACACCTTATTGTACCAATAATTCAATTTGTATCGAGTTTTTTTGTTTCTTCATTGGTGTATATTTATACAACTGAGGTTAAGATAGTGGGAGAAGAGTGCGGTTTCGAACGCATGAGTGGACGGACAGCGCGGTTTCGAACGCTCAAGTTGCGAGTCGTTTCATGATTGCTGAAGAACCAAATTCATGGTTGCTCACGGAGTGATGAATAACGTGAGACAATCCTGTATAAGCATCAGTGGAGAATTGGTCAGTTGACGAGTCTGCTGCGCGAAACATCACGTGAGGGACGGCGAGTTTACCGCTGGGCTCCAGTGATAACGCGGGCGCGCAGCTGCGTCAGGGTCGGCAAGGGTGAGCCGTGCAGGCGCGTTCTTGTGTGGACCATCTAGGAGCAAAGGATTCTCCACAGAATTGGAAGACTGGAGGAAACAAATGATGTTTAAATTATACTTAGTATTAATTTTTTTTTTTTTGGGGGGGGGGGATTTTTGCCATTCCTATTAAAAGGATTTATTGTAATTAGTACTATGTATTTTTTGTTGGGGAAGTTAATTATTGTATTCATAGAATCAAGTTCATTTACATTATTTTATTTTGTGATTGTAAATTTAATGTAACCAATTAGTAAATAGAGTACATATAGAGTAAATGAAGTAAATATATAAGTAAATACCAATAAACGAATACATGTGTGTGATAAATCTAAAACTTCAAATTCCTCTTAAAAGATTAAAGATATCGAAGTGTGTTTACACTAAAATACGTCGTCACATGAGGCACATTACACTTGACGTATTAAAATTATTTTTAGCTTTCTCAGCTACGCAAATATTGTCACTTTTATGGATATTTCAAATGAAATTATATATTTTTCAGTTTTTTCATAGCTCATGTAGAGAAAAATCCTAAGATATTACATTTATTTAATTTGAACGCACAATAACAGAGAAACATGACAGCGAATATTTGAACATTATTGTACGTAAAGCACGACTGAGAGAATGATCTTCCTCCACGCCTGGTTGAGATCTTCCGAACTGCGTGTTTTTCCTTGTGTATATACAAAATATTAAAATATTCGCTATGTGGTTGCTCTGTTATTCGTTCAAATATCTTTTCTTGTTATGCTCCAAAATGAATAATTTATTTATGATATTTGTATCAAAAGGATGTTATTATAAGCCTGTTTATACCCCTTATGAAATAAGAAGAATATTAAGAGCCATATATCACGTGAACATTGAAAGTATAACCATTCAAATTGACTGAACTTGAGAATAAATGATACACCGTTTTGTGCGTTTTTTCATGGGTTTTGTACTAACTCTGCAAAAAAATGCATAGTTCCATTAAAAAATCAATAAATGTGACAAATTCTCTGCTCATAAAAATGCTACCAATCATTTGAATACGTGAAATGATCAACCTCATGCCACAACTTATTTTTACTGCAACTGAGCGAGTCTATTAAAACAACTTGTCATAAACGCCACTTCTGGAACTAGATGTATAGCGAGTTAGTAGTTAATACCATTTCATTGCATCAATCGCCATCCAGTACACTTTTGCTCATTTGGGACTCTTCAGGTAAGAGGCCAGAAACAACCGTCGCATCAGTTCGAAGAGTGATGCACAGTGAGTGACTTATATTTTGTACTTTTTATTGTAGTATGTGTAAAATGGGAAATGTGGCGATGTTATCTCCATGGAGCGATAGGAGGTAGGAGTTAGGTGGTAGGCTATTGTTAGTAGATGGGCCGGTTATGTGGGTTTACTAACAACTTAGCCCACGTAGAGTGGTTAGTAGGAGTTGTTAGTAATAGAGTTATTGGTACTAGGAGGATGTGGATAGAGGAAAGAGGATTTTCTTTTCACAGCAATATGAACTGGGACATTCATGTGTAAAGCTACAAATTTTTCTGGTCCCACCGGGAATTGAACCTGGAATGACTTTCACCTAGGTCAATACCTGGAATGACTTTCACCTAGGTCAATACCTGGAATGACTTTCACCTAGGTCAATACCTGGAATGACTTTCACCTAGGTCAAGAGAACACTTCCACCCGAGCCACGAGAGGGTCACGTGAGTGACTTGAGGATGATGATAGAGTAGAGCACTTCCATATCCATTGGGTGCATCTCTTCACTCATTTCAATCTGTTTACTCTGTATATGTATTTTGATGGAGTGTTCCAGAATTTCTGAAAGAACTTCATTTATAGGTACATTTCAGCAACCACCTAATACTGTTTGTAAAGTAGAAATACGAGGAGACTAAGAAGTATTAATTTTGTCATCTGGTTGACTAAGTTAAGCAATTCGTGGGATCACGGGGATATGCGTCATTAGCAATGTAAGCAAAGAACAAAACAGAAAGTGAGAAATAATTGTGCTAGAACTATTTCCACTTGCCTCGAGAAACGGATGTGCACGAAATGATAAGCATATAAAGAGCTTTTGAATCATCTCTTTAAATTGGTAACCTACAAATGGGATGGATAACATTGACAATGACAAGGACATGATACATTGTATTAAATGTGAATAGAGATTTAAGACGTATGAACAAAGATTCATAACCATGAGCGAACACGTGGGCAATGGTTAAATCTATTATATCGTAGATTTTTCTTGGCCTTCAAAATGATAATATCAGGAAAGGATCTTGAGCTGAGGTCAGTTGAAATAATATTATTTATGTATGTGCCAACTTATTGAACTATATTTGTTCTACATCAGGGCTGAAGACAATGAATACCACAAGACTGTCTGGAGAAATAACAAAAAAATTACAACTATAATATATAAATAAAGAGCTTATATCATGAAAACAACAAATCAATGTTATACAGTAAGGTTTTGCCACAGCTGACAAGATACTCGTAGGACAGCGGGGAAATTTGATAAATCAACTCAAATCCACGACGTTGTGCTGAGAAGGCGGGCTACTGTCGCAAATTATACAGTCCTTTGTCTCATCGAAAAGGAGTCTCTAGTGAACTCTTTCGCCGGGGCAACCTAAAGAAATCCACAGAGATTCGTACATGTATGTGATTCTCGATAAGAATATAAAACAAATTGCCAGCCAGCATAAGAGTCTGGTATAAACAAGGGAAGTAACAACCCAGATGAAATCACGATATTGTTTGATAAAAAAAAACCCACCGACAGCTGCATCCCTGCCAATATACCGGATGTTGACACATCTTTCAGACAGATGAAAATGGCGACGGATCGGAAATCGAACACTGGACCCCTGCATTTATATCAGACATGTTAATCACTACATTACCCGTACGCCTTCCACAATCCAACACCATTTCCATCCAGATCTAACCCTGGAAGACCTGAGGGACATACCCATACTGGAGATAAGTGAACCAGCTGATGCCTGAGACTCCTCAGATGTTTCTCCGGGTTACGTCTGGATGGAAATGGTGTACGGTTGTGGAAGTGTGGAAGACGATACCAGGTAAACCAAGATAATGAGAAATACAAGAGATCACTCTTTTGGCACAGCCTATATTTTAAGGGAGTTCATCTAATCTTTTAGAGAGACGGTCGCAACCTCGGATTAGAAATTTCAACAAGCTACAACACATTTAGAGCTGTGAACACCACTACCTCGAAATAATAATAATAATAATAATAATAATAATAATAATAATGTCATTTCCAGTAAAGGGCTGATTCACAAATTTCTCCAGAAAAAATTGGGCTAAATTTCAGTCAACAGACAAAATATCAATATAATGCAGAAATCTGTTGTTCTGAACACATGTAAAATTGTGAGAAACTTCCTACAACTACAATAGAAACACCACAAACCTTAGCTCTCTTGGTAATCCACCCGGGAGCAGGTAAATTCCAACCACAAGAGGCTAAGATTGAAATGAATAATAATAATAATTATTATTATTATTATTATTATTATTATTATTATTATTATTATTATTATTGCAGTGCTACAGAGAGCTACAACACCACCGTATTACAAGTATACCCCACCACCAGTATTAGAGGGAGACGATGTTATCATGTACTGGGATAGACCCGTGCTGACGGATCGAACCATCGATTGTAATAAACCAGACATAGTTGTGATTAACGCGGGGGCGAAGACAGCAACATTAATTGACATCGCCGTACTTCTCACTCACAATGTCATTAAAACAGAACGAGAGAAGAAAAGTAAATACCAGGAACTGGCAATGCAAATGAAAACAATCTGGAAGCTGGACAAAGTTAACATCTATGCGATAGTGATTTCGGCTGAGGGAGTGTTTCCAAAGACTTTTCCAAAAACTCTGGCAGATTTAGGACTCCCCACAAACATCGCTAGAAGAGGTCAAAAAGCAAACGTGCCATATAGTTAGAAATTTTTTATCGTTTTAAACTATAAGTACATACTATTTGTCAAATCTAGTGGAATAGTGTAACAGGTGTTGCAGGGATGAAATGGGAAATAAGGGATCAGGCTGAATTGTCTTTCCTAAAGTAAAGCNATAAAATGGCAGGTGAATAATATCCAGCGGTAGGGCTGAGTATTAGAGAAATGTCGAAATAATAATAATAATAAAAATCTTCATCAGCATAGATAAATATTAGGAAAACAAATTAATGTTATGTTGAATTAAAATGGCCGCCGTTCGCCGAGCCGAGACTAGCCGAGAGGTGAAAGGGGTGGCGCACTTGGTTAGCGCATGAGCGCGTTAAGCTCCCGAGTTCGAATCTCGGTCCCATCTCCCATTTTCATTCAACATAACATGATAAATTAAAAGTCGTTTCTATGTTGCTCATTTTTTTTATTATTATTATTATTANGCTTTGATAATGTTGCTAAAGCACCACAATTACCAAGTATTCAACATAACATAATTAATCTGTTACCTGGCGATGAGGTCACCGCAATTTAAGAGATTTCTAAGGAAAACAAAGTAAATTACTACCAACAAAACCATCTATCATCCTCAAAATTGAAAGGTATGAAATGTGTCGAGAAATAACAATAATAATTGACAGAAGATTAGAGCACAATATACCAGAGATAGTAGTAAAGAAACAAAGAAGTTCTCCTTATGGACAATGTCACAATTAACAACAATAACTTAGAGCATTAAAAAATAAAATTAAAAAGTACTTGATCTTTGATTTGAAATTTAGGTCGTGTAGAAGTATGACTGAATAAGAGTGATTCCAATAGTATTGTCAAACAAGGGAGTAGTGCCAAATAACATGTTCAAGTCACCCAGGGAACTGGAACTTAAACCTCAAAATCAGAAACTCATGTAAAAGTCGGTTATGCTCGAATGCTTGGACATATGTCAACTGTTCGGAGATTCACATATATTTAGTAAGAATATATTAATTCTTAATTAGAGTAATGAGAACTATGACAAGCAAAATGTTTCGTAAGCGAGCGGAATCGTAACGGCGATTTCTGCTTCGTAGCGGTGAGGGAAAGCGACCGCTGTAAAGGGCTCAGTGTTTCGTAATTTATTGTTCGCAGGACGGTCATAAAAATTCAGCGATAGGAAGAGTGTCTGAGTACTACGTATTTATTTTTGGCTAGAAGAGGAAAGTAGGTAGAAAATTTGCTAACACATTATAGATGGCGTCGTTAGATTTAAACAGGAAGCAACGGAAAATTACAAGAAGTATTTTGAAGGAGACAAGATCAGCGTTAGTGACATATTTTGGGTTTTAAAGTACAGCTGCAAGAGAAACTCATATCGTGGGTATGGAGAGAGGCAGAAGCCCTTTACAAATTAAAAGGATGACAATAGATAGCGACCCGGAGAGCGTGAGTGTGAGGGGGTGCGACCCTCAGTTTTTGAGAATTGTCAAGGGACAGTTGACGTACGCCACGAGGCAGAGACCGTTGGGCGTGCATCGCAGAACGGTTGGCAAAGGAGGCGCTGAAGACAAGGGAGTTGTAGTTAAAGGTTCGAAAGTTTCCTGAATTTAGTTTTCTATTATTCTTAAAAAGCGTTAGGTTAAAATTACGGAGAAGACGGCTGAAAAAGATAACACCGTTGAAGTGAGGAAATTTCCTAGGAAGGAACGTTCTGAGTGGCTAGGAACAAGCTCGTTCTAAACTCAATCAATCACGACAACTCCGCGTGAAGTGAGAATTTGACATGATTGACAAAAAAATAGTCACTTGGTTTTAAAAAATGTATCACGTGAGTTAGCTTCTGAGGGACAGAGTGGGGAACGAGGTGATAAAACATGATGCAGAGACATTCCATTCGATCAGATTCGAATATTTTCGAACAGGATTCAGATTCGAGTACTTTCGAGCAGGATTCGATCATTTGAGTATATTCGAAACTTTCATGAGATTTCGAGATTCGAGCACATTCGATCAGATTCGAGTAAAACATTCCGAATCATTCCGAGATTTAATGATTCCGAGATCATTTAGAGATTTTCTTCACCTCTAGGTCTTGAAGTTTTGGACAAGTTATTCTTAATTGATAACTTGATCTTATTCCAAATTATGCAGAGTTTTCAAAGTTTCAACTTTAATAATTTATCCGAGAACTATTCGGAGAACAAATGTTTTGTTTTGTAACGAGTGGCGATTGTAAAGACTATTTAATCGCGTCGCATCAAGTTGAATGAACTCTCGCTGTAAAAGAAATGTGTTATGACGGTGAGGTATTATGACTCCAGGCAGGCGCGGCAACTTCCAAAGAAGGCTGCTTTTGAACGCTGAATGGGCGACTGGCAGGTACGAGGATGGACGCACTGCACGAGCCGATGCTAATCAATGGCATTCCAATCTTCACCTACGCTTTTAGACTGATCTGATCATCAATGAAAAGGTAACCTGAGAATACTGGTTGCGATCAGTAATAGATATTTAAGTAGCGGCGAAAATATCTAGTGCAACGAACCAGAATAGTAATGGCCCACGCTCAGAACTTTTGTGATTGTATTCTTAACGAGGGGAGAAAGAAGAGTGAGCAATAATGATGGCTTTCTAAATTTAATTAATGTTTTTGCTATAATTAACTGGTAATAATTAATTCCAGAAATTCTCTTAAAAATTTCATGTCAATGTTGTGTGTGATAACGTGTGATTTATTCGGGGGGTAGTTTGTGCATGGTAGTGTTAATTAGAAATGTATGTATGTATATATACACATTTCCCTAATAGTGATATTTATTATGTATATCTCGATGTTTCATACTAACAATATTACCATCAATGTGGTTGAGAACAGTCTCACTCTTCCAATGACGCATTTGACAGAAAGTCGTGAACAACAATATTAAGAATTACTATTATAAACCATGTAATCATACATCCATCAGAAACTCATCGGGAAGAATGGATCTGCTGAAGACATTGTTCTCTAATACAAGTACTTCCCATAACCCATTTCAGAGAACAGCAGGTACCAATTTTTTTAAATACATCAATCTTCACAGACAAGACAATTCATCACAACAGTCCAGATATTACCCACAACAGTCCTGATAGACGAACTCAAGGAAGTCACACACATCATAGATATTGCAGTAACCAACCCCACAACCTACAAATTACCGTAACTGGGACCATTAATTGTAAATGAGAAAACACAAAAATATTAAGATTTGAAAACAAAAATTCTTTGCATATTCGCCACATGCAAAGTACAGTGTTTCGTAATTTATTGTTCGCAGGACGGTCATAAAAATTCAGCGATAGGAAGAGTGTCTGAGTACTACTAGTACTGAGTACTCGTTGCATATTTGCATATGGAGTTGTATAGTCAACTATAGTCCTGTCCACCATTGGATGTGGTATCAGTGCATCAGAACGCTTCAACTCGCCAAAAAGATATTTAGAACTTGACAAAAAAAAACAGTCATCCACAACACATGTAGAATAGTCAAGAAGATTTTTAAGTCATGTTATCGCTTGAGGTGAAGTTTAATATACCCAGTACCCCACCTGAATCCAACTACAAGTTGCAAAAAACAGTAACAAAAAATAACATCAATAATGATGATGATGTTGAGAAAGAAACGTAAGACTAGCTATGTAGGACATAGATTCTGCGAGAATAAATCATGGAGGAAGATGGTTTCTGTTCTTGGATCGTAAAATTAACGAGGACTATGTTCACTTGTGTAGCCCGAGGCAGTATCTGTTCATGGCGCTGTAAGAGTCATGTAGGGTGAGTGTTGTCGCAGAGGGAGGAGGAGGAGGTGTAGAGGGGAAGGGGGAGGAACAACACGTGTGCACTGATGAGTCCAAGTGGAGGGGTGGAGAAAAGCTATTTTTCACCGCGGAAACGGAGCAGCTTCTGCCTTGCGGCGGTCAGTGTGTGGGAGTGAGAGCCAATGCTGTTCGGACACGCTCGTTCGCCAAATCAACGCATCTTCAACGAGTTTACCAAGCGTGTTCTTAATCTCTAGTCACTATTTTATACCCACCCACTTTTTAATTTATACCTATCATAAATTTGGTTTTGACGTATAAACTGAAAGGTAATTACGAAAGTAATGTTTATATTATGAAATGATTATATTTGAGACCTGAAAATGTAACTTTGAAGTTTCCCTTGTCTCGGAAGAACGTCATGAAATTTTTATAGAGCATATGAGTTATTCCAACAGATTGGTACTTTCTACATTCGAAACAAAAAATAGGATTCACTCTAAAAACTGTAGTTTGAATCTCCGTTCCAGAAGAATCCTTTAAAGGCGCGTTTACACAATAAATAAAGTGTTATATAACGTTTTGCTACATGTAGCATTTGCTATGTAACATTTGCTACATAAAGCAAATATTATACAGCACTTTGTTACATGTAGCAGATTTTATGTAGCAGTTTGCTAAATGAAGCAAATTTTAGACAATTCGGGACAATTCTCATTATGTCGTTCAAAGACAACTCCTGACAGCAGCCAGATTTTTTTGAGAAATATATTCCAAAAGAATTTGTTTCAGTAAATGCTTTCACGATTTTCCACGCTTTCCTTAAACCACGTGAACTACCGTGTATTTCATCAGAATATTTGTCAAATAACAATTGTTCAAATCGAATTAAATAAAAAATATGATTTGTAAGCTAGCACGTCTGCATCGCGTGGATTGCTAGGACGAAGCTCCGCTTCGCTAACATTGTTTTATAACAATGTTTTACTTTGTCTTTTATTTAACCCTCATATACATTAAAGTCAAATTGCGGTCATAAAATGTTTTGTAGCAATAAAATACTTCATTTCATTAGCTACAATATTCCCACTAGGCAACCTACCTGAAAAAAAATTAAGAAATCTGGAGTGTAACTCACTTAATTTTTATATATCTCAACAATAGGTCAAAATATTGTTACATGCTTTCTACATTCGAAACAAAAAATTGGATTCACTCTAAAAAGTATAGTTTGCGCCAAATACATATACTTCTGAGTAAGACCACAAAGGAATAAATGGAACCCTCTTAGTGCCCAGACAACAAAGATACAATTTTTTCAATTTATTTAAATTACTTTATTTTATACATCATCTCACAAGTCCCAATTATTCTATCTCAATTAATTTAACCTCGTCTTCAACAATGTCATTCCGGGGTACACGTGGTTATTTATCTCCTGTTTTCCTATTCTTTGGCATTCTTCTCTCACTTGAACCGCACACTTCTACCAGTCGCATCACCCACTTGTCTTAAAAATGTCTCATAAGATTCTCATCTCGTGTACAGGAATAATAAGACACAACGTACTTTGGATACTCTTGTGTGGTAAGTGTATAATATGTGGCAATTAGTATGAACACATCTCTTTCAGACTATACGTCCTTCACGTCATTGTTCCTTAGAGGCATTCCTTGATCAGTTACGAGTGCGTTCTTCCTAGAAAAAGACTTACTTTAGTGAAAAATTGATTTAATTATCAACTATCAAATTTCGGTCTATCAAATTTACGAACCATCTCGTTCTTATTCATTATCTAATAATTGCGTTTTACATTTATAGTCATTTTCTCATTATCTTACCCTTGCGTTGTCTATTAATTGTTCCTTCTAATTATCGAATCATTGCGTTTTATGTTAATTTCTATCATTTAACAGTTTTATCATTTGTTCAATATTAATTGTAACTTAGCTTAATTATATTGTTTCACGTTATATGTTTTTACTTATGAAATAAATCCATCTCTCGTTCCGTTAACTGTTACATGGATTCTCGAATAAACGTTAGTTATGATTGACTCTTTCTTTCAATATTATTTGTAATTTTAATTTAGATTAAGTAAAGCACCCTTTTATTTGGAGTCATTATATCACTATTTAATTATATTGTTAGTGACTCAGTTCGTGCATTTTCCTTTTATTAATTATATTCGTTATATTAGCTATCTTTAACTAACTTACTAAACTCAAATAACAATGCTTTTCCTCCCAGTATGAGACATTCATAAAACAAATCCTAGGTCACGCTACAAGCGTCAACGTCCTAAAATTGCTGAAACAGAGAGAGTTCCAGAAACAAAGATCACCTCTCCTTTGAAAAATGCCAAGAAGGAGAGCGACTCACTCACCTGCCATTGTGGCATTGCACGAGCAGCACGCAGCCGCGTCGATGGGTTGGCGATGGCCATGGGCCGCCATCTCTCGCTTCCAGAGCTCTGCAACAAGATAACACGTTCACTTAACTATACCATTCGTCACTAAAATCATTATATTTCGTATTCAATTGATGTATCGACAATGTTACTACTGGTATAACCATTTACAATTGGACTCCTTTGTACGTAAAAGGAGCAAGCTACGCAGCTGCCAAACTGTTGTATTAAGGTTCAAAGTTTAGCATTACTCCTAAATTTATTTTTATTCTTAAATGTTTCAAAGAGGATGTTTTACATACAGTAACATTTTCTATATATATATAAAGTGTGTGTGATTTTTGTTGTTGTAAATACAAGAGAAAGTGGCTCAATTTCTCCTACCTTGACGTGTGGTTCTTTGATGTATAAAGGCGTCCTATAGTGTACAGTTCAGCGGTCAAATTGTCGTGTAGCAGACTCTAAGGTGTTCATGGAGGATAGAGCTGTGCAATTTCTGAATTCCGATACATTTTCTACTGCGGAACAAGGTAGAAGCTGTGACCAGAATAATTTTTTGGACGATTTGACTCCCGGATAGAGTAGGTACTCATTTTACTACCGGATCAGTAGGCATAGGAGTAATTCTTTGCGTTGAGCAATGAGTAAAATACTGTTACCTCTCCAGAACTCACACCCCAGTTACGCAGGGTGCAGTGTAGCAATCTACCCATTAAATCACAGTTTTATCTGAATATTTAACAGATGTGGAACCATAATTGATAGTTTGTCCACGATCTCAACGCGCGAATCAGTGAAGGATCAGAGACTACTGGAAAGAAATGAGGAACTACTATATCACGTCTATTACATAATAGGTAGAATGTTTCTTATCTCGAAATGCAGATGTCTAGAGAGATCTTCAGTCAATTCACATATCCATCACTTATACATTTCTTAGAGAGCACTAAACAGGAGAGAGACCGTATTGACGACACTTTGTCAAAACTAAACTTGTAATATGCTCGAAAAAGTCTAACTTAATGACTTATCGATTACGAAAGTAAAATACAATTAATAAAAATGGTTAAGATGGTTCAAGTTCGGTTACCTGAAATCAGTACTTTTTGAGAGCGAGAAAGTAGATTTTCTTTTTATTTATTAGATATTAAGAGAAAAATACAAAACGTGTTTAATGCATTAGTCCCATTGAAAGTCACAAGGGGAGAGAAATGGGTAAAAGCACGATTAATTTTCGGTTTACAGGTATTTAACAGATTTTCCTGAGAATTATGAGGTCATGAACAACTGAATAGATAGAAGACCTTTTCATGGCGGAGAATCATATTGCAATACAGTTTTAGATTGCTCTTTTGACCAATAGTTCGTTCAGGAAAGTAGACATGTTTAAACAAGCTATTCATGGTAAACTCATATGTAAGGTTAAACTCATATAGGTTTGTTCAAGAATGTCGATATGTCTTTCCCGTAGTAAAGAAAGCCCGATTCACTTACTCCAAGACAGTATTTATAAACATCAATAATAATTTTGTAAACTCTACCTTTAATGATAAACTGATTAATTGTTAGTACAACTACTCCTAGCTTTTCTCTTGCAACTCGTGGTAACCGGAAAGCGCGTTAGATTGGAAGGAAGACCATTAGCTGGTGCGCGAAGAACAACAGAGCTGTTTCTCTTGCGTTGTGTGAGAAGGAGAGAACGCTGAGGAGCAGACGGCTATTCCGAGACGCAGTCTGTTGACCTCCGACGCAATCCTTCCAACACCTTCACATTCCTTGATTCCAATGTCGCGACGAACTTCGGCTCTAAAGGATTCTCTCTCTTCCACGTGGATGGATCGTTCAGAAGATGTTAAGTTCCTACAGATATCCGTTTTATTCTTTTCTAAAAATCTCAGATGATACAATTTACTCTTCGTAATTTTAATGTTCTACATGTATGTTTATACTCCATGCTAAAGTATTAATTATTGTTGAATGTTTTTAGAATTTGTTTAATTTTTAGATTATTAGAAGGGGATTCAGAGGTTTAATAAAGAGGCTAGACCATTCACCAACATTCGAAGGATCGCTTCTCTCAAAGGGTGAGGCTGTTACAGTTTTTTTCTCTCATTTCACTCAGACGTCTCTTACAACATACACGAGTCATTAAAGAGTTGTTAAAACAAATTACATCCCTTCGCCTGTCGTAGCACACACCGTGTAATATGGAAAGTGGCATATAAAAATACAGTAAATATAAAAATATTACGGCAGTATTTTTCCTCAAGCTTCTCACTGATGAATTTATTTGCCTTTGTGCTATATTTTTCCATCCCTGAGATGGATCGTAAATAAATCATTAACAACTTGCTGGTTCTTTCATCTTTGTTATAATACTTAGAATCAATAAAGCACAAACAAAAATATAATAACGCTACAAATCAAGAATAAAAGGCATTTCAGAAATCGAAGCTAAAGCAGAAACGTGGGTAACTACTTGGAAAAATTAAGTATTATGAATAAAGAATAAGATTAAAGTGTAAAAAAAATAAGAATTGGGGAGTGCGCACTATGCTATTTGTCTAATGTATATTTAGACGTCACTTTGCCATAGAAAAATTTTATATTACCGAATTAATTGCAGAATGATAATTATCAAAATACTTTTGAAGGAACAGCAATTTATGGATATCAATGATTCGGCTCACATCCAGATTAAACGTATTGATACCATCTAGTATTGGAGTTTCTTCCAAAGTGATGTACGTTCAGATACTACGACTAGTTTATAGAGGTACCTTTCAATATCTGATCATTTTATGAGACGTGAAAATGTTCCACACGTCATGAGAAAGGAAGGAAACTCCAGATATATTAGTGATATCTGATTGTCTTTTGTTGTCACGCATGGCATGACAAAGGTCATTCCAAAAGCAGTTTCATTGCGCGGAGAGGTTCTGTTCTTATCGCTAACTCTTTCGTTTGGTGCATTTGGCTGATTTTATCCCCAGAAATATATACAGTTTTCTGAAAAACATTTTCTGTTATATTTACAATACTTTCATTACTGAAGGATAATTTATGTATTGTCAAACAACGCTAATATGTGTAATTATGTCTTTTGTATCAAACTAACGTCCCAACTCGGTTTCGGTTTGTAATTTGCTAAACGACAAGTGTTCTTGATAATTTTATTAATTGTTTATCTCANCCAACTCGGTTTCGGTTTGTAATTTGCTAAACGACAAGTGTTCTTGATAATTTTATTAATTGTTTATCTCATCACCGTACGATTGTCAATGTAGTCTCATTCGTAGAAATGATGCAATTAATTCATCTTTCATTTCCATTCACATAATTTCATATTTTTTGTTTTAGAATTTTGATTATTTTTAGTTAGTTTATGGTTTCTTTTTTTCATTATAAAGTCATTGTTTTTAAATTATGTGAATATTTCTATTTCATGCTCTCTCCATACATTTACCCTTTCTCTTCTACTACTCTTCCCGTTTCGTTGTGATCCCCCGTGTGTGCATCCTGATGTTTCTACGATTACGGTTCATTATCATTAAAATAAACAAGTGCAATTCCCGAAAAATAAAAATAAAAAATTTGGAATGTACAGTTCATTGATACATTGTGCTAATACATCCGTGATAGTTATATTAGTGGTCCGGTGTAGAAAGAGACGCGTAGAATTTTTACCACTAAGTTCAGAATATTTTTTTCTAATTTTCTTTACAAAATAAATGCAATAATCTAAGAACCATAAATAAGTTAGTTTGTATGCCACATCCTATTGTACTCGTACGAAATCAAAGAAAATGATCTTTATTAAGTTACTAACGTCGCAGAACATTTACCATGCTCACGCTTACTTACATTGATTTCTAGAGACTGAACAAAAAAAATGGTGTCATTCTTTAAATTGAGAGGATCTAGTTTTTGTGTGGTCAATAAGTTTTCTAAACTTAGCAATTGATAGTTCTTCAAAAAATTAAAATTTATAAATTAGAATTTTTAATTAATATTTCGTTTTAATCATTTTGGTTAATTAAATTATTTGAATACGCTTACTTTTTTCTCATAGTTGAGTCGAGAAGTAGAAGTCTTGTACGAGAGTTGGCCAAACTATTTTCAGCATTAAAAATATTCTGAAGTGGAGAGGAGATGAAAAGAATTCTTGACTACCAAGTTTCTGCATCTGCACGTTGCAAAGAATTATGTTAGTTGGAAAGACGTTTTTAGATATTGACTGAGTGTGTTCAAGAACAGAAACACGAAAGTTTAGCTACTCCTGAAAAGACCAAGTTTTTTATTAAGAGCCAGGAACACTTCTTCATATGTTTTGGAGTATTTTCCATCAGTGGGTTATATTCACGCAATCTCAGTTAGTTAAAGAAGAATTTTAACTTACATGGACTCACTTATATAGTTTCAAAACTTCAGGTATTTCGCAAGATTTTAGAAGATACCTACAGAAATGGTTCGGAGAAATACTATCATATTCCAACTCGGGACTGCACGAGATTGAATACCAAAAGAGGAATTTACTCTTCCCCCTACCCAGTTCAGTTTCGTCGGTATTGCAATTTTCTTGGTTGATGAGGGTATGTTGTGAAGTTCATAGGGCAATTCGTGTTTGTATTTAATAATTTGGCCACGTACTGAGCGCATCCCTTCCATTAATTTTCCCCACTTTATCACTAGATTTCTAGAAAACCGGTGTAGGTCGAGTGTCCTACTCATTTGAGCAAGGAGAAAAGTTGTGTCAACGCAAATTGACGTGGTCAAAATTGTTTTAACATAACATTTGTAGAAAAAAGGATCTTGAAAGAGAGCGCGTAGAAGGCAAGTAGTTTCAGTCTACTTCATGCTCGATACTAACAGTTCTTCTCTCCTCGTGTGACTCGGGATGGAAGGTGCCGGCAACGCTTCTCAAAGCCGTCAATCTCTTTTATTTCGGGATACATTTCCGGTGCGCTACCTCGTGCTCGAGTCTCTTATATTCTAAGGCGGAAGAGACGTGTGGCGGCGGCGGAAATGGCCTTCTTTATACTCGGCTTTACCCATAGGTTTTATCGAAATTTGTGTCCATGGTTTTCCTTGTGTATTCCCTTTTTGTAATTATTCAGTCACATTATGATTCATAAAACCTTATTATAATTTCTTGATCATAAATATATAATTGTTATATTGCTTCTTAGTAGAAAATGAATCAAGAATAAATGTTTTGCATTCAAGTACAAATTGAATAACATTGCTCCCTCGGGTTTTGAAGCTAAAGAAATTAGGCCATTACGTTTTTTCGGGATGTACTCCTCATCAATTTATGTGTAGAAAGTTGATGAACTTATAAAACACAGATGAATATAGAAATGACAATATGTAATATAACTAGTATTTTATATGACACTAAACGCCAAACTGATTCACAAAAAATGCAAGTTACCACTTCCGCCTGAAGACGCAAACATCTAATTTCCTTCCGTAAATAGCGATTGGTGTTAAATAATATTTGAACATTTTGAAAATTTTACTAAAACATTTCTGTTAAAAAAATAATGAAACTTAAATTTTCTCTCGACGAAAATGAGCGTCAAATCGTTGCAGCGGTAAAATGTTAACCACTTTCCCTCGGACGGGATTTTACCGTTGCCAATCCGTCCTGTCTTCCATGCTTTGTCACTGAGGAAGTGCCTCCCTCCGTGTCCATGTATTTCCATAATTTTTTTATGGAAACAAAGAAACTTCTGCGTGTATCGGTTGAAAAGTACAAGAATTCTGATGGGACACTTGTAATTATTGACTTCGTGATGAAAATACATGTATTATCATATGAATTCGTCATTCCTTCTCTTCTTTCTCCCTGAAGACTTCTTCCTTATGATTGTATCTCCCACGTTGTATATTGTTTCACAGAATCCCATTGTCAAAATGCCGTTTCGGTGAGTGGGGAATTGATGTTCATGTGTTTCGTCACAAGCGATGTGAAACGCGAACAACCGCGCGTATGCAACCCGCTGAACATAAAGTATTCCTTCTACAAATTTTTCCTGTGCCTAACAAACGAATTTTATCATAAAAAAAAGCAGTTGCAAACTGCGTGACCAAGTGTGAGATAATAAACTAAGTTACTCTATACATTGATATAGACAGTATCCTCAATGCTACCTCACCCAATTGTTGAAAGACTTACCGGACTTCATTCGAGAACTTCGGGCTCCCAAATATTGGCTCAGTAAAAAAATTGTGAAATAAAAAATACATCATTTTTTCTTGGGCTTATATTCTAAATCTAATCTTATTGAACTTAAATTATCATACATTTTCGTGTATTGATTACCATGTACACATATGGCCAAGATAAGTGCTGTATTTTCTATTCCTCTTACTTTCTCGTTTAGCATATGTCGAGAGACTCTATTAAAGAGAAAGTTTGCTGACAAGGAGAAAATAGTTTTTCGTGTAATCTAAAGATTTAATAAAGACACGTGATACACATTCAGTGACACAAGCCTGAATGTGTATCACGTGTCTTTATTAAATCTATATCGTACGAGTATTTTGAATGCAGATATTGCGAGGCGTTTTGGCAAAACTCCAGTGGAAAACAAATACTCTTACGGAACATAAAATTGCTGTCTGGTGTGCTCGCTGACTCACGCATCGTAGGTGCCAGGGAGAGAAAGCGGAAGGAGTAGGTGACGAAGCACTGCAAATGGGGTCTGAAGAGCTTGTTTTACAATTGCCAACATTTAATTGTAAAAAAGTAGAGAATCATATACATGGTTTTGCAATAAATAAGTTGCACGAATATCTCAGAATATGACTCTTCCAACTACAAAATTCTCAGATGTTCTCAATAAAAGATAGTTTCATGGAAAGTCTCTTATGTATGATTGAGGTTTGTATCGAGCGTACAATTTATGGAATTGCCTACAAACTTCAGTGTTATTGAAGTCATAATATCTTACATAGTATTAACATCATGTTACGTATGCAATAAGCAGCATATAACGTTATTGTAATCCCACAAAACATTACGATAATAAAGACGACCATATCCCAATTGCAAACATAATAATTAAAAGAAGTAATGAAATCTAAGGGCAGAAGCATCAAGTACGAGATAACTATAGTAGAAGCCAAAGTGAGGTTTCTGAACCAAATAAACAGCAAATCTATTGTTATTAAGTACTTGACGTTACCTCATTCAATATATCGCAACATGATTTGCATCTTCACCTACCTCCAAATTCAATTCAGTGTTTTTGCGGTTCCTTCTGGACTTCGGTAGTTCTATACATAAATGTTTTTGGTGTGATTTCATGTAACTTTACCAGCAGTACACTGCAATTTTTAACTGTTTATATCCAATTTATGTATTTTTTACCATTTTCCATAATTTTGGAGGTTAATTAAAAATATCGATAATTGACGGGGTAATTCATAATGTTTGAGGAAGGAGAATTTGTAAAATTTTGATTCATATGTATAGATAACTCCCGATAGTGTGAATATCAGTTATCAGTTTCTTTAAGAATATTTAAAGCAGAAATATTGCCTATTGTTATTTTCTTCGCATTTACATAGATAATAGAAATATTAACATTCAACAAACTGCAAATAATTTACGTAAAACGATTTATCTACTTTAAGGTGACTCTCCTCCCTTCGTCAGCGACAGCCGCAGCCGCAGCGCCGCCGCCGTTAAAAATATTCCCCGCTCTTCTCATCCGCCTGAGTCGCTATTGAATAAAAACCCGAATCGGAGGTTATTCTTTTATGTAGCGGCAACCGTGCAACACAAAATTGATACTAATATTGTTAATGAACTCCTTAGTATCACTTAAGTAAAAAAAAAATTATTTACTATATTAAATCAAATCAACTCTAATTAAAGAAAAAATATTAAGCCAAATGATCGATCGTTCAACTCATCGCCCTAGCGACTCAGGCGGATGAGAAGAGCGGGGAATATTTTTAACGGCGGCGGCGCTGCGGCTGCGGCTGTCGCTGACGAAGGGAGGAGAGTCACTGCACAACGAGGGAGCGAGCGCGCGACGGTCGCAATATGCGGCCCCTAAATATACGCAGACGACGGAGGCTCGCTTTAGAACGGTTTCTCATCTGTGGAAGTTGTCGCGAGAACAGGATGCTTTTGTTTATGGCAACATGGTTGCGAGAGAGGCAATGGACGACAATGTCTTTCTGAGAGGGCAGTCAACACGAGAGGCGTACATGATAAATTTATTGTCAAAAAACAGTACAAACTGCGTATGACCACGTGAAGGACAATAAACTAATTTACTCTCCGGAAGCAAGCAAGGGACCATCCCATCAATTCCGATCAAGGGCCCTAAGGCAGAGGCGGATTCAAAAATTTCAGCAAAACTTCCTAGATAAGACTTAGTGCAACCAAGACCAACGTAGACCATGACTTAGTGCAACGTGGAGAATTACGGAACATATGATTTTCTCTAACGTAATGAAAGGAAATAATAAATAAGAGTGGAATTAATATTACATCTAAAGTGAGGAAAGCATATATCGTATTAAACTCTATTACTGAAGAGTATTATATTGATATATAATTAAAATTACAACTGCTACAATCAATTTATTTTTTCACTTTCATATGTACAAAAATTGTCTTTATTATTTTCATAAATAAGTCTTTTTAGATCAAAAGCATTGCCAAGTGAGTTGCTCAACACAATAGACAGATTCATACTATGTCCGTATACCTTACTAAATTTTCAAATTGCTTTTTCCTGAACGCAAAAACATGGACCAAAGAGGATATTGAATATTCTCTTCAATGTTCCTTTGATATTAAAACATTTGACGAGACGTGATAGATGAAACAGATACAACTTCAGGAAACTACGTCACAGGATACCCACAAAGCGCCACCCAATTCACTCGGACTTTTAATTTCACACTTCAGTGAGATTGTGCATTGTTGTAACTCTGTTTAATCATGGTTTGTATTGCGATTTATTTTTCATCAATTTTATTGTGAAGAAGACATTTGTTGGAATATAGAAACTTAGAAAACATTCTCCTAAAAACTAACTAGGCGAAAAACGTTCTGCGGGGGATAGTCAGGATATGGAAAAGAAAACAAAAAGAGTTCCTTGACTGTACCTTAAAAAATTAATTTCAGGCTTCTATCGTGTCTCATATAAATAGAGAGTTATATTTCTCCGTTAGTTTTTTTTATATTTTGAATTTATGTAGGAAATACTATGAATAATAATGTTTACAAGACACATTATTTCAAGTGAAATCTCCATATTTATGAAACTTTTCAGGATTAATATACGTTTGAAATGTTGTACGAAAATGATTTTTGCGACTGACGTCAATTACAAACCATATCAGAAGTAAATATTTCAGACGCGATTTCTATCGTTCAATCACAATAGACTGAAATACATTCACGTTTGCACGCTATGTTGTGCCCTACCTGCAGTAGCGTATGGAGCTGAAATAAGGGGTGTTGGGGATTGCGAATCACTTAATTCGCTTCAAAATAAATTCTTGAAAAATACTCTTGGCGTACCTCCGAGTACAGCTAACTATGGTATTCTTTGGGAATTCGATGTTTTACCGTTAGAAGTAAAACTTAAGATGAGGTCCATTAAATATTGGGTTTCAATGAGAAATGGGGAAAGGAACAATATATACGATTGCTACGAATTAATGTGTAACGATGGGTGGGGTTAAAAAATTAGAACCATAATCGAAACTGCCGGCCTAGGATACTTGGCAGACAGCTCCGGCGAGATCTGATTATAAATTAATTATTCAGAGACTTGAAGACATAGAGAAACAAAACATACCGGTTGAGAGACAGGAAAAGAGGTCACTAATCATGCAGAATATTGTGGCAAGAGACTGGGGGCGAAAACCGTACAAAGACAAATTAAACAAGGTGGCAAGAGCAGGTTACGCTTGGTTTCGACTTGGGGGATGAAAATTAAGGAAATTGAAGGGGGATCGAGATTCGCAATACCCTTTATGCACAGAGCAAGAAGACTGGGTCCACATTCTGCTAAATTGCGTTAACACTGAAATATGTAGAAAAAAGTGAGGGGGGATACAATCGTAAACAAAGAAATTACACTATAGTTATTGAAATAATGCGAGATACTAGAATCTCCGTTACTTTACTCCTTGGTAAGTTTCTGAGTATGGTTCGAAAAAAGAGAGAGGCGGAACTGATGAAGGAAATTGACCAGAATGAACACACTTAATTTAAGTCTGTTATTATTATAAGTGACAGTAGTAGTAATACTAGTATTCTATTTTAGTCTGTTTTCATTGATTTAAAAATGTGTACATGTGCGAATATGGGTCCATGTTCATGTACGTATATATAGGTAAATATGTAAACAATATTTATTTGGGTATGTTGGTATGTATGCATACGTTATTTGCCCTGCAGATAAGTATGTATTCTTTCTATGAATTTATTTGATTCTGTCGCCGATTTTTTTTGTTCTGTTACAGGTTTCCAGTTACCAAACAGATTCTTCTTTTTATGCTTAGCGCGCTTGCCCTAACCGTTGGTTCTCCGTGGTTCCCAACGGTACTCAATGAACAAAACAGTCATTTAAGTATATATAACAATAGCTGAGATTAAAAATTAAAATTAATATTTAAAAAATAGACATAACAGTAAAAAAATTCTTAATATAACTTATTAACACTTATTAATTTATTTTTCCTCTACTGACATCATTTACCTACCAAATAATCGAAATATTTTAATACCTCTATTTTTAGTTACTGTTTCTGTTCATTGAGAGTGAATACTAGGGTATAGTATGCACAGCCCACGGTACATTTTAGAACCTCACGGGCCCTAAGCCCCGCCATATATATTGTATATTTTTTGTTAAAATAAATTCCTTTTGAATTTGAATTTTGAATGTTGTGATTTCACAACGCCATTTAAAACAGTATTTTTTAAAATTTTCAATAAGTCAATATGTGGCTACGCGACTTCTACTATTAAATATATAAAAGTTTCTCATCACTTGCGAACAAACTTAAAGATGTAACAATTGGCAACACACATATGGGAATCAACAATCATTAGAAATTTAAGAACAAACCATTCATATCTGCATTGATTTTTAAAAAAATTAGTGTAACCAAATTTTCAAAATTTCCTCTCTAATTTTTATTCAAAATACTAAATTTTTCAGAGTACTTTATGGTTAAAATTCATTTCCGTAAATACGAGCATTTCTGACAAGTTTTGTGGTATATTACCACATTTAAAATATTAATACATCATTCAAGTGTCAATTTTTGATGTCAGTCATCAAAATCATATTTTTGTGTATAATTTAGCAAGAATAATGAACCCTGTGAGTGTCATATCTCTTGTGTGAGAACATCAATTTCAATAGAGATCTTTGTCAGTGTCCAAGATTTTTTCAAAAAAAATTAGGTCTTAGTTGTTACACAAAATAATTATGATACAGAAATGTTTGTGATTAAACTAGCATAAATATCCTAAAACTCACGAAACAGAGCAACACAAGACAAGAGCAGTGGGTAGCATGTTTATACGGTGGTATCATCACACAGAGATAGTCGGATGGGGGCCAGTCTCTGCTACCATGTGACTTCTAGATTATTATGATATTAAAGTTTTTTTCTTTCAAAATATTCGCTGAACGTTATGCTAAAACTCACGGTATCAAGAGATGATAGTATTTTGATTTCTGTATGTATCTAATTGGGTCTGAGACATAATCTAGAATCAAAAGTTCAATAACATTTAAGAATTGTTAGTGTCAAATCCTTTCTTGTGACAACCAATTATAATCTCGTCCGACTAGTCCTCCAAAATGCGTAGTCCTGGATTTTGGATATTCTAAAACCAGAAACACAGTTACAGTTACAGGCTTAAAATGCCAATTATTTTAAATTATATTTTCTATTATCTTAAATAACTCATTTATTAGTAAGAAATAGAAACAATGATAATCGAACGCACATATAAGACTATAATGTCCTTGAAATATATTTATATAGAAGTGTCTGAATGGTATGGGCGTTATAAAATTCGATTGGGCATAGAGCCAATATTTAGAAGAACTTGACGCTGATTTTAGGATCACAGTGTTACTTTATACACGTCACCTACGTTAGGCGGCATGTGGCCAAGCTTACCAAGATGAATCTTGAATATTCTGCAAATATTCAAAGAAACCGTAATTTTCTAGTTTTTGAAATGTGAAGAACGGGAGAAAAAAGTTTTTTTTGTTATTGTAAATTGCGGGATGAGATATTTTCTATACGAGATAACAGATATGCATGAATTTTTTTTGTGAAACAAGCTAATTTTCAAAATAATTTTCTTACAAATCATATTGGGTTTAGATTCCACATGATACGAACACGAGTATGTGGTATCGTCTTTCTGCACACTTCGTATATTCCTTAATATAACATAGAAGCTTTCTTTAAAGATAAAAACAAGGTTTAAAATGGACAAAATTCGGAGAAAAATTAATATAAAAACACACCTTGAGAAAATTGCCTAAGTCCTGACTGAGACAACACCCATACATCTACTTACTTCATATACAAAAGATCACAATGTTTCAGTAGAGATGGGTAAACGACTTTCTAATTATTAATTCTACATCAAACACGACTAATTTATCCCTGAATTATTGTGTTTAAATGAGGCCAGATAAATACAACGAAGTACTGGGCAATAAATAAAAAAGCAAATGCTTCCGTTTGTATGTAATATAAATTTTCTACACATAAATTAAAATCCTGAAAAGTTTAATGTAATTATGTGTACTAATTGAACGTATTATTATTAATAAAAATATGTCATAAACATTTTATTATAAATAGACATTCCGATTATTTATTTGTAAATGTAATTTAATGTAATTGCACTAGTAGTTATAATAGTCTACATATGATTGTTTTGTCTGGCAATTAAAGAAAATGTTATCTCAAAGCGTAAATGAAGCTTTCCCTACTTAGAGGTTCATTCATCATTTGAAGACAAGGATCGAGGGAATTTATTCCTAGCAACGAAACATGTCTGTCACGGAAGTCACCATGAGTCTGCATCCATCGTTTGCAATTCGAGCCTCCTCAAAGTGAATGTAGGGCAGGCACGCGGAAAAGATACACGCGCCGGAAGCGCAAGATGCTCCAGACGCAGCACACCCGAGTGGGCGGAGATGGTGGCAGACGAACAAGCGCCTAATGGGAGTCCACAAGGCGCAAGCGGACACACTGACTTCATTTTGCAAGGAGGAAATCTACTGTTCGGTTAAACAAGAGCATAAGAAGAAAAAATGAAATTATTTATCGTGAAATATTCATCTCATAATTGGGACAAAATTGTCGCAGTAGTTATTTTTTTAATGGGGTTACTCAATTAAAAAATAACTACTGCGACAATTTTGTCCCAATTATGAGATGAATATTTCACGATAAATAATTTNCTATTATATTTACCAGTCGTTTCAAACGGGACTCCTCGACCGGACTTGTGTACCCCTTTAAGTCCGATACTAGTTAGGTGGGAGGTTAGTTGCAATGGTCAGCGTCAAATAATAATATAAATAATATAACGGTAATGCATTATTTATAATAATGTTTTACTTATAAATTATTCATTACAGTTATATTATTAATATTGTTATTTGACGCTGACCATTGCAACTAACCTCCCACCTAACTAGTATCGGACTTAAAGGGGTACACAAGTCCGGTCGAGGAGTCCCGTTTGAAACGACTGGTAAATATAATAGTATAATATTGATAATTAATAAAAGAATAATTTTTTCTGGAGAATGTTACGGAAATTTCAACAAGACATTTCACGGAGCTCAATCTACTTCATATTGATCCTCCCAATCTTTCCTCAGAAACAGAAAATATCTAAGAGCTTAATTCATGTTATAGGTTCCTTCCAGACGCTCATTTAGTCAAACATAATTAATGGTGGTTCACTAAAATAATTGTTAACAATATACTAGAATAGTTTAGAGTAAATATAACTGTTGCTATTGGAATGCCATCCATCCATTACAGCTCGATAAAAAGAAATGGGCAAAGGCGCAAAATTGTATATTCAGTATAATAAGATCACACTGATAAATGAAGTTGAAAATTTTCAGTACTAAAATATTCGGAATTATGATAACTAGAAATATTTTACTTTATATTCAATATTACCAGACCTAGACCAATGTTATTTCGTCCTTCAATCCGCTTCTGTCAATGCAGGGTTTTTTATATTCTCTTTTATCTTCCTCTGCTACGCTCTTTATAGTTTTATCAAGTTGTAATGGTATTTCAGGGCTCTAATGACCTTGACGTTGACGAGCCCTAAAGCCCCACAGAAAAAAAGTAATGGCATTTCACTTCTTTGGACACTGAAACTTTCATTTTTTCCTTCGTTTTAATGAGTTCTGATATTTTCTAACAAGCATATAGGCAAAATCGCTTGATCATATGAATAAAATATTCTCGTTCATTGCCATATAATACACATTTGTAAAGAATATGGTCCACAGTTTCTTCATCTACATTATTACACACGCATGCATTTCAATCTTGTACTTTCATCTTTCATAAATAATTATTAAAATTGTCATATGCAATTAGGAACTCTATTATTACACCATTTGGTTTGAACTACTTCCTATTCTTACGAACAAATTATACATTTCGTAAAAAAATTTGCAAATTTCTTTGTTCTGGCAAACATTCCATTGTATCTTCCAACATTCAACCATCATCCTCGTTAATATTCCGTTCCATACTTAATCACTTATATTTCATTTCCATCTACTCATATATTGCCTTCCTGTCGTATAATATATCTTAGATACATTTTTTCCACTATTAAGCCTGTAGACATTACTCCCATCAATACCAGAAGGACTGATGTTGAGATTGTCCTATTCTATTCCAGCTGTTCACTATTCCAGTAAACACAAGAAAAAGTGATGCTTTCTTCTGAAAAACGAGCGTAAGTAAAAGAGTAGCAGTTGGTAGACATGATGGTGGCGAGAGGCGCTCGTGCCCAAGAATAACGTCCAACGCACGAGAGACGCAAGGCGAGGTAGCGACGGCCGAAGGGATCTGGCAGCAGCACTCGCACACACACTAACGCACTTCACACTCGATTGAGACGGGATGTGAACCACGAGAAGTCGACACAACCTCTCACGTTTTCTGAAACGCTAGCATTTCTTTTGTCCATTCTTATTTAATTACAAGTATTGTCGTATCTTAAACTACTTCCGTATGTGCACTTCCGTATTCCGTGTGAAATTCAAACAAATGAATATAAATTCATTTTTTTCTTGATTTCTAACAATAGTATTAATTTTTGTCGTATATGTATTTGTTGGAGATATTGATTTTTGTGTTGATTGGCTTGATTCCATTTTTTCCTAAAAGAAATAATTTCTTAATAAGTCATGATCGAAAATATTCCGTACATTGAAAATGAAAATCCCTTCGTCTGTCCTCGACACACATTCTGTCGTTAAATATCCGCTTCGGTGTATGAATTTTGGGTGAAGAGCGAGGACAAGTTGGTTCGGTTCGCTGCCGTGACCAACTTCTCTACAAGTGTCGGGAAATCACTTGAGGAAATATTTTGTCAAATGTGTGCTAGGATTCGATACACAAAGAAATTAGGTTTTCTTACTACTTTCCGAACATTATTTTAAATTTACGTATTAATGAATAAAACACTTCGTTAAGTATTTTGATACAACCTCGTAAACAATTTTCTTTCTCGTGACACATGAAAGCACGAAATCTCTTCAATTTATCTTCTTTACTTAATATAATTACCCATGGATTTAAAGTACTACTAGGACTGTTAAAAATACATTTCCACACTTCCTACTGCATCATAGAGTATAATGTTAAGGAAGGTTTTTATTGCTCCATAAACAATCGTAAAGTTATTCTTGCGAACTATGACTTAAAATCGTTCTTTAACATTATGAAAGATTATAATATCTTCTTTACTCATCGCATCCTATTCCTAATGTAGCTTTTAGTGTATTTCAGTTAAGAATAGATACTTCAGAGGAAGTGTACTTTGTAATATTTTGCTCTCGGAATTCTCTTTTGTACTTTAAGATAACTTACTCGTTCACAGAAACATATCTAATCAGTTTTATCCTTTAAGATATGCTAGGAAAAGTACAAAACCAATTGAATCTGATCAAGAATTATTTTGGTATTATACCTTAATGGTTTATTGTTTTTTTCTTGATCTTTCAAAAAAACAAACAAAAGGTTTAAGTCCTCAAAATGTATTAGTAAAGATTTACATTTACAAAAATAAATTGAATGCAGTTTTTTTAACTCACGTCAGAGCAGCAAATCCTAATATGACGTCATATTCATATCATTACGACATTTACACATCTGACTCATATATGGTGGGAAGGGCCGTCTCAATGCAATATAAATCTTAACAGTGCAATATGAGCCTGCTTATATTCATGAAACTAAAATTGTAATGGGTAAGTGTAAGGTTGAAGTCAGTTTATTTTTGTAATTGCTCATGGGGCATGCAAAATTCTTAAATTATATTTTTTTTAAATAATTAGTATTCTTAAAGAAAATTTTACTCATAATTATATAAATATCTACTTTAACTATAACGATGAATCCCCACACCTGAAATATTCACTTAATGCGTGCAACTGTCGAAAAAAATTCTCGATTTACACATAAACGTGTAAACAAAGAAGAAAGAAATAAGAAACAAAGTAAACTTATAAGCCGTCTACTTTTCTTTTAATTCATAGACATAATTTATTTTTCACAAAACTACATGATTTTGAGGTTAGTAAATTAATTAAGAATACATTCGTAAGAAAGTAAATTATACTTAAGTATTCGCCTCACAAGTTGATTGTAAAGAAAAGATTTTCTTATTTAAACCCTTAAAATTAGGAAAATGATCTTTTGTATAAATTACGTTTTATTTGTTTCTCTGAGTTTATTACGGAGTTTTCTCCCTTTCAATTGCACCCTAAACACCGTATTATTTATCAAAATAGTTTCCAGTTGCATTTAACTTGCTTGGACCAATAAAGTGGGTTAAAATCAAAAGACAGACTAATTCAGTACTCTCTTTTCTAGACGTTCTAGACATTTCCAACAGAGTATTTTCAGTTCTTGCATATGACAATGTTGAAGTCGAACCAGTGACCTTTCACCTTATATTATATATAAAGAGAGGTTTATTTGATGCTCGCGATGGCACAAATGCTGTGTATTGCTGCGTATGCTGCGATTATGAATCTATCATAACCAATCTTCGCGTATTTTAAATACTTGTTTGAATAGAATGTTCATTGGCCGAAAACCACGACATGGACATACATCGCAGTTAAGTGAAGCATAGAAGTATTTAAAATATGTGTATTGGTTATGACGGATTTGTAATCTTTGATTCATTAGTGTTAAATAATTTCATCAAAAACTGTCTCAATATTGGTTACAACCTACCACAACATATGATCGGTATCATGAACTTGAAAAATAATTAAAAAACATCCATTTCGCGTATCACAGTTAATTTAATCCTGTTGTCTATTCTGTAATGAGTACATTACAGAATACTTACAAATTAAATACTTACAAGCAGAAGAATGCAAAATATTGAGACGGTTTGTGCATAATTGCTATCTTTGTGAAAAATGGTTTTTTATATGAACCTTTAAACATTAACGAACATGTTAGCAGAAGATGACTATACACCGAGATTTATTCCAACGGCAATGACGTATAGTTTAAATCAATGGACACACAGTTTTTTTTAATTTCCACAGTGGAGTTCGAGCCATGAATCCTGATTTCTTTGCAACGTTATCTGGGAGGCAATTTACGGACCATTAAGTTATAAGTAATCGATATGTATCGAAATGTATCATAAAACTCGTGCCTATGCAACAATTTTTATTTCCCACATATTTCCTTGTTTATTAAACGACGACGTCATGGCTCCTTGACAAATGAATGTCCAAGCTCACGGTCGTGAAATCCAACTTTCCACCCCCTGTACGTTATAGTAATTACATCTATTATATTTAATCATATTTTCAATGATTGCTCAACCATTTACAGACGTACTCGTGTATTTTCAATTAATACATTTGTATTTACAAGTTTTTCACAACATTCGAAGCTTGTTTGTGCCTGTTTTCTGTCTATAAAACTGACCTCGAAATCAGTTTTATCCCACCTGATATCTTAATATAAATAAAGTCATTGTGTGTGTTTGTTCCAGTCTTTAAAACTTTTAAGCATGAAAACGGTGTTAATTTAGCAACCTGTACTACTCATCTGTACTTCCACTATCTCGAGTGAGAAAGGTTCTAAATCCGAATGTTGCAACGAATCCACTTTCCTAGAAGTCAGAACACATGACTTTACCCGAACTCGGAACAATTATTACTTACAAACTCCGCAAATGGATTATTCTACAGAAATGAGGAAAGAAATGTCCAAAACGCCCTATTCTGTTAGGTTTACATTTTTTCAATGTTTTATTTTTTTGCTGGTACAACATATCGACACAGATGAATTAGTTCATTTAACATCATCAGATTCAGTGTGCATGTCACACATTGAATTTAAGACTATTTCCTCATTCGTCATTTTATGTCTCAGTCCTTTGACATTTTTGAAATTCACGCCTGTCACGGTAAAGATGGTCTTATAGAAGCGGTTGATATGGTGGCAACCCTGTGGGTTCCCACCGAAAACAATGTAACCTGCTTCATTGATCACTCACCTCAATTGTATTGTGTGCACACGATGGAACTGTTGAAAACGTTAAGTGCTTGTTCATGGACGTCACTCTTTTATGTGCCGCAAATTTCCCCATTTCCGTAGAATCACCAATATATGCTGTCTGTGTTGGGTATCATATCCCAATTATTGAGGGAAGAGAGAGGGGCGAGAACCTCAAATAAGCAAAGGAAACTCGTGAATTATCTCTTTGAATTAAGAAACAAAACGAAATAACCAGTGAATATTATGGACGATATTGAGACTTCAATGTCACCAAATTGATGGAAGTACTCAGCTTGAATGCAAATATACAATAATTGAAGAATGAATATATTTTAAAACTATGTTTATGTGTCTTACCAAAATTGTGATGGTTTGACAGTACGTTACCATACAAATGATTTCAATTTTATTTCCAATTAAACGGCGCTGCGTCCCTAAATACTCAAACGAATCAACCAAAAAATCATAACATTGGTCATTCTTTTGCAAGTTAAATACTATATTAGGGATTTGTATAAAATATTACTAACTTCTTTGTACTCTTTACTTACAATATACGATGGTAATCTTTTAAACGATGAATTCGCGTTCGTATTTCTTCCGAAAGGAAAGAGCTCTCGATGCTCTCAATGGCGTGTGAGGCAACTTCACGCGGCCGGGAGTGCGTTGCCTGGCGCAGCACGTGGCCCAGTTATCACCATCCGTCAAGAACAGATGACAGTCGACACACCGTGCTTCAAGTCAAGATGACTCTCCTTCTCCTCACTCACAGATGTAGACGTAGAGGTTACGAGGAAGTCTAGTGTTATATGTTCTTTAGCTCTTTAAATTATTTAATAACATTTGTCCGAAAAAAAATAACAAAAAAATCATTGTTAAACAGGAGGTTGGAACGTAAAATATGTTTGTAATAAGTTATTGGGATAGCGGGAATGGATGTGGGTAGGTTCAGTAGTATTGGCATTTTTCCATTGGCGAAATATCTGCAAAAGCGTTTTTGACGTTTAAAACTACTCAAGAACACAATACATACTTTATTGAATTAAATTTTTTTCTGGGTGCTAATATTAAAAGATAAAACATACGTAAAGGTAAACAAAACTTAGATGACATTCATAAATATTTTAACGCAGAAATTACTTTTTAACGCCATCAACTCCCTGTGGTGCTACCTCTTACTCCCACCCCAATATTTACGATAAGTTAACCCCCCTCCTTTAAGAAACGTTTATGTTGATTTTCGGAAAATAATGATACATTGGCTTAATTTTTTGTTTCTGTGCTCTCAATAATCTCTTGAGCTCATAAATTAGTGACGAACTTAAAGAGTTAAAAGTGCGCTGTAAAATATATACTAAAATAACTTACCATTATCTAACCCCCAGGCTAGCTCTATCCTAGTTTAACGATTTCAACCCCCTCTATCTCCGGGAGCGTTTCGTTAATGGAAAAATATAATTCTATAATCGGTAAATAAGTAAATAATTAAAAACCTATGCTATGAATAAATTCTTACCTTGTTCAAGGATAACGAGTTTGCAGAAAAAAACAAAATAATTTGCTGAAGTATTGTTAATTATTAATGAAAGTATCTTTTATGAAAGTGAATAAAATATATTCAAGATGTAAGCACCAAATTTTCTTGTCAAAATGTCGATTGACTTTATTCACAAAATACCGCCAACGAGTGATGTGTATGTTTATTTACTTTTTACCCACGAATAAGTTAGCTCTATTTGAGCATGAAGCAAATAACAGGAATAAATGATCACAAAAGACTTTTAGGAATTATATTTACTAAAGAATATATTTTCAACCAACATTATGTGAGGTAGACTATAGGAGTATTTCATATTCTCTTCTAATGTAAATATATGGGTCCAATTCTTTTATATGTGTCTTGTTATAATATATGTTTGTCAGTTTCACTGTCAGCTTTGTGCGTAATTCTATTTTTTTTTACGTTGAATTTTTTTGCCTTAACTTACATGAAAGTAATAGTACGTTGCAAGCAACCGAAGTAGTTCTGTAGGTCGTGGAACAGAATCCGGTATATGAGTAATTTATTGATAATCCTAATCCATATTATTAATTTATTTAGTCGATTGCTCCCCTTTAGGAACTTGAATTCACAATTTTTTTTTGTTCATTGGCAACATTGTTCGTTTCGAGGAGTTTTACAAAAGAGTCCGAATAGCGTATGTCTATCTACTAAGGTTAATTTAAATTATCGAAAAAATGTTATGAAAAATAGAAGTGTTGAAATCCTTCAATATAAGTAAGGAATTTAAGAAGGAAAAAATCAATCTTCATCAAATTTAATGGATTCTTTGTTTTGTGCATTTAACAAAGATTTTTAAAAAATCATCTGTAAATCGTAAAGTTTGGACGAATGGTTTCGATTTTATAAGCGTTCTAATGAAATGGTGCAACCGCGCTGCCGCAGTTGTATCTTGCATCGGAAGTAAAAATACGACCTACGAGGCTTCCGGTGAGTGAGTTCGTTGGTTTAACGAGTAAAAAATATATTCCGGGCAACGCCGGGTAATCAGCTAGTAAGAAATACAAAGGACAGAAAAAATATTTTATTATCTTTACACAATGTGAAGAGGTCATCCAAAAGACGCCGCAAGAACGTCTATGTTTAAAATATATAAATATTTATATATTTAAGAATTGTCGTCAGCGGAATACATGTGAAGTCTATAGTGGACAGCGGAATTGATCTTTTATGCAAATCTAGAGTTTTATTACGAGTGTGATGAAATTTAGCACAATGGTCTTCAAACAAAGAGGAACAACGCTGCATACATAAGATTTCAGAAAATCCCATATTTTCCACCCCTTGATGCATTGTTTTAGCAATTATTGATGACATTTTACACATTTCTACGTTCAAAATAAAAAGGAAAATTAGACTACAATGCTTTTAAGTTCACATTAATCCCTAATGGAGATATCATCCCTTGCAGTAAATATTTTATAGTCTATTTGGTAGCCTTGAATATTACATGCCACTTTGTTCTCTTCAAGCATTTCTATCAATTTCATTTATTTAATCCATAGTTTTAAAAAATCACTTTAACTTAACGATCAAATTTTTTTCTACAGGGGCATTCCGTTTTACCCGTTGATTCACGGGAGCGCTAGCAGACTCAGTCCTAGTTTTTAACTTTTCCTCGTTTATTGGTCAAATGCTCTTGCTAAAGTCGAAAACAGGGAAATAGACTGGGGGTACAACGGATCACCTATGATTCGCGACTCGATGAAATACAACTGACCTTTATCTTGTTCGGACCGATGTAACAACGAAAACATTGATTAATATAACTTTAATTTATATAATATTAATAATACATTCATAAAATAACATTCATTAATAATATAATTGCCTTGAGAAATTGGGGGATTATGTTCGATCACACGACCTCGTGAGTGAGAAACATCTAGGCTGCATTTCACTTCACTTTCAAATCACTGCCGGTATTTTCTTCAAATCTACTGGAATAGTTAACCAATTATCTTTTAAATATAATGATTTGTTTCCATCGTACACTTTTGTAACATACCAGTTTAAATTTGATTATTTTGCGAATCATTATTTCTTTATGACTTATTGAAATTGATCTAGTTTAGAGTAACCCTACGTGATAGAATGCGATATTAATCAGGAATACCTGTGATCACATTTAACTCTCCGGAGATCGCCAAAGGTTTGAGCTCCGCTATTCTGAGAAAGTGGCCCTCCCCACTCGGAGGCCGCAGTGACTTTCGGAGAATTTATAGAAAGCGCATGAGGTGACCTTATGGCCGGAGCTGTCTACTTCTCTAGGGAACTAGATCAATGAGCTCTCTAGCATAGTAAACAAATATACCAAGGTTATTTTTCTGTACACGTGTTTTTGTTGTTTATGTCATAAATTAGCTCAAGCCGAGATTTTTTTGCTTGGAAAATTGAAGGAGCAATATTGCTGTACATCCTTATTCTCCATATCCCCCACAAGTATATATATTTTAAAATAAAATAATAGCAAAAAGAAGATATGAAAAAGAAGTTCAAAAATTTCAAAAATGGACTTCTTCCTCCACTCTTCTCGATACGCACTATAAATACTTCTTGATTGGATTATTTGATAGATTTTAAAATAGTAGTTATTTTCAAACTTACTGCCATTTTTATACATTTTCACAGAAAAAATTACCAGGAAGTTAAATAAAGTTGAAATTTTTTTAAAAGTCAATAATTGTGCAGAAAGGGGAAGTTATGCCCATTAACAGTGATACAAGTCACTCACTAACGTTGCGAGGATTCGCGAGACTTCTGTACGAGAGTTTCGCCAATTCATGCGACGTCATTGCGAGACCTGTATTGCTGTTAATAGGCGGAACTTTGAACATGTTTTGTAAGTTGTTGTTATTGAAGTTTCAACTCGTGTATCAGTTTCTCAGTTTCCCTAATAACGCGCTTTACACGCCCTTTTGTCTTGTACTCTGTCTTCGAGTCACTTTCTCTCACCTTGTGACATTTCCGAATTCTGGTTCCTCTCGTTTTCGTGTATTCATACAAAAAGGGTACTTTTAAAATGACATAATTTGTTTTAAAGAATGATTTTTCTTTACAACTAAGAAGAAAGAACTAAATTTCTTTACAATGATAAAGAACGTAACTCAATCATTTTTCAAACTGAAAATTTTCTTTTTGAATCCTTACTTTCCGAAACGAACTTTGAACAGTGGAACGTGATGTATGCAGCATGGACTCATGTCGTTAGACATCGTAATAAAAAATATTAATTTTGAAATATTTCTGGAAGAAATTGAGTCATTAGAACCACATTCATACTTAACCAAACATTCCTAAATTTGCAGAATCGAGATTTATTGTCTCTTGACACAATCACTCAAAGAGTTGTGGTTACTTTAAATAAAATCAAAACTATTCCATCGCGCTGACGTGACATTGACATGAATGAAATTTTTTAGTATGATTCAGCAAATTTATTTAGGAACGAGCCCAAAAAACCTCTGTATACGTCCTGGCACAGGTTTTTGTGAGAGCGATTCCATAAATCCTTTATGATGTCTTAAACGCTTCTATCGTCAATATTCGTTATCATTTTGGCTATAACATCTTATGGATGTTAACGAGATAGCTTTGCAGTCAAATTTAAGGAAAGAGACAAAGGAAAAGGAATTTCTTCTTACTTTTTTTTATAAACTATGAACGATGAAAAAATTAAGTGTTTTCCAAATATATTATGAAAACAAAACGAAAGACGACACAATTTAAAAGAGTATTTTTTCGAGAGATTTCTTGTAATTTTCATTACCACGTAGTCTTGAGGAAGCACATTCCAAACACCAGAGCATCAAATCGTTTCAAATAAAAATAACCTGGATAAAATTAAAATAGCGTACACCTTGGTTTGAAAGCAAATGGGAACCTGATGGCTCGTTCGAGTGAAAGAGTCAATTTATAGGACATCGAACTGTTGTTGAAAGGATAATACAAGTTAACTAATGCACGTGGGGAGACTATAAACGATAAACTGTGAAAAGTGAAAGTCGGACTCCGTTTTGAAAGGAAAGCACTCTAACAACACTGTTTTACGATCAACTTGTTTATTTCCACCAATAATCTAAAAATTTCATGTATTTAGATGAATGAGATGGAAAACACATAAGTTACCATATCTGTATGTCATTACGTGATAAAACAAAATTTGTAAATGTGATGCAATCAGCACAATATTATTTTTGTTTTGGGCTCGAGAATAGCGTTTGAAACTTTTCATTCGAGATTACGTTTTTCTATGGAAAAACGTGCATATATACATGAAGACTAAAGGACGCATGATAATATAAATACTTTTGAATTTTTCGTCGTTAACCAGCCAGTTTGTTAAATACTATCGTTTGCTTCAAAATGAAATTCTAATACTAATGGATTACGAAACACAGATAATCAAATTAAACGTCTTGGAATATCAGATTAATTCATTTTCATCAATAAAATTTTCTCCCTCTCTGCTTTTTTCTTCCTCCTTTCTCCTGTTGCATTGGTAAATCAAGAACCTCCATCCTTTCAACGCTACTATCCGTGTGCTGCGTGCTCATAAGCCACGTATCCATTGAAGATGCTTTCCGCAGCTGTAAGCGAAACGTCTAGAGAAATCCACATAAGACCACGGTTACTTGGCCCCGGAGGAAAAATTTATTATTAATTATTCCGATCACGAAAGCCCTCATTCATTTTTCATTCACGCAGATACTTTAATACTATAAATAAAACTTACATTCGGGATGCTTTGCTGAAGCTCAACGAATCATAAACATTCTTTTTGATGTGAAATACGCTGTAGTGTGGAAAGATTCGTCGATGACAGAAGATTCATTAAACTCTCCAATTGGTATATTCATGTCTCCAGCTACAGGAGTGAAATACAAAACTGCATCACATATATTAAAGCTTTGAATATGATTTTTTCTGAGCTGACGTGCAGCACCAAATTTCCATACAATTAAATTGAATATTGCTGACTTCTGATCTGAAACATAATGTTAATCATGTCGTGTAATCCCAATTGATGTTCCGTATAAATTTTTTATGTAACTTCAAATTTCAAGACTTGCTTACTGGTATGGACTGATTATCGTATGTACGTTTCCTCTTGTTGAATTTCGAAGTGTGACGGAACTACAGATTATCGAGACTTTCCAGTAAGGTGAAGGGAAAAGACTCTAGTTCGACTAGATATGGAGTAACCCGTATAGGTGTCACCAATCAACTAAGCTGGTACTGCGTTGCAATGACAATCATACATTTTTACCGCCCATGAATTCCTTCAATAGTAGATCCGGTGGAGTATTCATATTTTCTCAGTCATGAATACTTTCTCAGTTATTCCGATGTATTTATATACCAAGAATCTGTTCTCTAAAACACGTTTGATATTCCGATAAAGAAAATTTGAGCAAACCGTTACTTCAAAGCTATCATAATTATAACACTCGTTTCTTGGATTTTAATAAGGATATTCCAAAAGGTTCACCTCAGATTGCAAATTATTTGCTTTACTTGCGTCAACAAGAAAATCGTTGAAATTTCTCATTGGGAGGCAAACACTCGAATTACATTACATCGATTTGCTGTAGCATTATATTTAGTGGAGGAATCCCCAGCGGGTTCTTCTTCGTTCACTCGTTCCACATATGCACTTACACAGTATCCATTGGGGCACACTCCGCAGTCACCCTTCGCTCTCCCTCTCTACTCACATTCATGGCGTCGGGGTTCCGCGTAGCATCCCAGGATCTGCTTCTGCTCCTGAGATGGAGGCGACGGCGGAGGCGACGTGCACGGACGGCTTCTGCAGCGAGCGCCGGCTTCGACTGGGCGCCGCCCGACGACGTTGCGACGCCGAGCGACGAACGGACGGACGGACGGACGGACGCCGCTCGCTAATTTTGGAGTCGTGCCGCTTGCCGCCACCGTCGCCGTCTCTCGTTGAAGAAGAGCCAAGAGTGCACGCTGGGCGGAGGAGACAGTAGTGGAAGAGCAAGCAGGGGATGGGAGATGATGATGAGAGATCGAAGCTTCCTCAAGACGATGACTGACAGGTCGATAGTATTTAGAGGTGAGAGATGAAGTTGAATCGTGAGATCTATTGGGTGTTGGTGGTTAGGAATGACGAATCAATGGATTTAAAAGTATATGAGAGACCATATCGTTTCAGTGAGGATGAATGATAGGTGATGGCGATGAAGGTTGAAAGAGAGTCGAGATATCAGAGGACATTTGACGTCGTGGTGATGATTCTGTAATTGGTGATATGTTGGTTGACCTCGAAATAAATCGTTTCGTTGTGACAACATCGACTTTTACTTCTTTTTCGA
>NNCF01126961.1:300096-318807 GCA_002313205.1 Laupala kohalensis
GATAGTGATCGAATGGATTATGATCGAATTTATCAGGTCATTGACATTTTTCATGAATTATTCGTTATATGTCCATTTATCTTTTCCTGAACTGTTTTAAAAAATAGTTGAAATCAAATAAATTCGCTGTTTAAAGAACATTAAATAAAAATACATAATTTATTCATAGATTTATTCTCGATGAAGAAACTATTTAAGAATACATGCTATAAAACAATTTCTTAGATTATTCGGAAGTAAGGAGCAATACCAAAGCATATACTTACTCACATATGTTTCTCAGTCCACTATGTAGGAAATATGCAAGGAGAGATATTTTTGTACAAGTTCACGAACATTTTTATCGTATTTCCTTCATGACTCCACACTCGTGAATAGTGAGGAAAAAACGTTTTATAGCCATTGGAATTGAGCAGTCCACTGCTCACAAAGTCTGTCGGTTGGTAATTCGAGGAAAAATATACATACACTTCTCGTGCTGTAAATTTCTTCAGTATACGTACACAAGAAATTAATAGTAATAACAATTATTTCATACCCACCTTGAAAATGTACGTATACCAACTTAATACTTCTTCTATTTGATATTCCGGTTTAGAAGAAAATTTATTCAAGTCAGTTTTCAAAGGTTTGGTTGTATCTCTGTGTCAAAAGTATAGTAAAATCTACTTTGTATTAAATGTTATTTTTGGGTCTATTATCTAAAACGTTTCCTAAAGATAACTTTTCCTATATCATCTAAGGATAACGTTTCCTATATCGTTCCTATTTTGGTTTCTGATTATCAGAACTTTAGTATCCTCTGCTAAGAACAACTACATTTATACTGAATTCTCTCGAAATAGCGTCGTGAAGTGGAACAGCATCAGAGAGATATAATGAAAAATCTTGATTTAAACCCGTGGGAAAA
The DNA here is from genome assembly GCA_002313205.1 of Laupala kohalensis. Lineage (NCBI taxonomy): Eukaryota > Metazoa > Arthropoda > Insecta > Orthoptera > Trigonidiidae > Laupala > Laupala kohalensis. Next base: position 301,007 of record NNCF01126961.1, read on the forward strand.
CGAATTTTACCTGTTTTGTTTCAGCATTTTACTTGAATCGCGGATCTAATACTGGTGAAATTAAAGAACTACTGTGCAGCTCATTCAAAAACTAAAATAAACTATTTAAAATCTACTTTAAAATTGGTATGTTTTGAATATGTTAGAGATCATTCTAAATTATAAAATGTGTAAATACCTATTAACGTGTATTGGAGTTAAGTCTCAAAGGTCACAATTAATCATTACTAATATTCTACAAAATTAGTATTTATTACGCAATTTATTAGCACAAATTTTAAAAGTGTATTATTTGAGTTTGTTTAATTTAATGGCTGGAAATATGCTAGAAAGACCGAATTTTAAAATAAATAAATTATAATGGAGTTTTTTTTATAAGTGTCATCGATTAATGTTGAAGTTGTGTTTTCATTACCTACGACTATTTGAGTTACATGTTTAATATTCGTACCGTGAAGCTTCAAAATATTGAGGTATGTCTAGAAGTGAGTTAACTTCGAACACAGTCAATTTATTTGTCTATCGTACTCAAGCACGGAATTATTGTGATACGCAGCTTGACCTTGGCCGATGTAAAGCTGAACGTGATTCCACTTAATATTTCTTTAGTCCAATTGAAGAATTGTGTAGGAGTTTTGACTTTAACAATCATAAAGAGATTGTAGACTGTTCAACCGTCCCTGTTAATCCATCATTTCACCTATTGCTATGTAAAGTTCTGAGTAAATTCCACCCAGCAAGTTCATCAAAACCTTTCCCGTGCAAGCTGAAGTTGAGAATATTATGCCATATTAAATATGTGCATAATTGTGTGGATACATGAGATTTTTTTAAGCTGTACTCATTGCTATTGGAAATTATGTACTTCTTCTTAATTGAGAGTTAGCTCATCGGAAATTACTACAAAAGGCACACCATTCTCACAGATTTGGAGTAGCACACGAAAGGATGGATTTAGTGAATTATTCTAGCATATTTCTCGTAAAACGAAGTTGTAATTCTCTGTAAAATCTGCGAAACCAAGAACTTCATCAACTTTGATTTCGTCTTTGGATTTCTGTTTTTTTAGAAATGAAGCTGAATGGAGAGATTTTCTGTAATTTTTTTTCACAAAAATGTTGACAATGATGCAATTGTTTTCTATAAACCCCGATCTCATTCAAGATATAATTTATAAATAATTTCCGTTACAAGATTTGCTTTAAAGTGGTTAGTAAAAATCTCGTACATTATTCGTTTCTGTACCGTTTTCTCATCTGAAGTGACAATCTTAGGTCGGTGGAGTACACAATGAACTTAAAATATTTTTTGTGTGAAGTTAAGATATTTCCTTCGAGTCCTAAATACGTCACTTGTTTTCGACTTTTATTTAAAATTTTTACATATCATGCAGTATTATTGCAGGTGGTCACTGAGCGTTTTTTGAAATGATAAATGTAGCATATGTTAATTCGTTTGTTCTCTATACTCATCATATTGATCGTAAGACTGTCAGAAATCTAATGGAAATTGCCCGCCGGTCAGGAAATTTAAATGTTTTGTACATATTTTGAATTAGCTGCACCTAAATTTACAACTAAAATACCTAAATTTCACCATTATGTTCTTCAATATTTTATGTGAAATACCGAAAATAACAAGTTAAATTGCGTTTGCCCACGGTTTTGTCTCAAGATGAATTCAAAACTTATTTTCAGAATAAATGAATATAGAAGACTTTTTTGGATGATTTCAGGAAGAATAACCCAAATAAAAGTATCATATTTAATGTAGTGTCCCATCCCACTACATTATCTAGTAAATGTATAATATGCAGTACATCAAGAATAAAAATAACAATTTCAACTAGAGACAGAATGATTTCTAATACAAAAGACCAGTAAATAAAAGAATTTACGTGGACTACATATGGTTATACTAGGTGATTACTCGGCGTTGCCTGGAATTTTTCTTACTTGTAAAGACCAATCTTGTTTTACTCCGGAAAAATCTATCTGTTATCTAATATCAAAATAATTTTACTTATTGTTTTTTTAAACAAATGTACAGCATCCTAATTTTACAAATTCATAATAATACAAATTTAATACAAAACTTGATTATACCTCCAACAGATTCAAGAATAAATTAATTCTCGGATGAAACCACCCCTGAGCAAACAACGTAAGTTGTTTGTGAGCAAAGCAAAGTTGTCCAAGTCAATCCAATTAGTCTAGCACACTACTTCACTCTTAGGAGAGTAGGCGAATTTAACGCCCATATATGCTGAACTTAAATTTATGTCACTTTTTATCTGAAAGGCCCCGAAATCTATGGATTAAACCCATCTTTTTTTATTAAACATTTCTCCTTTTTGATTAAACATTTTGATTAAACATTTTTCCTTTTTTGATTAAACATGACTCTCCCTTCCTATTCCATCCATAGACGCTCTATAGTAGTTTATCCCAGCCGCGTCGGTTGAATTTTCGATTCCGAGGCACACAACGGCGGCAGCGCGGTTGCACCATTTCATGAAAACGCAAGTAAGTAAACTATTCGTACGATTTAAAGACGTTTTCATCTTTGTTAAAGACAGAAAATAAAAATCATTGTTAGATGATTATTTTTTTCTTTCTAAATTACTGTCTTAAATTAATGCCTTTTTAACGTCTATTTTTAATAACAATTTTTCAGTAATTTATGTTAACCTTTGTAGATAGATATATGCTGTGCGACCTTTTTTGTAGAACTCTTTGAAGCGAATTTGCATTCAGATTTGTCACCTATCTCTAACCATTTAGGAAGCGTAAGCCAATATACCCCTCTTTTCTCAGTTTCGTCGACATTTATCGTCAAAATCATGTCGTACCATTCTTTTTACTCAATTTTAAAATAAACGTTGGCCTATGTTAATCTTGGACGTCGAAACAATCTACTTGGCAAATTTCATCACGATCGGTTCTATGGTTCAGTCGTGATAAGGTAGTAGACAGACATTTTCGCATTTATGTATTAGTATGAAGTATGGATTGCTTTACAAGGTAGAAGAATAGAAACATTTTTGAAGAAAAATATTTTTCAATCATAATAATTACATACATAATTTGGCTTATGTGAAGTTTTTATCAATTTCTGTGCTAGATGAGTTTTCGTACAAAACTCTCCTTATTGGTTCATCGAGAATAAAACGTAATGCACTCTTATCACTCATATTTATCGAACACCATATAAATTACTATTGATACTTGAAACGGACTTTCAATCTAATTTTACCTCCTAAAAGTACTCACCTTGGCCTATTTATTTTCTTTCTGAACAGTTTATTCCTATGTAACATCTTAAATGTTCTGATTTACATAGCAAACCTTGCTAGATCTTCATTAGCTCTCAGAAAATGAGACGAGCATGAACAAAAAATTATAATTTTCTTCATTCAGTAAGCTTGATCTGAAGTACACTTCATACTGAAATTCTTTTTTAAACAAGTCGAAGATAATCTGAGTATTTCTAAAATTGCTTGTTCATAATTCAATGGATGCCTAGCATCGAAACAAAAAAAGTAGTTGATAAATTGTTCTTAAATTTTGAAGAATTCGAAAAGGATTGTTGCATGTGCTGAAACAAAGTATAGTTGATATTAATGAAAAACGTGTGTGTTGAATTGCTGCGTTTTGATGACGCGTAGTGATGACGTAGCGATTTTTTTTTTTTGGCGGTAAAGCTCACGAATGAGTCCACTGAAGATCAATATTGGAGAGAGAGGGAACGTTATGAAGAAAAAGGGGATAAATTTGGATAAACATAGGAGAATGTGAGGTTAGAAAACTATTTTAATTTTTCAAGGAGCCACTTGGGCACGAGGATTCCACACGACCTTTTGAACTCGAACTCATTCAGATCTGCATGTCAATCCGATTAGGTTTTACCGAATATATTTTTATTTCCATTTGCTATTTTCTGAAATTGTAAATGTTGTCAGTACTTTGATAAAAGATTTTAAATAAGTTACATATCAAATTTAATTTTTCAAATATTTTTTTTTCACTTGAAATAGTTATTGTAAATAAATGTGTTTGTCAAAGTATAAGAATTGCATGTACGTATTCTCAAATATTAATACTTTCAGGGGACAGATCACTTTAATGGTGGAAAATAACTCTCCGAAAATTACGCAAGCTTCTCAAGGAAAAAGTAGGATTAAATACTAAAAGAATTATTGCGGTGACGAACCCTAAGCTAATAAAATAATTGTGATACAAAATGAAATGGAAACTAAAAGAATGAAATTATTATTTTAAGAATGGGAAAATGGGAAATAACGATGGGTTGACTATATGTTCACTAGAAATATGATTTCCATAGCCTCCAAAAAAATTCTTGAAATTCTTGAACAAACTAAAACATTGAAAATATAATTTAATTAAACATTATCAGGCACTACCATCACCTAATGGAGAACAATACACATAATTTAAAAAATTAAACGAGCTTTGTAATTCTATATATTGGAATTATTATTGGATTAAGATGATCATATTGATGAGTCTTGTCTGGGAATGCCAGAAAATTGAAGGATATTTTTTGGGCCAGAAAAGCTAAACCTCTCTAGAAATGAATGAATATCATAGGATTTCTTTTTTCTTTTTTTCTTTTTTGCTTAGTCCTTCGTCTTCCATGCAATGACGATGAGAATGTAGCCGAGGATGACGCAGCAGTGGCGACGTCGGCGGCTGAGCAGAGGACTAGTAGGAAGGGCGCTGCGCGTATATTTATCCGCTGCCGCGTCGCGTCGCGTTGTCGCGGTGAGTGAGAAGGGGGTTGGGGGTTCGGGGAGGATAGAAGGGAGAGGAGATGAGGTGCCGGGCGACACGCGCCGACGGAATGTTGCCTCTCAAGAGACTCGTCGTCTTCCATCGCTACAGCAGCGCGCAAAAGAGGTAGATCCGAGCAACTGGAAGATTTCAGCTCGAAACGACAGCGCGAGGGACGCAGACTCCTTCATTATTCATAAACGGAAACCGAGACACAAAACGGCCACGAAACTTCGTTTTATGGTGTTATCTTCTCGTTTTCAACAGACACGTATGTTGAAAGAGCTCTGTATTTTGATTACTAGAAATTGTATTTGACAGTTATTTTGAGGTGTATCCTGTGTACCAGACAATTGAGGAGTTATTTAGTAGCAAGTGCCTGAAATTTGGCGCTTTTCGGGCAAGAGGAAAATAAGATATTAATTCGTGTTACATGTTGATGTGGTTTGTTATGGTGTAGCTTTGTTCATTGCTTGGGCGTTCTGAGTTAAACAGGAAATTCGAAGTGATGCTAATTACCAAGAAATAGTAATAGGAAAACAGTGTTCTAACTTTTCGAAGGATTTATCAAGAAAGTCTGAAATTATTGATCATGGAAGTTTATTTTTGAGAGATATTTACGTAATGCATTTTATTTATGTTCTACTTTCATTCATTTTTGGTTAATTTCATTTGTAGTTGAATACATCAGATTGAAGAGAAAAACCTAAGGAAGAAGTGGTTTGATTTCCAGGCGAACTCATGGGAAATGAATGTAAATGTAAATAAATGAAGCTGAACTACAAGGCATGCTTTTGTATAGGAATCATCTTAAAATTCTTATATTGGATTAATTGGATCTTGGAGATAATTGAAAGTGAGAATCATTGCAAAAATATGTATGCTACTTTTGGTAGAGGTTGCTTGAAGCAGTGGATTTATTGTAATTAAAGACAGTTAAATGTGGGAAATTACAAGAGCGCAGTAAGATATTCACGACACGTTGGGGATAATATCCTGTGGAGGAACCCACAATAGATAGAAAATGCTAGCGCATTCTATTATGGGAATTCCAACAACTGAAGGTCAGAAGTACGAATATTTAACGCTGGATGTTATTGATTTGTATAAAATTAACAATTATGCCCCTAGCGCAGACACGTGCGGGAAAAGTGCGTGTCAGATTAGGAGACGGTTATGGGGTCTACTCTCGAGATACACTTTGAGTTTGTGGAAGGTCAGATGAGTGAAGATTTATCAATTTCCCATATATCAGAGAATCGTCGATTTTAACATTTTGGCGAATATCTCAGTTACTAGCAGAGATAGACATATAGGAAGATTTTATGACTAGGTAAGGGTCTACCGACGAACGTGCAAAATATATGGATAGGAAACATCCGTCGTGTAACACATGTATCTGAAACGTTTAAAACTGAGATTTAAGCACCTAGAACACGAAACGCAGGGGGAAATGGATAACGGATTGAGGAACAGCAAAGATATCTTGGGTGCTTGTATAATTTGAGACTGGTTGGATGAACCAGAGTGGGGGAGAAAGTGTGAAAACACGTGTGAAAGCGTCGATTCGCATATTTAAGCATCTATTTCTATAACTGGATGATGTAGGAGGATAGTTATCAGAACTGATGTTGAAGGTTTGCACAGGACTACAAAGTGACAAAGACCATAAGAGCATAAAACACCCCACGTGTAAAACACGTGTTACGTAAGGAGGGAAGGAATACGTATTGCGGTCAAACGAGTTTATAGGGATAGAGATAGGAAGCCGATACAGCAAGCCACGACCAGACGTGATAGTATATCCTCGTGCATCACACGTGAAGGGGAAATATACAAAGGTAGATTTACATAAACGGGTGGGGATAGAAACAGGTTTAGAGAAGAAAATTTGATGTAGAAATAAGGGAATATCGATGGGTACTGTCAAGATCACGGACGACAAGAGTACGCAACGTGCGTGACACATGTACACAAGGGTATATGGAAGAGGAGGAATAGGGAAGAGGAGATTGTGGCTGGGGAAGGAGTGGATTGGAGAGTGAAAGCAGCTGAATGACAGTGCTCGTTGAAATGAGGAGTTGCATTGATGGGAAAATGATGGGATCTCCGGTGCCCCGTCTCGTGGGCCTATTAATTGTGATAAGGCCAATAAAAAGTACGTGTTCCCTCGTTGAAGACGATTTGGAGAAGTCGTCTGCTTAAGAACCAGATGACTAGTGAACAAGAAAGTGAGATGATGTGCAGCTGACATACTGACCAATACATCCTGACCGCGACTACATAAGACTCACGAAACTGAGTGACTTCGCAAGTCGAACATGTATCGAACTGCAAATACCGATTTCCTCTGTGCTAATAAGAAACATACCAANTGAGTGACTTCGCAAGTCGAACATGTATCGAACTGCAAATACCGATTTCCTCTGTGCTAATAAGAAACATACCAAAGAAGAAGAAAAGCTTGTTAAAGCTAATCGGCTACGGAAACAGAATGAAAGATACTATGAAATTGTTGATGAGTAGAGGCTTCTTAATTTACACAATTCTTACCCTCTTTTCTTTTACTCAAAGGTGTAATTTTTTAATCAACCTATGAGATTTCAGGAAATAACCCATAGAAGTTCATCTATTAAGAAATGTCACTCATTTGCATGAAAGAGCGCTGACTCCACATATTATTCAGTCGACCTATGTTGCTAGTTTTGACCAAATATGCAATACAAACCACGACTAAAGCACTAGATAAACAGAGGGAAGAAATTGGGAATTCAATGACAATGACTACCGCCTCTTCTCTTTAATGTTAAGGTCCTCAATTTGTCTGCAATAAATTTCAACGAATGGGAACCATAACACACCAACAAAAAGTTATGTACAAACTCGGGAAGTATCGACTAGCTGCATTTACATATAGCCTTAAGAATCAATATAATCTAGGCTACCTTTTGAATAGCTGCTTATCATCAATACTATTAAAATATTGGCCATCCTAGTGTAATATTCGGGGAAACAACGCAAACATCGAATGCTCTCGCGCAGTAACTTAAAAATGTGACTTAAAAGTGTTCGGCTCAAGATTTTCCCCAACATAGATCACACCCAGATGACAAAAACTTTAAATGAGACGTTTTGGTCATCTGGGTGTGATCAGTATTGGGGAAAACAGCATAGTACCACCTTCGTAATATAAAATATTACTTCGTAATATCTTCCTTTCGAGTATTGTTTGAATTCACAATACTGTGTAATTCCCAATTGAATTTCAAACATATTGCTACCTCTCCATTCTTTTGCTTCAGATTAAAAATATTGATATTTAATCCTACTGAGTTAAGACAACAACGACGACTAATAGCCAAGTTTTCACATGGCTGGCGACACATTTTACGTGAACCCTAGTATACGAAGTAACTTCTCAAGCAGTTGTTATCTTACGAATCAACCAAAGCGTTGACACAGCATTTCCAAATTTTATTGTTCTATAATTAGTCGAAAGCAGTGTTCTCAAACTGCATCTCGGTTTCATACATCAAAGACCCACATACATACATGGAAGATCCACATAAGTTTCATACATCCACAGAATATGAATTATGAATTTTTCAAATGCAAATTTTAATTGGTAACGTTGATTAACTTGAAGTTCAATAATATATGATTTGTGAATTAAATTACATTTTTGAACTTGTCATTTGGTTAATAAATTTTTGATTTAATATTGTTTAATATCACACAATACTATTCTTCAATTCTTAAATTTGCATCCTATTTACAATATTTGCTGAAACTATTTGAATTAACTACTCTACTCAAAATATGTTTGTAGGATACAATACATTCCCTTAGACCTTCCAATTCCTTTGCAGAATAATGATTTATTAGTATATAAAACATATTTATACTTTGTGAAACATTTTTGGAACATGATGTATACTTATTTTCATCTGATTCATGTCTCCTCACATTTTCAATCAAAACGAAACAAATAACTCAACACATCGAGAAGTTAAGTTTAGAAGTTGCGTCTCAATGTTATTCAAAAATTAATGTTAGAAAACAATCAAATTGTATGTATGAGGAATTTTTAAAGAATGGCGAAATTGGTTGAAAAATATTATTTCATTTCTAGGTCCAAATTACACCTACTACCAGCCTACTGTCATTATTATGTTTCTACAGTCCGTTCATTGGTTGTCGCTCTCCCCCGGTATCTACTACGTGCACTCTTACTTCCTCAGTGCGCAGTGCTTCCTATAAGTGCGGTCAAAACGTGGGACTTAGTGAGCCCCATTTTATGACCAGTATTGTATAACGTTTTCTATGGTCTTTTAAAGCTTTCACCTGGTGTTAATACTAGTGGTAGTAACGACTAGAACTGCTTTGAGAAATCAACTCCAAGGAAGTTAAGAATATTTGCGTAGTTTGAATGAAAATACAGGTTTGAGACTTTCGATTCAATGTTTGTTTTCTCCAGTTTAATGTAAATGTGAATAGTCACCCATGGGTGAAGACAGCCAAACCTAATGAAACGGAAGTGATTACAATAAACCTAAAATAATGTTACATTAAACTTTTCCAAGACTTGAAACTCAGAGACGGTCAAATATTATGCTACATCGTCAAATTTAGTTTATGAAATTTAATAATCTTATGCTCCATTCTTGGAGTATTTACTAAAATTATAATATTAGTAAAGATTAGTATTTGCGTACCTTATGGATTCCAAAGAACAGACTATATAGCTTTTATTTACTACAATGTGTGTATTAAGAAGTCAAACCCTCCAGAACTGAATGAATGACAAATGTTTGTACGCTGTAATAAGAATGGAAAATCTCCAATATGATGTAACGTATGTGATTTGCCTTATTCCTAGCTACGTTGCGACGGAGGAATTATCACTTTATATGCTATAAACGGATATTAAGTAGGTTTTAAGAAATAATATTTGTACAAAATTACATCCGGAATCACCGTTTTTGAAACGTCTTTTAGCACACACAAAAGGTTCTCGATAACACGCTTCATGGATAACTAAATGGCATGGTGTGTGCTTCTCAAAGATACATAAAGCCAGTACAGTATGTAATCGTTGTGGCCAGTTGAAACTAGTGGTGCAAAATCATTTCACATATTTTGTCATGTATGTTTCTCCGTTTGCAGCTTAGAGTGAGAAAAAATTATACGGTGGAAGGGTAATTTCTGGCGTGTTCCTCTATATTTTGGTCATCTTCCAGTGCTCTTTTTATGCTCAAAGTCGCTAGATGAACTTCTTGCTGTTTTTTATATGAAATTTGAAAGTAAAATAAATATTCAGAATATTATTTCAAAACATATAGCGACATATAATTGTTACAAACATCGTAAAAGTGTTATGTAAATGTAATTTCGTTGTAGACAGAAATTCATGTATTTTCGTATCTGCAGTGCGTTTGCTGTCCTCCTATGTATTTTATCATTATCATATCTTCCATTTTAGTTTAATAAAAGTGTATTCTACATCAGCTTGGTTCATTTACACAGCTAAATATTATTAAGCAACGATATGACTTGGCATGCATTCAAGAACAACTGAATGCTAAGGGAAAACCGTCTTATATACCATTACTTTTCCGGGTAGTACATGCATCAAATTCGTGGTCTGTTACAATCATACAGAATGAGGATGCATATGTTTTGGAATTGACAGAACTTACCGGTCAACACCATGAGCCAATAGTCTATCAACAAGGTGATATTGATCCGACAATAGTAAACATGTATTGTAAATTTGCAAACAATATAGCGAAAGACATTGCTACTTTCAGACGAATATTACGTGATTTAGGATATCGGGATATTTTATCTTGTTTAGATTCAAATTCGAGATACAAATTATGGCGGGATAAAACTAATTGATGAGGAAAATTATTCGAACAATTCGTGACGGAAGAAAATTCAATAATACATAATGACTATGGTGAAAACACATTTATGGGAACAAATGTTTCCTGAATCATTGATTTAACAATCACTAATGTATGGAAGGAGCACACACTGGTACACTGGCAGCTTCGTGTTGGGGTGGAGAGTGACCACACCGGTATAGAAGTAGTAGTAGAATCAAATAAAGGATTGAGGATGGAGATGAGCCATGAATTTGCCTAAGGGTAAATTGAAGAAAGCTTGAGGAGGCTAAAAAAACTTGGAGTCGGGAAGTACCAGTTTTGTGTACAAATGATGACATTCATGTAGAGATTGATCTTGTTCAGTCAACATCTTACGAGGTGGCATGGATGAACGACCAAAAGTAGTGAAGAGGGGCCAATGGAGTTAGGAAAGTGTAATACAATGGTGGCCAACGGAGTTAGGAAAGTGTAATACAATGCTGGCCAACGGAGTTAGGAAAGTATAATACAATAAAAAATAAAATTAAACGCAGGCTGATTAGGAGACGGCAAAAGCGCCAACATGAGACGGACCACTCGAATGCATATCGAACGGCAAGAAGAGAGTTTAAAACAGCAGTAATAAGAGCGGAGAAAAATGATTGGTCGCGATATGTGTCAACTATGATGCAACGCTCGGGTTGGGAATTTCCCTACAATATTGGGACTGGGAAAGTGAAGTCAAGAACGTTATGGTACAGTGTATGAATACAAGGAGAAATGCAATGGACATGGTAAGCGATGGGTCGCAGTATATTATCGCAGCTGTTTCCGACACTGTCAGAAATATGTTCTCCTCAGTTGGAAATTGTCATGAAGGAGATAGAAACTATGACAGGGTTGGATTTGGAGGATATTGTAAAACGACCGCATCCACGAAAAAGTCCAGGCTACGATAACTTAAGCCATTGTATGGTTTAGAAAGTTTTCGAGGATACTAGGGATTATGAATAGATGCATCACTAATGGATATTTCCCTTGAGCGTGGAACATTGCAGGTACAAAATTGTTTCTCAAACCAGGAAGGGATACAAAAAGGTGCAAGTCGTACAGGCAACATAGCGCTATTACCGACGTTTGGGAAGATTCTCGATCAGTGGATTTATCAAAAGATAAGGACATACATGGAAGGCACAAACAGACTTAATGACAGACAATTTGGGTTTCGGGTTGGGCGAGGAACAGATGGGGCACACAAAAAGCTCATTAAGGACATAGTGCTCCGTGACACCAAACATTGTCTCTGTATTTTCTTAGATGTTGTTGATAACGCAGATTGGAGAGTATTGTTGTCTGCAATGTGGAATAATGCTGTACCAGGTTATTTGCAGAGGCTCGTACACTCATATTTACGAGGTAGGTGGTAAACAGATAATACAGCAGGCTACAGAAGGATGTCCCCAAAGGTTCGGCAACGGGTCTACTCTATAGGAATTTTGTCATGGATACAGTTTTGGAACAACTAAGAAACAAGGGAATCAAATACGTAGCCTATGCGGAGGAATTAACGGCCACAGTACAGGGAAATAGTCGTAATAAGTTAGAGGATGGCGGAAAACAGGCGTTACAAGAAGTACAACGAATTCCAGGCAACAGGATTAAAACTATCAGCATCTAAGACACGAGCGATGTGATTCGGCCATAGTTGCAAAAATCGGAGAAACCCATGCCTTTCACTTTATGGTGCAAGAATCCGATTTACTACAAAACATAAATTCCTTGTACTGATGCTAGATGAGAAACTTCTCTTCTCAGAGTTCTTAGAATATGTAGCAGTTAAAGCAAAAAGAGTTTATTACGGATTATTGCGCGTAGGGCCCACAAAGTACAATACTAATCAAGACGATAAGCTAATGCTTTACAAAGGTGCAGTGTGCCCGATTTTAACTTATGGATCGCAGGCGTGGGGACGTAGAGTTGCCTATGTGAGCGTTGAAAGGAAATTAAATCAAATCCAACAGATTTGCCTTCTCGCGATAGTAGGTGCTCATAGAACGATATCTCGAGAAGTTCTGGAGATTTTGTATGGAGTCTGCCGTTGGATCTGTATATAACGATGTTTCAATATCGTTGGCAAATACAAAACGAATGAACACTGGTGTTGCATGGCAAAGAGATCATCAAGGGCACTAGAGATTGGAAAAGAAACATAACGAAGGCTGCATGGCAGATCAGACGGAGGAGAACAATTAAAGGACGGGTGACATAAGAATTTACCAAATGCGTCATTTGCACACAAGAACAGACGGTGATTTAAGCTCAATCTTTATGCAATAGAGTATTTGACTGTCCACGGAAATTTCAATTCATATCTTGTGGAACGGCGGCTCAGAGAGACGAGAGATTGTATTTGTGGACATGATGACAAAACACGAGAACACTAGCTGTGAGAATGCCCTATATACGGACACGAAAGAGGAGAGAATATAAAAATCCTAAAGTTAACAGGACTGTTTAAAACAAGTGATTCACGTGAGCACATTGCAACGAAAGAGAAGTTTCAAGCGTTTAAAGAATACGTGACAATATTGGGTCAAATGCGTGACATTAAGAAACTTCAAGAGAGTTAGTAAATAAGTATCTTGTAGTGGCAAGGACGAGAACTCTGAACTTTGCTCGTGGTTGAGTGATGAGTGGTTCGCTAGTAGTTAATAACATTAGTGTTCAAGTAATTCGCTAAAGTGATTTTATGAATAAATGGGCCTTGTAATTACTAAGTTGTAGACATTGCGTTCTGATTTGCAAAGAAAAAATAAAATGGAAAAAATGCTAAATATTATTCAAGCTTCTACAAACAGTAAACTAATGTGTAGGTGTCGCAGACAGAATTTTTTTTACTGCGTCTACACTAAAGTTTCACTAATGCGGATGTAATGCATACCAATTGTTCTTTACGTAAAGAAATTTAAGCAAAATCGTTGGAGTCGTTTTTGAGAAACATTCAAAAGAGTACTTTGACCTTCATGTGAAAATATCCTTTTTTTAGTCAAAGAACGTGCATCGACAACAAGTAAATACCAAATACGAATTAAATATATTCATCCATTTACTCAGATTCGCTGTGCACAGAGGGACTGACGGACGGACGTAATGCGAAAAACCATGTTTTCTGAATCAGGGATAACCATAACGAATATTTCCGTCGAAATCCCGCTTTCGAGTTTTTCATAAATACAAAAATTTCTATATACTACGTATATGAGAAAGTGAAAAGGTTATATCATTATGCGCGATCCTGTATTTGCTCTTACAATAATCTCAATTTATGGAGAGCCATGATTCGGTTATATCGCCTTTCACAAAGCAACTGGAGACTATCAGGGACGGCTTATTCATTTGAAATCAATCGAAGTGTTGAAGTCACATATTTTGGATGTTTGGTACATCTGCAAAATGTTTGCTTTTCAGGATACCCTTGACTTCAGAGAACAAAATGAAGTCTGCAAATGCCAGATCTGGGGTGTGTGGTGGATCTTTGAGTTATTCTGCGCATTTCCATTAAGTTGCACGCACAAATTGTCTTATTGAGTATAATGTGAAAAGTGAACCGGTGGGTGTCATTGTTAACAATTTCTTCTATTTGGTTTACTTGCATAAACTTAATATGAGACCCGTTTTCCGTTTTTCGCGAATCCCAACTATATTTGATGTTTAGACATTGCTACATTGTACAGTAACATGAATCTGCACTATCATGCTTTAATAGTCATTGTCGGCGGTGCTAGCATCCAATCCATTACCTCACTGGCCGAACTTTTATAGCGGTACGAGATATTTGCTGTTCTCTGGTAGCACACGATTTTCGAACTGCTCGTAAGGCAAAATTCGCGTATTCTTTTACTGTCACGTGCTAATTAGTCACAATTAATTTTAGCACTTTGTACGTTCTGTTTCATTAACTAACCTTGATCATCGTCGACGCTGTTTGTTCCTTAATTCTCCGAACTTTTTAATCAATTTTGACGCACTTATACAACACTGGTGTTGTAACAACTTTACGAAAATACATTTTCACAGTCTGATAAAATTATCACTGTCTGAACAAAACTTTCTACCGTCTGCTAAAATTTTCTAGTGTCTGCTGTCTGCATAAAATTTTCACCGTCTGAATAACTATCTGGATAAAACTTTCTGCGTCTGAATAAAATTTCTACTATCTGGCTCCCGAGTGCTTTCGTGCCCCTCTTTTTATAAAAAAAATATCGTCACGTGATGTTCTCCTTCTTACGATTTCTTCCCTCCAATGTACGCTTGTTGGTTTTCTTCCCTCTACAATTTCATTGGATATTCCCGAAAAAGAATTTAGTTGCTATTTCATTTAACCACTAGTTACACCTGGCTCCGCCCTTGGTGACTTTCGATTGGTGGATTCAGTTTTTCATTCTTTCCATACTTCGGTAGCTAGAAACGAAGATCAATCGGCTATTTTGTTCCTTACAAACAATACCCTTTGTGATATTTTTTTCTGCGTAGCTGTGGCTACGGCAAGATCCTCAGATCCCCAGTTTTATGATTTTATGACGTTCTAGAGCTGGTCACCCAGTTGAAACATGTTTCGAATGTCGGCATCCCTTTTGACTTTAAATTTTTATTACTTCTTTTGAATTTAGCATTTGCGTATTTTCGGTGAGAACATCCCTAAAATTTTCTGTTTCGAAACCCTCCGTCCTTTGCCAACTAACATCCCCAGAGACATGTGCGGCTACCTACTTCTTTGCCTTTTTTCGACGCGAGTACCTAGACTACTAGACCCTTCTTTGACATCTTATACCGCCTCGACCTTATCGCTCTCGTCAAATGTTCAACTCCATATTGCCTTGGGGAAATATTATTCCCTTACATCCGCTCTTTCTGAAGTCTTTCAGTTAAAGTGAATTTTGAGGTTCGTATTTCTAAAGAGTCCTTTTTCTAATTTTGCATGTTCAAACTTGTCTGTCCCTCGACATGTGGTTTCGGCGCTGCTTCTTTGAATTTTTGCAAATAATGGGTTTTATGGTTTTTTTTGTATTCTTATATTTCTAAAGAGCCTGTGAGGTTCTGTCGACAATACTTTCCCATGCTTGCTCCAGACCACCCTCTGAGTTCCCTTCTGCTAGTTACGATTTCTAAATAGTTATTCTTTATGAATTTTGAGAATGTGTTTTTAATTATTAGTTAATTCAATCCATATATATAGTGGCAGAACGAAACTTGGTGGTTAAAAAATATATACTGAATTTAAAATTTTGAGCGCCTCGACTATTTTATATCAGGGTTCCACAATAATTTCTGGGTTCGATTTTTTTAATGAAGGAAAGGCCCATGCAATGGTTCCACTTAAGGAAAACGCTACTGACAAATAAATCCATTTAATTTAATTATTTTTTCAATTATAACAAAACCCCTCATGTTGTTTTCCCCCAAAAGAAACAAACACAAATGGTGGACAAATAAGAACATAAACACTACCACCTAAAGGACATCTTTCCCTCCAAAAAAAACTAAAATACACTGGCTTTAACCATAATATTATCTTATCAACAATTAAATCTTCCTCTTTCTCAAACAATAGCAATACACTGAATTTAATAATAATATTATCTGATCAACAATTAAATCTCCCTCTCTCTTAAACAATAGCAATACACTGAATTTAGTAATAATATCATACTATCAACAATTAAATTTCCCTCTCTCTCAAACAATAGCAATACACTGAATTTAGTAATAATATTATCTTATCAACAATTAAATCTCCCTCTCTCTCTCAAACAATAGCAATACACTGAATTTAGTAATAATATTATCATATCAACAATTAAATCTCCCTCTCTCTTAAACAATAGCAATACACTGAATTTAGTAATAATATTATCTTATCGACAATAAAATCTCCCTCTCTCTTAAACAATAGTAATACACTGAATTTAACAAGAATATTATCATATGAACAATTAAATCTCCCTCTCTCTCAACAATAGCAATCCACTGAGTTTAACCATGGCATAATTTTATCAACAATTAAATCTGTCTTGGCACTGATTTAGTCCATAGTTCATGTCCCTTTTTTATAATTTATGCCGGTTGATTCATTTCGCGCAAGCGCAATGCGACGTCGGTTTAAACATCACCAACCGTCGTAAAATACCTCTGATGATGACCAACCAGGGCAGACCGTAGAGTGGTGTCCTCGCAATGGTCAGCTAGGCTCCAATCTCGGCGATCGCTGACGGTGTCAATCACCGACGACTACCGGAAGATGCTCCAATTCTTTTCTGCGAACTCGACCCCTCCGTTCGCAGTGTCAGCATAGCCTCGTTCGTCCGAATGACCACCCGAAAATAGTTCGTCCGCGGCTCGGATCGAAATCAACTCATTAAATTGTCCCGATGATCAAAAAAATCAACGAACACTCGACTCGAAAAACTAAAAACATCTGAGCTGAGCGTAAAATCTATCTCAGCGATGTAAGCGATGTGAGCTGACTGCGAAAATCTAATATCTGAGCTGCGCGAAATGACTGATGGGAGCGAAATCAAAAAAACGTCTCAGCGCTGTGAGCTGAGCGAAAAATCTAAACTGACTGATGTGAGCTGACTGAAAAATCTAAGCAATGTCTGCGATGTGAGCTGAGAAATGTCAGCCGCGTCGAAGCTACCAGCTACGAGCGTGAACGATGTTACTGATGTGAGCTGCGCGAAAAAAAATCTGTGAGATGTGAGAGTCTGACACATGTCAGCTGCGTCGAAAAATCTAAATTCTAAGCGCGTCTTCAAAAAATGTGAGATGTGAGAGCGAAATTTCGTTTTCCATTCCTTAAATGGTCTTACTCCCCTCTCCTACATATTTTTCCACTTCCAGATCTTCCAAATTTTGAATTCCACGTGATCGAAACTTCCAATGCCAAAACGATTCCCCCTTCTTACGCCTAGATTCTGACTGGGAAATTTTAAAGGACTTCGGATAATTTCTAACGCTTTCTTGCAACGATGTTTTACTCCCAACGATTTTACGGACAAGTTGGTTCTTGTCTCGACCCTCGCACATCTGGGGTTATTGCGGTCGGGTTGGGTCGCTTTCCCCACCCCCTCGCTAACTT
>NNCF01126961.1:319059-340055 GCA_002313205.1 Laupala kohalensis
ATATATAACATTCTTGAACATTTATGTGGATTATATTGCTATGATGATTTAGAAGTTTGCCTTCTGCGGCTTCGAACAGCAGTTGTTATACTCGGATACAGCAATGTAGATTCTACCTAGGTGCTGTTCCTCCTAAAACGTATCACGATGTGTCTAGTGAGTAAGTCCACGTAAAATTGGGTCTTACTTGCACTCGTCACTGTGGTCCTTGGTTGGCCGAAACGAGAAATACATACTAATAAGAAATCTTAATTTCAGTACTCTTTAACCCGTGACGTCGTCAGCGAATTCAGGTTTTCTCTACCCAATATCTTAAATTGATTAAAAATATTGTTAGGTATGAATTGTAGTTAACAGCAACTTTACGACAAATATATTACGATAAACAATTGCTTGATCTTTGCTCGCTGATGATTATTATATAATTATTTTATTTTTAATTTGAGACTCCATAAGACTAATATGACACACTTCAATTTTTTTAATAATACGAAAGAAAAATGATTTTAAAATTACTCGAAGGAATTACTTTGAATAGCAAAATTGATATACAGTAGATACTCACAATTACTAATAATAAAAATGAATTTTGAAAGGATTTAGCTGTGCGAACATGTTACTGAAACTAAACATGCCTCTGTGCCCTCGCAGATCTTTCTGACCACAGTGAGTTCTCAAATCACCCAACACGCGTATTCAATAGCACCAACACTTGAAATTTCATCAATATATTTGTTGTATTATACTGCCGTAATTTATTGTATCTCCTGAGAACCACTGTCTCTGCTTGTCCATGTCCATGCTTCATATAACACCACTGTAAATTAAGACTAATTAATAAGTTGATCAATTGGGGTTCTTTTTGAAAATGTATTTAATAACGCTTTAAGTTTATCTTGATTCACAACGTTCTTTTACTCACCGTTTACTTCCGTTTTCGAGAAGTTCCTGGAAAATAATTCTAAGCACGTTCAGTAGATCTGACGGTGTTTATTTTAAGGCATGATTGTTTCTAAACGTTATTTTATCCAGTATATCATGTATAAACCATCATCACCATTCGTATATATTGAGATCTGGGATGCAATATTATCAAACAACTGTTATTGCTGAGTTATTAATGTTCAGTATTGATTTATTTTAAATTGAGACTTCTAATAATTGAAAAGAAAACAAACAGTATTCTTGCGTTTTGCCTTTACTCTGAAGTAAAAAATAAGCTTACTTTCTCATTCAGCTTTTTCTTTATTTTTTAATTTTCAAAGGGTACTTGTTTCTCATTAATGTCAAAAATGATTATATAACATTTATAAAAAATTATAAAACTAGAAGTCCATTTATGGTATATGAAATGTTTAGAAACTCTTGTCAAAAATTATGTGAAAAATATAATCACACTTAAGCGTTGATCGTGTTGGAAAATAAAAGAATAAAAGAAACATTTCTTTTTATACGCGAGTGTCTAAAATATATGTTTGCTCTTCTAATATTAAAACTATCCTATGTGTAACAGCAGAATATCCATAAGTAATTTAAAGTAATAAACTGACTCCTTGCTTATAGAATTTAAAATAAAGGATTAAGAAAGCTTGTGAACAGTTTTTCAACATAATCATACAAAATATTTTGATAGATGTCATGTTGTATTAAATTAGGATTATTGATTCAAACAATTCATAAATATGCGTGAGTGAAACCGTGGATACTCCAACAGTTTTCTATAATTTATCATAACAGTGTAAATTAAGGTTCAGTAATTGTAACATTTTCATTTTCTCTGTTTATTCGAGGTCTATCGATACATATTTTAATTTAAGATCCATTTGACTTTGTAAGGTGTCAAAACGATACGAATAAAGAAAGAATAATTAAAAGAAGGCCCTGAAGAGTGTCCTATATAATAAAATCTATTCTAATGGAGCAAAATTTTCCGCGAAATCACGACTTGGGTTGCACAATTCGATTTGCACGTTTAGTGAGTGAATTATGGCAAAATTTATTACTTTAAGTAAGATGGGGTCACCGTTAGAAAACTGATTATATTGAATCAGAAGATTATTTATTTTGTGCTAGTGTTTAGCAAAGTTAGATCAGAAGATTGCGTGTTCATATCACGTCGGGGTCACCAGTTTATTTATTTTGTCGGGGAAGATTTTTTATTGCTCCACATATCTCAATGCTGAGGTTAATTCACAATAAAATTCTACCTCTTCAAAATATATATTCACAGGTTGAACAGAAGAAGATTTTATTATGTAGGATTGATATCAACAGGTTATTTAATCATAAATAATTAATAACACCAGTTTGGCAATCACAGGCGTTGAAAGCTTTGTACAATGATGCCTTCTCGTTTATCTCACTACTGCCGGTAAGTAGTTTGTCGTTGAAGAAGTTTTCTTTCTCGTCGCTAGATGGCACCGCTGGTGATGTCTCGTTGTAACTAGTTGATGGAGTACGGTATTCTAGCGCGTGGTTGCGCTGCTGGTAGCTAGTCGATGGAGTGCGATATCTTGGCGCGATAGCGCTGCTGGTTGAGCTTCAGTGTGGTCCCGTAGGGTGGCGCGTCGTGTCCTCGGGTCGTAGAGTTAGTTCTATGGTTGACCGCGCGAGGGCGTTTCGTGATGACGCTTCTCCGAAGTTTGAATATCAACTCACTTGGACACACGGTTATTCCGACGTCTTGGTGGTTGAAATTATTCAATCACAGATTTGAACTTAGTTTCGCAGAGCTGGGTTCCTGTTTTGAGATTATCGGATGGCGATGGTCATCCAGGCAGGTTCCCGGTCGTACTGAGCTGGGCTTGGTCTGTTGCCATAAGCTAAACTTTGACAACTGACGACGTTGGCGACGTAACACTAGCTCGAGTTTCATCTATTGATGTTCTTGAATTTTCTTAACAAAATAGACGACGTGCACTTAGTAGTGCGCGCGGCACGAATTCGTCGTGGAGTCTTTTAACGTATACAATGTAGGGACTCTTTTCGTCGCATGTAGAGGTTCTGTGGTGTATTTCTTCGGTCATGGACCTTACGTAGCTGGAGCTTCGTCTTGACAACGGCGGAAAACAGTATGGCGCTGTTGGTTTTTGTGTAGCAACGTGCATCGTTTATATGTCAGATACACGGGAGAGTTTCGTCATATACGTATTTAAGGTACGTGTTTCGTTATATATGTAGAAAGGTGCTTCTACAAGAGGCTAGGATAAAAAAAAGCGATACTAGAAATCTTGCGTAGGGGTTTAAGAGATCCATCATAAACAAATAACATGAAAAATATAGTAAATTTAAATTTAAATTTTAGTTTGGAAATTATGTATTTATACATTTTTTACTTTATCTACTTCACTTTTTCGCAGTCAGTAATGACAGGTATGATAGTCTGAAATATGAATTAAATATTCAGCTGGGTGAATAATTCTTGTTTGTTACCTTGCTTAAAATAATTTATGTATATTTGCAGCCACATGGTAGCAACATTTAACTTGTTAATACTTTTTGCTTTAAAAATATTGATTGTATATTTGTTTCCAACCATTAATTCTCTCTAACCCTGCGGAAAAGCTTTTGATATTTTCTTAGTTTAAAAATATCAATATTGAGACCGTGGATTGAATTGATTAATAATTCAATCACGCGTTCTCAAAATATTAACATAAAAAGCGTGGGTCAACATGGGAGTTCGCTGAAAGAGACTTGGGTGGTCTGAAGCTTAGCAAGGCGGTGCTACATCAAAAACGCAGTAGAAAGTTTTGGAATACAAAAACGCAATAAAAACTATTATTTGGAAAAATCAAAAGTAGAGACCAGGACACGTGTTCAGAAACACACAAATTTGAACAAGAATCTTTAGAGAGACGGGTGCAAAATTTAGGACATTAACGCAATAAAAACCTTTATTTAAAAAAGATCAAAAGAAACAGGAAGCAGGACAGATGTTTTAGTAGCCTGCTAGTCTGAACACGAATCTTTCAAGAAAGAGGGGCGGATGTTTGGAATACTATTTCCCAAAGCAACGTGGGAAATAATATTACGTTCGAGGCAAACGTCCAACAAAAAAAGGTTCGCGACACAGGTCTCTTGGGGGACATGAATCCTAAAAGCAAGTCTCAACAAGAATCTTTAGAAATGTGAAATTTTGGGACCATGGGTTCGGCCATAACACACGATAGCAAAAATTCAAAAGAATGTAATAAAATTTGGGTTCAAAAAGAAGTGCCGACGCTCAGAACAAATGCTAGCTAGAAAGGGACGATGTCGAATGCCGCCTAGCAATAAAACAATAAAACCGAGGTCTTTAGAAGCATACCGCCCGCGCAGATGTACAGGGACAAAAATAACAAAATTTCCGACAGACCTTCATCTCGAGGAAAGATCTTAGAAGTAGAGAGAGGGGGGTGCAGCCAATGAAATATCAAGGGGGGAGGAGTCAAGTGGAATGATTGGAAACAGGAAAATACAAAATACATCTTTTCGGAAACTACCAATTAAAATTAAGAGGGGGAAAAGAACCGAGATCTGGCAGCAGAAGCAAGGACTGTTAAGAGGGGGAACGTCACGTGACGCAAAAATATCTATAAAAAATTAGGGCACAGAGGCAAAATTTACTTTATAACGTGGAGAGAGGAGAAAATTTTTGGCAGTGTGTAGATGTGTAGGAGAGAGGAGAAATTTTTGGCAGTGTGTAGTTGTGAGAGGAGAGAGGAGAAAATTTTTGAGACAGTGTATTATGTGAACGTGAGACTGAAAAATTCGCTTCAGTTTAATTGTTGAGACCAGATGGTGAGAAACTTGCAACAATTTATTTGTTGAGTTAGACAGTGACGAATTTGAGGGAGTTCATTGTTGTTCGATTGCAGTGTAAAGATTGGCGACCGTTATTTGCTGAGACAGACAGTGATAAAATTGCAACAATTTATTTATCGAGTCAGCCAGTGAAAAATTTACGAGATTTCCTTTTTGTAGAGTGAGGCAACAGAAAACGGGTGATTGAAATAGCCAATAAGACTCGTACAGTGCAACAAGTTAGGACAAACGAGTGAGCGATTCGAACAATGCGAAGACATAACATTTTAGGAGTTAATGAGCCAATAAAGGTCATTTCAGCCAATTAGCAAGCATCGTCATAGCTTAGACAATCGAAGGGAAGTGCCACTGTAATCCGTCAGAGGAGATGCGAGGCGCACTCATACAGTGAGTAGTTAATAATATTAAATGTGGCTAAAGACGAAAGCAAATTAAGGCGAAGTGAGTCGGGAAACTCCAAAATGTGGCGGACATAGAAGGTGACTGGAATGAAAAAGATCGCTTAGACAGAAAAAAAGGAACGAACATTAGTGTGGCACGAAGAACGAGTCTCTAAATCATGAACACAAAATTGAACAGATCTTCATCTCGTCCGACATCACCAGACAGCTTGGGTAGTGTGTAAGAGTGTAGAAGGGAATTGTAATGTTATTTTAGGCTTTGTGAACTATAAATTGTGACATAAATGTCAGCAGGCCGTGTGCTACAATTAAAGTGTTTAAGTGTAAGGAGGGGGTAAAGAACAGAGGAACCTCCAATTAAGAAGGCGAGTGGTGAGTACCATGCAAAAAAACGTTACAAGCGCAGTAGGCGAAGTTATGTGTAGTGTTGTAATAATTTTCCAGTGTAGTGTATATTGTGTATTGAGCGTCAGTATGAGTAAGAAAATGTTTTGTTCATTGGTCGAACACCAGATTGTTGTGTTTTCATTGTGAGTGGCTCCCATAGGAGTGAGTATTCGGTTCCCTCCCCTTAGTAATTAAATAGAATTATTATTAATTTTGAAAAAAAAAATTTTTACAATTAATTTTTTAAATATTATTATTAGTTAATAACAAAGCAGATAAAGTCATAATATAGAAATATTAAACACTATTTTAAAAAATAACTTTAAAATAAATTAACATTCCATGAGCTTCATCCAGATTTATCTCTTGCTTTTACAGGGGAAGTCAGTAAAAGCGAACCCCACAAATATTACCCAAACGAATAAAGATACCGAAGAGCAATTTTAAGATAAGTCGTGGCAATCGGAAAATAATTTTGTTACCAGAGGTGTTAATGGAGACGGAACGAAAGCTTTGTTTCGATCCTAGAACAGAAACGAAATTTTTAGTCCTATTCAGTTTCAATCTGCCTTAAAAGGGAACTCTCAACGCAGCATCATTTCCATTCCTCATAGATGCGAAATGCATTCTCGTTTCTATTCGTATCGGAACGAAACTCTCAGCAGTCTCTTCTCCATTTAAATTTGAACAAATCTCTCAGCTCACATTTTTTATATCCGCATCGAAACCAATGGACCAACTCTGTTTCCTTTGTAGAGTAGTGAGGCGAAACTCACAGAGCAGATTCACGTTTAACAAAACCGTCCTCTTTGGATTAAGATTTTATACTTCTTGTGATATGTGGAATATTTAATAGTTAGTTGTATGACCTCACTCACTCTTCATAATGTATTTTAAATAAATAGTGTCCTTAAATTTCAAGAACTCAGGTATTATATTTTTTTAAATTCATGCGTTAAAATAACATTCAGCCGACTTGCATTTAGAACTCATTTTATATTTTTTATCAACATAATACGTTCATGTTATGTGCTTTTTAGTTCTTTCTTGTAGTGTTGATTATTTCATTAGTATCATTTATGACTTTTATATATTTATTTAATTAATTTTTAGTTACAATGTACATTCATTATACTATGAGGCCATTGTTTTTTTTATATTTGTGAGCATTCATTGATTCCAGGCTATTTCATTTTCTGCCTCTTTTATTATATCTTATTGATTAACAAGATCATAATATTTTATATTCATTACATTCTTTAAATGCCAGCGAAAGGAAACAGAAATGCGTGGAAATTCTACTGTGAAGAAACATAATATTGCAGAAAGTGCAAAATGCCTTGCGTCTAGGAGAACCTTTGTGGTCATTTGATTGTTTATAATTTTTATTTACAATATTAAATAAAATTGATTGTGAAAGTTATTGATTGTTTATGATTTTTATTACTCTCATACGATATTATTTAGTGAAAATGTATGATATATATTGTAGGATAATTAACTAGTTTAAAACAAAAACCTTCAAAAGAAATTTAGGATATCAACATTTACTTTATAACGTGGATATAATAATGTGATTATTTATTAATATTGTTGGTTCGTACGTAAGCTAATAGTTTATATTCTGAACAAAAAATTAATTTGTTTTCGTTTCGAATCGAAAATCCTTTGTTGGTTTGGTTTTGATGTGTGTTGGAACAAAAGAGAGAAGAGGCATTTCGCGTTAAAGTTGATCGGTACCTCACCAGCGGTGGCACACAGTAGTTTTCAAGATTTCTGCAACATTAAGAGAGCATGGACGAGCGACCTGACCTTCCTATTGTACAGGAAACTGTATTTATAAACTTCAGAGTACTCTAAGGACGCAACATTCTAATTAACACATTTCAGGTCTCTTGAGCTACGTCCTTGAGCTTGAGGGCTACGGACCTGACCAATTTGCAGCCATCCCCCAATCCTGTAAACCACCTGTCGTTACTAAAACAGAGAAGTCTTCTTTTAGTTTCAGTTCGGATGGAAAATGAACACTTCCTCTCTTGTTTTCGAACCACCTGGAACGAAACGGTGCCTATCTTTCGTTCCATTGCGGATGCAAAATGTGCAATATTTGTTTGTTCCGTTTCCATCCACACAGGAATAAATGTTTGTGGGCACTCATGTTTTGGTGCAGACAGAATCCCACCAGGATTTTAATAAATTCATGTCAAAAAAATGTATATGAAAAACTTAAATCATAATTTAGAAATACTTGAATTCTTGTAAGTATGCAAATAGTGTAATCATTATCGCAGCGCAGAGGATCAGTAATTGAATTCCAATAACCAGCACTTACTTCTCAGGGTTACCTATGAAACGTGTATTTTCCATCGAAATTAAAAATTACTTTTTGTCGATATCTCCTGGAGCTTTAAAAAAATGTTGTCTACCAATTGATCAGTTCATATGAAGAATTAAAATAAGTTGACTATGGAACTGAATAAACTGTATGATGAAGCGTGTTATGAATTCTTGGGAGTGATGAAGCCTAAGGCAGCAAGTAGCGAGAGACGTAGGGAATCTAACCAAGGAGCCTCCGGGTACGTTGGCACATAAAGGGATTCGTTCGAGAGAGCATGCATCTCTTAGTCGAGGGAGGTTCCCTCATTGCAAGTTTTGTACTCTCACACAATGGGAATCTTGAAAACATGGCAGTGTACACAGTCCCTGTATTATCATTGTGCTTCGACTTTGAAAATTGAAATAGACTGAATGCCATGAGAAAATTCCTTAGAAACCATGCCGTGTTACAAATAATTTTGCAGTCGAAATAATTGTGTTCAATTGATATGCTGGCTTCATCCATAAATATCACTAATAAGTTATATAACAGTTAATAAATTGTGCTAATGTATATCAAACTTTAATTCCAGTTATGGAATATAGAAAAATATCTAAGATAATAATAAGGGCTAAACATTAACAATAAAATAATATAAAAAAATATTTATTAATTATTTCATCGCAATTTGGAGAGTAGTTGGGTATTAGTACCTATTAAATCTATAATCTAAATATATATTTAGTTATTTTTAAACGAGTCCTTTTTATTAGTTGATAACAATTTAATTTTACAATCTTAGAGAAATTGCTTAAAAATTGTCTTCTAGAAGTTTTCCATTCGATGTAACTTAGTCTTTTCAAAAAATATATCCTGTGTGACTCCATTTCTTTTAATAAATTATTTATACCTTTGTATATAATATTTTTTTACTCTCATTACCAAATTTAATTTACATAAACAAAAAAGATAGAAAGATCAAATTGATTCTTGAAAATGTTTATGAATTTATGAACATCATCCACTTCATGCTCTTTAGAAAACTGAAACATGGGCAAAAGAGAAATTCTGCTCAAAATTAAACAACTGCAAGTCTCATTAGATTAAAAATCTACTGTAGATTACTAGAAGATTAGTGTCTACTTGTTGTCTATGCCAGAGCACTGAATTTTGCGATAAATACGAAATATAAATGAATTGATTCTTCCGTTTAAACATAATCTCTGCGCACGGACGGACAGACAGGACAAACTCATGTTCCAAATTAATTTTTCCTGTATCAGGGACGCCCAAATCGGTATTTTGTCAAAATCTCGCGATCGAATTTTTTCCTGTCTTGCAATACTTTCTCTATACCACGTGTATAATAAAAGTTAAAGAAGTATGGTAGGCGCGTGGACGCAACCCGCTACACACTGTGGTGTAGGACACGACTATTTAAGATCTTGACCATACAATCATGATGGCTTACATCTAAAAATGCTATACCATTATGTAGGGAAGATAGTATTTAATGTATACTATACGATATAAAAAGTTAAAATTTTATAGCGTAACAATAATTTCAACCACGATATTCAATTTCTAATTGATCCTTTTAAGTTTATACTGACATTCTTTTCCAAATTCACCCAAAAATAAAATTATCACATTTGGACAACCACTGAATTGCTATAGTGGTAATTTTATGGCTTTGAATGAAGCATAATATATAATTATTCTGTAAAAGTTGTTTCATTTTTAGAGTACTACTTTTTACGTTTTACCAATAATTATGAGAAATATTAGTTTTCGGATTTTTTTTAATGAGTGCCAAAATACTCTTCATTAAAAAGAATATGGAGTATCTCGAGTTTCATTGAATACGCATGTATACGTACCTTTCAATTGAACGTACGTTAAACGGAATAATTTGAAATCCGTGGAAAATCTCACTATCAAATAAATTTGTATTTACTTTCATATTCTATTTATAGTGAAAATATTCTATTTTCTGCGCACAAATAATTTTCCGATTCTTTAATTGTTAAATAGCAAAAACTGCATTACTTTTAACTTATTGTAAAGTAGTGTAATGTGTGTCGTATATTTTCCTAAGCTGGTGTATGATTTTTTTTTCACGTCCTAGGGTTAGGTGGGGAAATTGTAAACAAGTTTTAAATGCTTCTCCTTCAAGCCTCAAATTCAATGCCTTAATTGTAAAATTTTAAGCACTGTAATTTAACATGTTAATCTCCTACTTCATAAATCTTTTGTAACAAAGAGTCCTAGTAGTAAATTTCCCACATTTATTCGTCTGTTTATAACTACCTCGCGTTTTTACAATCACATCTGAGACAACGGGGTTATTGTAAAAAACGAACTGTGTCCTAAAGTAAAGTATGGAATGAGTGACAGTATGAGCATATGTCATTGTAGTTGTAGGAACATTAAGTTGTACTTTGTCCCTTCTAATACCGTGTTTTCATATATTACGATTCGATGTTTACACTTAAACCGCATCTCCATTTTACATGTGTATTTTGAAATAAACGCCGTAAAACACTAACTGATAATTTCATTGATCATCAGAACACCTTAAAACCCAGGAATAACTTAATTAATTTTCATTATATAAATTTTATTTGTAATTTTACTGGATAAACTCTTCGTATGAATCATGTATCAAGACTTATTGTAATCATATTTAACTTCATTTTCCAAAATATCAAATCAGAACGTATAAAAACATGGAGAGTTAAAAGCAATGCATTCCACGAATGTTTACTTTGCAAGGAAGCATAATAAAATTTTACTATCTTCTTCGACAAGAGGTGTGATTGATTTTTATTTTTTTCAAAGAAAATTTGTCATAAGCTAGAATGCATTTTAGATTTTACGTTGTCAATTCTTTTCAGTGTCTTCCCATTCATCTGACATTCCCGATTATTGACACTAGAAACACTTGATATGCGTTTTTTTACATTCTTTTCCTTCTATGTCTACGAGTTAGATTATACCCAGCACAATGTATTTTGTGGTTGGCTATAAGTATGTTACTTTCTTTACAAGAGTCATATTTTCAAAACATCTATCGGAATCTCTTAACACCTCGTATAGGTCGGGCAATTGTTGCAATCTTCATTTTCACTTTCTTGCACTCCCTTCTTCTTTTGCTTCTTCGTCATTATTTGAATTGTGTCAGCTCTTGCCCTTCCTTATCAATCCGCTTTTGTTTCTTCGTATATCAATCATCTTTAAGTATGTAGGTAGGTGGATCCACTAAAAAAACACCTTCCTACTGAAAAAAGAACAAGAAAAAATGAATAGAATATTAAAACGTACTAAATGTGATTAAATGCAAGTTAATTCTGAAACACTCATAGAGTGTACCAAGATACTGCATGAAAAAGATATATCAAATACTTATGTTGACAATTACTCCGACCCTAGTAAAATGTGAGGTAAATGTAAACATTGACCTACAAAATTCCTAGAAGATAACAGCAATAATTTTCTGTAACCTCAATACGTGACTGACAATAAAATATAACAAAAATAATATTCATTTCAATAGTTTACCCACTGTAGAGCAGAAAACGCAGTGCAGTAGCTTCGAATACCAATCTTCGGGATAGCTCAATTTTAATAACATTGTATTGCGTCAACTACTGGGTTCAAAAGCGAGAATTTTTATATTCCATCCTCAGAGTAACCAACTTCTAGTTTCGACCATGTTTTAGTTTCTCTGACTCCCACAGCCATGCTCAGATCAATTGATTACATGTTTGCCCTTGTTTACAATTACCACGCCTGATCCTACAGTAAAAGAGAAACGACCGAAAATGACATTGTAATTAAAAGTAATTGATAATCCGGAGACTATTAAGAATAATAACCAACTCTACTGTATTGAGTATTTGAAACGCGCACGTTGTATTTCAAACGTTGATTGTACTCATACCTCTTCCTTACTTCGAGTGTGCAAGTATATAAATTCCCATTTTAGTGAGCGAGACATTATTCTGCAACGTTTCTCGGCCAGTGTTTAATGTCGAACGCTCTCCTTTCTACTAACGCGAAGTGCCGACGGAGGGGGCGGAGATACCACCTGTGGCCCTGACACTCATCCTGAATGCGCTGTGTGGCGGGGGGGGGGACGAATTGAAAGGGGAGAGAGAGGTCTTTAGATGCACTGGAGCATTATCCTTATTGAAACTTCCTTACGGGTGTGGTGCAGATGCGGCTGCACAAACCCTCACATCGATAAAGGTCAGGTTACGGAGAGGAAATTCATACATAAATAATAAGTAATATCAGGTAGCTACGCTCGGATTTATTCATCATAAAAATAATTTTAAGTAAACTTTTAATAAACGAATTTATAGACATAACTAATTTGATGAATGAATTTATTTATATAATGAATTTTATGTTATGTATATACATTCATCAAATTAGTTATGAAAAAATTCTTATTTTACTGGTGAACTATTATTTTACCGATGAATTATTATTTCTCGTAATATCGGTAACTATCGAGATGTCACGGAGAGACGCCTACGCTAATGGGAAATGTGTCATTTATCATTTCATAGTCGTCGGTAGCGAGTGTCGTGCATTGCTTCAGCCTAAACATTCTACAGAACAGTCAAACGTCACGACCTGTAGGTAAGCGCTCAGTGGATGTATCTCAGACAAAAAGGAAGGGAGTTGTGTTTCGTTCATAGACGAAAGCCGATTACACTAACAATTATTGCCCGTGTAATAATTTTGTAAAACAAAGTTTCACGTGATTGACACTTATGCCATTCGATTTCTGATATAACAAAACCCCTACTTATCAAGGCTCGTCAAAGTCCTCCATAAGTTTAAGATATAGTCGATTTAAACCTACAATTAATGCTCGTATGATAAGAGTAAGACATAAAAAAAGACAGCTCGACAACCAAAGTGTCAAATTTTTTACCTAAAACTAAAAAAATTGAATTTTCCCTTTACGATAACGATGTGTAAAATTAATATGATTTCACTACATATTTTATAACTGATTGATTGTTTATAATTTTTGCAATGTTATACATTTTCAATATCATAAATATTTAGTAATGTTTTAATTTACAATTCATATAACATAGAACGACTAAAACATTTTAAATTTCTTATATTATGTGAATAACTCCTAGAGGAATGCTATCAATTCAGGTTGAAGGTCTGTGGAGGTTAAATTATCTCAAATATATATTTTGAGAGAGCCAACTTATAGTTAACAGTGTTCCGTGTTTTGTAAAATGAAATTATATTCAAATATTATTACTATATTTAGTGTAATTCTTTTACATTAGATTTAGAAATGTAGTGATGCGAGATATGAAAATTATAATTAAGGAAAACTTAAATAACTTATTTGTTATTACTTGATGGCCTGATGACTTAAATCCAAGTCGAAACGTAGCGAGATCTTCACAGAAAATATAAATATTATTTCTCCATATAAGGTCGTAAGTTTATAATTATTTATTTAATTAAAATTTAAATAAATCTTTATTCTCTTTATTTAAAAAAGTCTGTATATATTTCAGATGTGAAACATACGATGAAAATGAAGCGTTTTATTTGATTCAACAGGATTCAATCCTATGTAAATGTACACAGAAATACAACTCTATGCTAACGCATGAAATGCTATTGTCGATTTTATTTTGAAATACGAATGCGTTCTTGGCTGTAATGTCAACAAATATGATTTCTCTGTATACCTCTGAATAATATAATATCTTTTTCATATGCATAACAAAGAGGAAATACTATCTTCATAGAAATCAACCACGAAATAACTAAAAAATATTAGTATTAGAACTGGCTAAGTCTTGTTTTTTCGAGCTTAGTATATCTGATAGTCACTGCGTGGAAAAGATGAAGCGAATTTCATTTATATTTCGTCTCTAGGGAGTTTCTTGTCTATTTTTACTCCCATAGCTCCTATATTTACCTTTTAGGATCTTTAAAATTATCTTTAATATAATTCAAATGTACAGTTTATTGTTTTGTTTGTTTGTTGTTGTTTTTTTGCCGATTTGGCGAGAAGTTCTTTTATATTGGCGAAAAATAGAGTATTAGTGCCAAATATGCATCTGTTTACATATTTACATGTCGTTTATTTAACATTATTTAACAGAATATGCTATGCAAACAAATTCGCTGACTCATATCAGGGATTTATCAATAATTTTGGTAGAAAATGACAATTGAAGCATGTTAAAAAACATACACCTCTATTAAATTTCGTTTTATTTAGTATCGGAAAGAAATAAGAAATGTTCGTCTGATTATTCGAAATAAAACAGTGTTCATGAAAATTTTAGAGTTGTAATTATAGTGGCAGTACATCTCATGTGGATCATGACGTCAATGCAACATCTTACTACGTGAATCTTCACGCAGCTGTTTCTTCCCTCTCCCACTTTGCTTCTGCGTCATTCACTGCACGAACTGGCATCTCTCTCTCCCAACACGACACCTACCAAATTTTCCACCTCTTTAGTCTCCATCGCAATCTCCGACACCAGGGCCATTAGGATTCATTGCTAGCGTTCTGCAGCTCAACCCTCAATTTCTTGTGACCCTTCCTAAGAGCGACATCATTACGCTGGTGAAACACCGCAAAGTGGCAAAAGAATACCAACGAAGTAAAACATCTCAATTCACGATTAAGTCATGAGAATATCTTCAGTTCAACATCTCTTTTGTCCCATCATCCAAATGGGGAACCGGAATAACTGATGTCTTAAAATCAAACAAATGATTTATCATGATTCCATTGCTTTTTTTTAGTGGATATGTGAATTTACCCATGAGTCAATACACACTATATCAACTCACAGAAAAAGAATGTCAACATTGAAAACTGTTGCTCTTCTTCCTTAATTAACTTTTAATTTATCGTCGTTACGATTTATTTAATATCAAAACATCGTAAGTTGCGTAATATTTTGGGTCGCGAAAAACTATTCAG
The DNA here is from genome assembly GCA_002313205.1 of Laupala kohalensis. NCBI lineage: Eukaryota > Metazoa > Arthropoda > Insecta > Orthoptera > Trigonidiidae > Laupala > Laupala kohalensis. Next base: position 333,965 of record NNCF01126961.1, read on the forward strand.
GCATTTTTTTTTCACGTAGAAACTTTGTCACTTCTGTAACGACTACCAGGTTTGTTGTCTCTTGCTGTTAATGTTTATTACACTTTCACTCACTCAGTTTTCTTGATGCACTAATGTTATGAATTTGAGTTCACTCGGTTTAACTAGATTTAAACGAACTTATGATCATTTTTTATATTTATATATTGAGTCGTTGGCTTAAAATATTTTATTAATGTTTAGGATGTAATAGAATTAATAATGTGTAGCAGAAGCTACATATTACACTAACAGTGAACCAGTGAACATGTATTAAGTGAAATAAAACCTTTCCCCAATCAAATACTAGAATGTTCCCCAAAAAACAAAGTGCATAACAATCTCGAATGTTCTCGAAACAAGAACAAGTGAACACATATGTGCTACAATGCAAGTATGATAAATTCCGAACAGATGAACAAATAACGTGAAGTTTTACTAATCACTAAATTTGGTACATAAAGTAAGATTATAGATACTAAGACGACAGGAGTTGTTATTGAAGGAACTGCAACACACTCTGCTACGAGCAGCCATCAAGGACGCGTCGCGTCACTTCGTTCCGCTCTCATGCGCATTGAAACTCAGTGTCATACTAGCTCTAGACCAAATGTTTTGACCGCGATTCATGTTGATCTACTTAGCTACAATCTGTTCTCTAGATTCCAGCTACTAATAATAACATTTTATGCGAACTAGTGATAACTTAACTTCACTACTGCTACCGACGTGACGTCTAGGTCGTGAATCGATGGCAACTGTGCATTGACAGTCTAACGTGGAGACTATGTATTCCAGTGACATTTAAACACAGTAACAAATAGGTAAGTCGCTATTTACATGTGTGGATCATATTCATTTGTGTAAAACTCTGTGCATCATCCTCAACAGGAATATATTGTGATCTATGCAGCCACCAAGCGATGGTGTCTCAAAAACCGCAGTGCTAATTCGATGTCGACAAGCTGTGAGTAAGAAACTGACTATGTAATTTGTCAAGAGTTGTTTACAAAACTCTATGCATTTGACACTGCTTAATAACCAAAGACTAACTGACTTTTCTGACTCTTCAAGTCATATTATTACTGGTATTTCAATATTTGTCATTGATTCATTGCTTCATCAATGTTTTTATGTTTCATTCTATTGACATGTTTCTTTATTTATCAAGTGATTCAATTATGTTTTATGTGTTTCTTTTCATTTACATGTTTCTTCACTGACTAAGTGATTCAACTATGTTTTATGTATTTTCCTTCCATATTATTTTTTTTGTTGACCAATTGTTTCAACTATATTTTTGTGCTCATGTCTATTTACATGTTTCTTTACAATCATCTTTGATTCATTGAACTGATGTAATTAATTCAATTCTAGTGCTTCATAATTTCAGATTCAAACCAGGAATTTTATGTTCTAATTCCTACCGAAGTATGTTCCTCCATCAGCAATAAACATGTCAATGTCATTCATGATTTTGAACTCGACTATTATTTATCGCAGTTAGTTAGATAAGTATCGCTCTTAATTTACTTTAATTTTTATTTTTATTTTGGAGGGGTAAATTAATTAATAATGAACAAGCATTATTTTACCTTCAGCTTTTAGAAGTAGACACTTTAAATATTTCAATATACTGTATACCCCGACAGAATAAATGGAATGATAATTTTTACAGGAAATGTTAAGGAGAAATGTATATAACAGAAAACCAACTTTTATCCACTAGCTAAGTCGACTTACAATGGATGATGAGAGGTATTATAGACCTGTATTAAGAATTAAATGTTATAATTCATTTAAAAATTATTTTGTTCGTTTTCCGATCTGTTAAAAAATCTCAATGATTTATTTGCGGAACAAAAATTGATATCTCCATGAATTATCAAATTGAAGAGAATAAAATATATTCCCGCGTGTTACTTTTCTTATATGAAGGAGTACATTTTTGTATTTATTTATTTACAGATTTTAACGCATTAATTTACATAACTTAATACTATTATTCACGTTGCCTTCAACATAGTCATTTCAAGAATATTGCGTCTTAATATCTTGGCACCTTTTGTCTGCTTTTCTCTGTGGATCCATTGGAATAGGGGGTCCAGGGTTGCATTTGCTATCATGTCATTTCGTCCATTGTCCTTACCCGTTTGTGTTCCTTGTCTGTCTCACATTCGTAATTGTCTCATTTTTCTGCGTGTCTCACTGTTCCTTCTCTGTTACCTTTCTTCTTTTTTTAATTCATCTCGTATCATTCCTAATTTAGTTACTTATTCTCTGAACTTTTCATATCTTTTCCGTGTCCGTATCAATTCTTGCCTGTCTGTGATCTTTCAAATTCCAGTCTTCTTTAAAAACAATCGATACTCTGCCCTCCCTTCCCCCTACTGGTCACAATTCCAAAATAAATGATCTACCATTCATTCTCCTTTCCACAAACACTGAGTCCTTAATCTTTTCCCCGGATACGTTGTAAATACGTTTCAAAATTGCCATGTTCTGTTAAGAGCTCTATAGCCTGAAGTGTCAAACGGAACCACATTCTCACTCTTTCCACAAAACCTACTTGTATGTATTCATGAGTCAACCGTCCTTTGATATGAAGGAATGTTTCAAAGCAAAATTCGCGAGCGCTAATTCCTGAAACACTGACAAATGGTACATACGGGCCTAGTACTCGTATGGTTGTGATTCGCAGTGTACTGATACTAGCTGAGTACCCGCAGATTTGCTCGCATGATTTCTGTAATATGTCTCCTATTTTATTTTTTTCATATCGTCATTGGTATCCACCGGGAATTAATCCATTAATGTTGGAGGTTTGATAGTATTTGTGTGTACCCTAAATCCCTTATTTTCACTGATGTAATTTAAAAAAGAGTCTTTAGAAAACAAATTTCACATCCTTAGGGGTGAGTTTTTGTAAAATTCTTTCTTACCGGATATTTGGGAAATTTTTGTGTCATGCTCTTCCCAACCCCAACCTCTAGGGGCGTCGTGCACCTCATGTGGTCTGAAGAGAACATAATGTCATTGGAAATACCATTATTCATCTCAGAATACACAATAACCAAGGACTTGACTCTAATCATATCGGTCTGAAGAGAACATAATGTCATTGGAAATACCATTATTCATCTCAGAATACACAATAACCAAGAACTTGACTCTAATCATATCGGTCTTTTCACATTTGTCTCGCCCTTCCCATTCCAAACTCTCAAGGGTATCCATGCTCCTATGTGATGTCAACTTGAACTTATTGGCACTCTTAGTTTAAACATCTCATCATCTCTAAAACTATGCATTTCAATTTTTATATTAGTTTTCAATTATTTTTAGTCATAAATCCATTCCCCACCCCCAAGGTGTGCTAGTGGAGTGTTCGTTTCATGAGGGCTGAGTTCAGACTTAACTCGCAATCGGGATTTCAATATCAACTCAACGACGCCGAAAATTATGGACTCGTCAGTGGTATGTGATGTTCGATTTTTTTTCATGGCATCCTCTTTCCTAGGTGTGCTGAAGTTTAAACAGGTTGATTGTGAACTTTGGCGTCTTCGAGAATGCCACTATTAATTTCTGCGAGTCTGAAAACTACGATCTCAACATTAATATCGGTCACTTTCGATTATTTTTACATTTCACTCATTCTCACCAACACAAAGGATGTTCTTACTTTATAGGGGTGATTGCATACTTATGTAGCATAGAAGGATTCGCTTCACTTCTGCGGTCCCAAAAATCATTTATTCAACACCGTATGGGTCGTTTTTTGATTATGCTTACCTGTTCTTCATTTCCACCCCTACCCCAGAGACGCTAGGAGTATATTATCTTCAATGTGGAGTGATTGTGAACTTACAAAGCACCAGGGACGCTCCTATCCATCTCAACGGCAACAAAAAGTATGGTTGCGAATCTATTATCGGATTTTTTCATTATTTTTACATGTCATCTCCTTCTCACCTCCTCCCTAGGGGTGAAAGGGATGTTTTACTACCATAGTACTTGATGTCATACAGTATGCCATCTGTGTATCAGTTAGAACATGGTAAAACAAATGTATAAAATATTCCAACCCCCTTTTCACCCCCTTAGGGATGTATTTTCGTAAAATCCGTACTTAGCGGATGTCTACTCCCTAAAAGGAATATACAAGTTTGTAGGCTTTGTAGTTTCTGAGATTTCGCGTTTAGCCAGTCAGTGAGTGGTATATTTCGCTTAACGATCCACTCGCAACTTAATGCTAGAGACGAGCATTATCTCCATTCCATTGTCGTCACTTCATTAATAAAGAGGAGAGAGTACAATATTATACATACTGGAGGATAACGTCTCACTGGCTAAAACGGGAATTAATATATTTGCCCACTCGAAGTCATTTTTGGTCGCTTCTCTATTATGGCACTATTTGAAAAAGATCGTACGATGTAACTTTTACCCTAGTTACCTTCCTTCTTTGACAACCATCTCTCGCTTGTCATATGGTTTGTCTGTCAATAACATCTCAAGCATAAATAATACCGTCACTAACTTGTCTTACTCGTTAAGGTGAAGTAACCGACAGGGATTTGAAACTTTAAAAAAATATAAAATTTGTATAAATGGATGCAATAATTTCTGCTTGTACCTTATATCATTCAAAACACACTTTATCCGACATTTAAGTATATGTTCTTTTACATTTAGTTTAAATAAATTGTATTTTGGGAGAAAAGATTTTATTTTCGAACAATGTTTCTTTTCGTTTTAAAGATGATTTTTTTTCAAAACTGTACACAAAACCTATATTAATTTTGAAAATAATTTAGTAACCGTTTAACATTCTGAAGGAACATTTAACTTTTCAGCAGAATCTTGCTCGCTGCTGATGTAGTCTTTTAGTCCACCATGTACGTCGTGACCATCCAGATGTATTACAAGGCCACACTGCCCTCACTACTCACGGCACTTGACGAATCTTTGGCTCACGGTTAAGCCACGTGTCCGTAAGCAGAAATCATCAAGGAAGAGTTCCCAAATTATCTTAACGGTAGGTCATGCTGCTTACAAACAGAATCAAGTAATTTCCAGTTATTATTACTTTATCAATAAATAATTATTTGTTACACATTAAAATGTAGTTACTGTTTTCTATTATACATAAAACATACAAATTAACTTAAATATATATCAAGAAGATAATAAGACTTTTAAACTATTCGACTTGCATTGCCCGACTGAACTACCTGAATTATACTGAATTCATTTTCGGTAACTTCCTCAATGATATAAATTTGATTGCGTAATCATTGCGTGTAATCAAATGTGTAATCAACAGTCAAGTTCATTAACTGAGAAAATATGAAATTTGACCTAATAATAGGTCATAGGATGAGTGTTTAAAAAAACTGATATTTATTTTCAACTTCTTACATTGAGGAGGGGAGATGAATGTAGAATAGGAATAAGTTATAAAACTAAAGCAAAATAGACCTGGTCTGAAAATAACGCAAATCACTATCTTACAAAAAAGTATGCCAAAGTTTAAGATGAAATGGCATTTCAAATTTGGAATGAGTTAACTGATCACGTACTTAATACAAAAGTTACATTTCGTTCAGAAACATTACTTAACCTAAGTTAACTTGGAGACTCTACCTGTAAATTTCATTGCTTTCTACCGTTAAACCTCTTCGTAACTTGGTCGTCTTTAATTTTAGAGAAATATTTGAAAGAAAGAAAAATTTAATAAAGTAGTGAGTATGTTACTAATATCCTCTATTTCAAGAAATGGAAATAAGAAAGAGGGACGAAAAGAAGTACCAAGGACAAAGATTTGTAATTTTAAAAAATCATCCATGTCTGTATGGAACATGTATTTAAAAATAATTACTTACTCATTTTAGTTTCATGCTTTGTACAGATTTGGTTTCATGATAAATTTTGAAAATGACGTAGAATATGGAATAAAGATTAATCATGTTACGTCGAATGAAAATGGGAGACGGGACCGGGATTCGAACCCGGGACCTTGAGCTCTACGCGCTCATGCGCCTACCAACTGCGCCATCCCGTTCGCCTCTCG
>NNCF01126961.1:340281-363671 GCA_002313205.1 Laupala kohalensis
GTCTCTACGAGACCACCTCAGAGGTCTTTGGGTTTCACAAGTTGAATGAGAATGGTAGACGGGCCCGAGAGGCGATAACATCTCAAGGCACTTGACGGTGAGGTTCACCGTAATCTAAGAGATTTCTATGGAATAAAGAGTTGAAAAACGGTAGTGAAATAAATTTGGTTGCTTGTGCCTTCTTCTCGTGGAATGTTTTGCAAGTAGTTCTAGTATTTTGGAAGTTAGTAACATTCTGTGAGTTTCACTATCTTCAGGAAAATATTCGCAACTCTCTACTTTCTGGTTCCAAAATTGAATTAGTTTTCGAGTCATGATGACCTGTATATGTCACATTAAGATTAAATTATTTTAAATAAGTGCTGGTTCTTTTAAATATTCTTCATGTTTAAGTTCTAGAAAAGTTGAACTTGCAGATATACATGGAAATTAGTAAGATCAAAATACTTCAGATAATTCAAATTTTTTTAAAAGTTCAATTTACTTAAAAATGAATTAGTGTATTCCTGAGGGTCATTTATAATTATATGACAAATATTTTATGGGTGTATGATATTTATAGGGTTTTTATAGGTGTATGATATTCACCATACACCAGTTTTTTATCGTTCTCTCCAATTTTTGTATCCCACGATTAAATATTTCCTATCCAGTTTGTACTTTAAAGACTCCTTGATTTCGTTTCAGAAGATGGAATGCGCCCAAAATAATTTTGGACGGATTTATTTTCCGTCGGCGTAAACAACATGTGTGAAAGTTCTTAAGCTGTGCAATTAGAAGCGAGATCGTCGCTGCACAGCGTCCCAACGACAGCCGCAACATTTGCTCCTGTAATTAATGTAGCGTCTATGCTTTTCCACTCCAAATCCTCGGGTCATGAGGCCACGGAGGCGTCGACGCTTCAGTGCGGAAGAACACACATGTATGCACGCGAGCTCACGCGAGGCATATCGGCGACATACACTCGCAGCAAACGCATGGGATTGACACTCAGTGTATGCGGGACTACTCCAATCCAATCATATATTTATTGATTCCTGAAGGATGCCCTATTCAGAATGCATTTGTTAACTTGCTTTCATTACGCGAAATTTTGAAAATCTATTTTCACTCACAATCCAGCACACAGCAAGCTGGATTTTGAACGCGCACTCTCCTAAGACAACAATTAAATATACTTAATAAAAAATGTATCTTCTGAGACCATGAAATACCAAAATATTTGACAACATTATATGCAACGATCATGTTGGAGTAAAAAAGGTAGATTGATAGACCCTTATAGTTTGCTCTCTTTCGTTAGGGCTCAATATTTCTGGACAATATACCTGAACCAAAGAAATGTAACGATTTTTGAATAAGCTAAGATAAAATCATTGAATAATTGCAATAATTTGGAAATAGTCTTCAGAAGTTCCTGACACAAAAACCTATTTTTATTTTATTTTGGTGCTTTATTTATTGGCGTCTCTTCTAACCACTTAAGTTGGCTCAAAATTTTGTATTGTCATGTGCAACACAATCAGCTAAATAAAATTGTAATTGGAAAGATTAGTTACTCATAAAATTCATTTAAGATGAAATATAAGCAAATTGATGGTGTCTATAATATTCAGGGTTAGGATTTTGTATGTTTTGCATATTTTTTCCTGTTCTTTTATGACTTTGAGGAATCGATTTCTAGCATTTTTAACCCGCTAGGACAATTTGGATTTAATTTAATAGTTCATATAATGCATATTTTCGAAGATTTAAAAAAAAATATAAATGTACATTTTTGATGAATTTTTGTATGGACTAATTTTTAGGTAAAACTTCTGTAATGCATAAGAATTTACATTATCAAGTTTTTAAATGTGGCTTATACTTTAAGAATGATCTCAGTGGTATGATTCTCAATTGACCCGATTTACACTTGCACTTCTTAGTAATAAGTAGATAAATATGTAACTTAATTTTTAAGTGTGTATTTTGAATTTTTTAATATTTAATTGGACTCTTAGTACATATTTTGGAATTTCGAGCGCATATTTTCAGTGCGTATTATGAACTTTTTTTAGAGTTTATATTCCGATTTTAATACGTATCGATCCGAGCCCTGTTAATAATAATTGAAGGCGCACGAGGTTGCTAATCTGTGCCTGGGTGGATGATGAGTGAGGAAACCTTGGGAGGAACCGCTCGATACTCCACTGCCTCAATTGCAAAGCCCTCCCTCCCTCCTTCCTCTGCTTCCTAATGAGTCCAACACTGCAATAACATTGAAGCTCGTGAGAGCCCTGACACAGACTTTTCTTAACAAATGGTTTCGCGTTGTGCGACAGGGTAAAGCTTATCATACACCACACTTTTATTTCTCAGTTATTGTTATTCTTGTAATTGCTCTTGAATTGTCAATAAAGAATCTTATTAATATTCTGTGGTTTTGCCATAAATGTTATTTCCTTGTAAAATAACACAAATTTCCATATTAGTTTGTTAAAACAAATATGGGATAAGTACATCTTAGGAGTCTAAAGGGAATCACTTTGATTTGTAGTCAATAAATGGCAAAAAACAGATACGATATCATTGGTTTGTTGACTCTCCCCACCAAACCCGCTGTACGAAGTAAAGGATTTCTTTATATTTATACTCTGGATCCCTGGAGGTAGATTCCTGCTATGCCTTGTTTGCTCGCTGTTGGTACCAGGAACAAGTGATGAGAAAAAATTGGAGCAACTTTACAAAAGTTTCTTGTGAGGATTGCAATAAGAAATGTGATCATAAGTTTTCGTCTCCTTTGTTATACTTTTCTTCCATTCCTTGTCGTCCTGTCCTCGTCCTGTCGATTTAAAATATGCTAATCCAACCGATCCCCAGTCTCCCTCAAACCGCAGTTTCCTTTTTCCAACGATAACCGTCGGAAGTCGAGCTCCGCTAAAATTACGTTAATTGCTTCCAGATATTCAAATGAGCACACACACAGAGGCGTTGGTTGCTATATCAGTGCGGAGAGTGGTGTTAAGATTGTTTCATTAAAAGATGAAAGGGAAAAGGGAAATTTCCTTGAAATTTCGTTTTGATAATTTCTAACTCGTACTTGAGAACACTTAAATCTTCTTGATGCTTCAAAAGGAGATTGTTCTAAAGCAATAGCAATGAAGTGCGCCGATTTCGTGTGAAATGATCAAATCCTTTTAATCGTTTCATTGAACAATTTTTAATGATATAATAAACTTAAAGCGCTGATAAGACAGATTCAGACAGTATACAGTGAAAATGATACGTTGACCATAACTTCTGGTGAAAGTAAATCAAAAATAAATTAGTGTATGAATCGATAATATTCTCTGGCAAGCAATATATCCTTTATTCATTTATTCAGGTTATAATAAGATATATTTCGTTCGTTAACACATTTCAAAATCATTACATAACAAAAAGGAAAAAGCATGAAAACGTTCGCATACTGACCGTCAAAAAAAGGGCAAACATAATGCACATGTTTGGTGTTGTAATTCTTATATAATTATTAATTCATGCATGTCTTGACAATGAATAAAAAATACTCGGGGATAAAATTGTACTTTCTTGATTGTGAAACATCCTATTAATATGACAAAAGAAACGCAACATAAAATATTAGCATCAGTTCGCATAAAATATTGTTAAACGTAAAATTAATCAATTGTTTGAAAGTTAGATATGAAATACGAAAAATTATTTCTGGGTAAAATTACTTATTAGAGCAGGAATGACCACAACCTGTCGCTGTTTATCGCTTTCTTGTAGCAATATCTACCGTGCAGATTGTTTAGTGTTCTATTGTTGCAGAAATGGAAAGGTATATTGAGCAAGTTCACCCCGCAAGGCATTTACCGAAGATATTGTAATATGTTATATAATAATTAAATATATTGAACTGAATACGTAAAAATTTGTAAATATTGCAAATCGTTAATTGAAGACATTTTAGAGGAAGCAGTGTGTATAGTTTTGCTAATTTCCATCAATCATTTTTATTCATCAGTGTTTATGAAACCTGTTTGACTCATTTGCCCTGCTTAATGAGTAGCTCTGAACCTAAAACTTAGGTCACACACAATGCCGAAATAGGTGAGTGGTGTGGCCGCTTCCTCATGGGCAAGGCTAGACAAATATTCGATGCTGGAAAGTGTTGAAGGCTGGTCCATGCGAATGACAAGGACCTTCCAGTCCCGAGTCAAAGACTAAGGAACCGCCTTCCTCGTCGACTGCTTGTCGATCTGGCTACACATTCATCGAAGAACGCCAATATTACGAGTATATTGCAACTACACATTCATCGAAGAACGTAAATTATATTGCAACTCAATCAAGTCTGTGTAAGCAAATATGTGGGGACATAATACGAGCAATAATTATACAATTATAACAGTTATAGGAGCATAAAATATTATTTATTGAAGTTTTTATTGTAATTATAAACTATTCTTTTTAACTCAGCATGCCGCGTGCGTTTAAGCTATTAATGTCGCTATGAAACGTTGTTGTTACATTAGGTGTCATAAAATATATAGGGCATATAGATATATATTATTAATTCTTGTTTTAATTACAATAAAGCTCCGAAGATTGTTCCGGTATTGCTGAACAAGAATTATTGGTTAAATATGTGTTCCATGAATTTCAATTTCAACAAAAAGGTATTAGTTACGGCTTCTTTATTTTTTTAAATGATTGACATTTGATTGAAAAAAAAATTAAGTATGAAAAAATTTAACGAAGACAATACAAGTTACACAAAGTTTTCATTTGAAATATTTTGAAAGTTGTGTTCGCCAATATTTGCCGACGATTCTTTGGTGATGTTTGGCATATGTGTGGTCAGCCTATGCTGCTCATGCCTTGTTGGGGCAACCGGAGGAAAATAATTGAAGAAAATATTCGCCGATGATTCTTTGGCGCGGTTTGACAAGTGTGTAACCCCAGCTTAAGGTCGGAAAAGCACTCCAAGTTAGTCAAATCACTGAGATTTATAATTTTATTCTTTATTATTATTGTAACTGTCATAAAACACAACAATGTGAATAATAATAAAGAAAAAACATGATTTAATTTGCAACTATCAGTTAATAATACAGTACAAACAATATTCAGGAACTCGCTTGACTTGTCTGAAATTCACAAGAGCTTGTAAATACATGGCGACTGAGCACAACGGCTTTGTGATTTAAGCATCTCGCCTCAGATAAAGTTAATTAACTTTCTCAAATGTCCGGTAAGCTATAGATAAATGTGATGTAAAAACACTACGGAAAATGTATCACAAATCAAAGTAAACTTCTATCACTTTCGTGATTTAAAAGTTGGTATTATTTTGTAAATATGTGTTTACTCCATAAGACGCACTGTATTTCACCATCAATTATAATTGTAATTATTTTAGTTAAATGGTCGGTGAGGTATGTTTTTCAAGTTGAAATCACAATAAATACCTGTTACTCTGTTTATTTACGCCGATTTAATATATTTTAGTCAGTTATTCTACCTACACTTAAGTTTAAACTTCTGCTTCATATCCAAGCTGTGAGGGGAGTGGTGGCACCCGAGTCTACTCATCTCCCATGCTGTCCGCAGTTGCCTGCTGTTGCCCGTAGCGTTCGTCGAAGCGCAAATTGCTGGTTACCTTTGTTTTAAAGAATCATACTCAACATAAATTACATTTTATTGTTAAATTATGTCTTAATATCAAATTTTACGTCTTTATAGTTTGATAGTTTAATTTTTAAGAGCAAAAATAAATGAAGAGGAGGAAGGAAACAGTATTTGTTATGAAAAGCGTTCAACATTAAATTTTGTATTGAGAATGTTGATGGAAGGTTCTACATGCTGGATGAAATCTCGGGAGTAGCATTGTGTTTTCAGCATGTTTTTCCCTGTGTCAAGACATTCGAAAACTACAACGTGGTATCAGATGAATTACCTTTATTGTTATCTATTCTGAAGAGAAACAATGTATTACAATTATTGCATTAGGATACGATCTCCCTAGTGCGTAACAGCATTTTCCCTACCTGTACAACAATGTTAAGGCTCTAATGTTCTCGATGTCGGCGAACCGTAGAGCCGCCCTCCCCCCACCAAAAAAAATTGCATCCTAGGAATCAAATCTCGCCTCAAAAAGTGGGGAAAAAACTTCTGTATATCCTGATGGACAGAGTTTCTTTGTGGCATCATTCGTGTAGACCTGGCGAGATTCAGAAACATTAATAAGGCGAGTATAATACCATCTACCTATTGGTAGTATCCACGTATGGTTTGGTTTTAAAGAACTTCCGATGAGCATTTTTCTAAATTAGTTGAAAATTCTGGACCACGCTGTTTATCAAAAAGTAAAAAAAAAGTCAAGCAACTCTAGATCTGACACATTTGGAGGTACCCCGGGTTGAAGAAGATGGAAGACCGTTACATCGGAAATTCTTTTTGTGAGGGTTAGATTAAAGAGATGTCCACGAAGCTGTCGTCAGTGAAAAATGAAATATTTTAACTAGGAAAAGAGAACGAGCAAGCAAGCGAAGACGAGTGAACGAGCAGCACTTTCCTTTTAAAGTAAGCATCTGATCTCACAACCCAATATTCTCTGCACATGAATCTGTGACCAGGAGGTATCGTTCATAATATTCAATAACGATGCTCCGAAATTTACGCAGAAAACCAATTAGAATATTAGACCTATAAATATTACCTGTCGTGACCTCGAATACATCTCCTACCTGAGTATTCCACATAGTATTCATTGTAATGTAAAAATGGAACTTCCTCTGAAGTTCACAATTATTATGCATAAGTGTAGTTTCTAATAAAACATTCAAAGTTGCATATACTCTCGAGATAATAAATGAGTTTAATAAGGATCACTTCATTATTTCACCACGATCGAGAATAATGAGTTAAATCGGAATTGGTTCGCGGGAGAAAATCGTGCATTAAGGAAGGACGCAAGCAATTTTCTGAGTGAAATAATATTAATTAAAAATTGATTCGCAAAACCATGGAAAACTTTGTTATATCATATCAGTATTTTTATATGAGTTGTTTCTAAAACGTTCTTCACTTGCAAAGTATAAAAAAGTTTCCAGTTAAATTAAAGTTTGAAAATGACATGTCAAAAATCACATCGAAGATTTCGACTGCGGATAGGGACATTAATGTTCGTATTGATGAATCGTAGACTCATAATTATAGTAATATCTTTAATTTATATCTCACAAATTTTAAATGCTCTTTTAATAACATCCGCTCATCCAACACTACACATTATTAACATTCCACTCTTTCGTCCCCTAATTATGTTATTTGATTTCACGAATATTTTATGGTCCTCCAAACCATAAGCCGTTGTATTCTTTATAAACATTTACAAATAATTTATCTGTACATACAAATAGATTACTTCGTCGGTTTTTCTTTTTCTCGTCTTCTGTTTTCCTCCAGTCTGTAACTTACATCATCTGCATTGGCGACGCAACTGATATGTTCCTCTCTTACTTTGTTCAAGAGATTGGAGGAATATTGCAAATAAGCGGCCCACTCGACGACTCCTGTGAACCCTTCCTCATTTTCTAAAAATACCAATCTATCTGTGAAGTGTTATATAATAATGTTCATTACATATTCTAGTTTTCAGGTCCTCCTTTGTTCGCAGAATTATTGTATATTCAGAACTGTCAATAGCGTGCTGCATGTCAATAAACAGAATATCCAATGATTTTAACTACCACCTCCAGGGTAAAACTAGTTATTTATAATGAATAAATAATGCGTATGGATATATCAAAACTGTTTTATTAATGATTCATCAATTCAGTCTAGCATACCGTAATAAAACCAAACAAATACTTTTTAATGCCAAAAAGTACTTAGAGAATATATATTGGAGCAATTTAGAGGAGCAATTTACAACAATTGCTCGTTTAAGAGTATCACAAACAAATATATATATATATATATATATATATATATATACAACAATTGCTCGTTTAAGAGTATCACAAACAAATAAAAATATCACTGTCTCAAGATCATATTAACACCGAAACACTTCCACCAAATTATTCTGTGCGAAAAATATTTACGGATGATTAATAGAAGGAGTTGATTTATGATTTGTCGAAATGAAGCAAAAATTTCTATGGACTTACTATACTAGATACAAGCAGACTAGCTTGGGAAGTTCCAATTATGAACAATATGAAAGTGCCACAAAAATGTCATGAGGAACAAATAACCGGCAGCATGCGCATTCGAGACCTTCACGTGCCCCTACTCAAATGCATCACTGATCTTGGGCATATTTGAATTTGTAGGCAAATTGTAAACTAATAGAAGTCAGCGAATAGCTGAAGTAAGACCCTTATTAAGAGAAGTTTTAATTTTTTTTCAATCAAAAATATTCCATTGCCTCCAAAGGTTTGAGAAACTTTTTAAAATTTTCAGAAGACATTCATCAGGGGAAAGGATTTTTTTATGACTGAGCTGCTCAAAATATGTTGCAAGGGGGGTGCGGGGGTGCGAAGCTTCCTGTACTTGTCAGCATTCTCTTCTTATTTCGCACCTGAGTTTCGTGTGAATGTTGCAAAAACCTGGCCGCAGTTGCGCTGTCCCTTCGACTCCGCGCTGCGGCCTCCACGATCGATCGCAGCAGCTCACACCCGTCGCTGCGGATGCAGATACCCCGCCTCTCTACCCCCCCCCCCCCCCCCCCCNACATGCCGATGCATCTTTGTTTATAGTACTTTTGCTTGCGCCAAGATTGAAAGATATACCCTGCATGATAGAAATGGACCTCAATAGATATCTTTTCACAAGCTTTTATTTAACTTCATCTGGTAGTTATTTAGTATGTTAGGGCCAAATATTGCTTTTGAATTTTGAAACTAGTTCCCACAACCGATTGATCTGAAAGGCACAGGTATGTAAATCTTATGATAAATCAATAGTATGTCTAACTGAAATAAAAACTTTTTAAAGTTTTTTAATTACGATTTTATAACGAGATAACTGGCGAAGGTTATTGTTTCCGGGAAGCGTCCCCTGAAATGCACTCCATCTCTACATACAAACAAATATAACGTTTTGCATAACCCACACCTTTTGGGCGAACGAACTTCCAATCTCATCGTTACGATTGCTTCTCAAAGATGTTTATGTTATCGGAAGATGTACCACACGGACTCAATTAAGTTTTTGCTATTTATTTATAATAATGAAAGTTAGAGTTTCAAAAAGCATAAATCATAAATAAAATACTGACTTCCGGAAATACTGACTTACCAACCAATCATTGTCCTATCGACTTTCATGAATATTTCGTGCGGCAAAATTTTTGTAAACGAATAATTCTACATAAAGTATCAAGTCATTTTCAGCAATAAAGATAGTAAGAACGCATATTTTTATCATAATCCACTAATGTTAAATATGTGTGGAGATACTAGCATTCGGCATTGCATTACATTAATAAAAAACATAACTTATTTTATTCGTTTTAGTACATAGCATGAATAAAAACTTGCTTTTAAAAATATTTTTATTTATTATTTTATACAGTGTTCATTTAATTAATTTTAAAATTGAATGGGTATTCTACTTGAAATACTGCAACATGCCACAATACGCGTTTACAGACCTGTGTACATGGACTTGGGTTCCGGAGAACTAAAATTTGTTATTACGAGATGATCTCAGATGCATAACATTTTTTTTCTTTGCGTCGCCACCTGAAATTTAAAAATCATAGTTTCTCAAACATTAGTAGAAACTTCATAAAGACCTACATTAGGATTCTTTATTTTCGACACTCTATTTTATCTTTAAGTAGGTTGAGTAGGTCTTCTGGTATGTTATTTTTATTTTTGCAAAAAGTGTATTGCAACATCAGCCAATCTTCACAATTCTGCCACTATTCATCTCACCGACGGCTAAAACTCAATGATATTAATGTAATTCACGATAATTTTTACTTGTCATTCCCATCCCTATGGGTTGTATGGGGGTTGATCGTGAACTTTTGCGTCATCGGAAGTGTCTTTTTACGTTTCAGTGGCCCCGAAAACCTTGATCTCAACTCTAACATAGAAGATTTTCGATTATTTTTACATTCCAAACACTTCCCAGGCCATCCCAAAGGGTTTTTTTCTCTTATAGAGGATGATCATGAACTTAAGTGAAAATGTGAACGTCGGTATTCGTTTAAGCGGTCCCAGAATGATATATTCAACGCCAATATCGATCGTTTTCCATATTTTACATGTCACCTTCCTCCCACCCCTACTCAAGGGGTGATGGGGGTGTTCTATCCACCATGATTACTGATTGTAGACTTTCGCGGCACCGAGGATATCACTATTTACTCAGCGGCTTCAAAAATTACGGTTTCAATATTTATTTCGGTGTTTTCCATTAATTTTACTTCCCACTCTGTATCTACTGGGTGATAAGGGTGTATTTTCACCCAGGGGACTAATCATGGACTTAAGGAGCAGTGGGGGAGACTCTATTCTTTTCAACGGCCTCAAAGTTATGTATTCAACTTTAATATCGATTAAATTAAATAAATAATTAAAGATTTACGACCTTTAACGGACGAACAGTATTTGATTATTTAATTTTATTATATAATGAACGTTAATTGTAGTAGAATTAATATCGATGTTTCCGATCATTTTTTCATGTAGCCCCCTTCCACTCCTCCTCACTGGGTGCTAGGGGTGTCTTACCTCCCACAGTGTTTATTGCCGTATAGTCAGTCACCTGTGTACCAAATTTGGTTGAAATTGCTCCAGACATTCCAGGCATTTTGAGGTAATGGCGCACCATACACACACAAATATATTTTTATAAAAAAAATTATGAAGTTCTTTAAAAAATACTTACGCCATATTACTGTAAGGGAGGAACACGGTGAAAACTTTCCTCGAGATATTCCCTGCATGGAGAGAAAGTATCAGGGTCGGTGTGACTATAATACGATAACATCGCAGTATGGGGTGTAATACGAACAAAGTAGCCTGAAGAGCATAAGAGGAAAAGTTCATGTCGTATGTACATTTTGGAATGAAACCATTGTTGTGTGAAAAATGAGTGTTATTCAATATTTTTACACATAATCCAACCGATTCTTGACGTGTTGTATATTAAATTTATTTCTATGTTAAAGTAGTTGCAATAAATATGTTATATTATTTGGTTTTAAGAAAATTGAAAATTCCAATATCACATCAAAAATATAATCTGCATCGCCGAATTAAGCAATAAACACTAAACAATTTAGATAAACAAAAACTTGGGTAAATTTTGTTACGCAAACATAGTAGCTCGTGTAATATATAGGTTAAGTAAGGTAGGTTGGATAAATAAAACATATTTCTGTATGCCATATGAGAAGTGCGTGATTTCCACAAATAAAAACTAAGAAAAAGATTTAAATGTTAAGTTGCGGAAGTAAATTATTGAAAATTTTTCCCCAAAAAATAAGTAGGTTCCCAGTGTCTATTGATAGAATAGTCTACAATCTCACATTTATAGATAATTAGATATTCAATAGAGCGTTTTGCGTATGTGAGTAACTTATTTATGGTATCACTTCATCACCTGATGTGCCCAGAAGAGTGAGCAATACTCTTGTTCGTTTATGACATTGGACCCTTGATGGGATGGGCCCTTTTTTCTTTCCGGAGAGTAACTTAGTTTATTATCCCTCACGTAGTCATACGCAGTTTGCAACTGCTTTTTTGACAATAAAGTTTATTAGAATAACTACAGATAGAGGTACGATTATTAATTTTCATTTTAATGATAGTCACATTTACACAAATGTAACAAATAATTCGGTTAAAATATTGATAAAAATTTTCATTCTGATGTGCTTAATGATCCATGGACTGACCTTCCGGCTGAGGATTCATCAGTATCTCGCATGTATCATTATTACACATATACGTTAGCTATTTCAGTATCAACTGCATTACGTACTAGCATCGCGAATTTTGTTGACACCATCTATATGCAGATTTAGCGGGATCTACGAGTATATGCGGATTAACAGAGTTCAATCCGAATAATAGCAAAGGTTGGGGATAATTTCGTACTTAAAGCAGGTATACATATAAAACATTTCTATTTTATCATCATTTACATTTTTGATTCTGCTTCATACGTAAACAATTTCATTTTGATTGAATATTTATTTGTATTTCGCAATACTAGTTTAAGTATTATTAAAATTCATACATATTAATTTAATTTTCGGTTTATAACTGTAATACTTCAATTTAACTTTTATTATAAAACAATTACTTAGTTTTAGAAATCAAATAAATTTTATACTCATTTGTACCAAATTATGTTCGGTCCTAGTTCAGTTAAAGTCGGTTAGATTCGGTTAAATTTCGGTTTGGTTTTTCTACCGAACCAAAACAGATTCAGTCAGTTCAACCCGAACCGACCCGAAAACTATTCAAATAAGTCAGTTCGGTGTTTTTTCGTACGGTTGGAAACCCGACCGACTCGAACCGATGCACACCCCTAGATTTCATCGGCCACGATGGATTTCCTTAGGGGCTATCAATGGATTGGTTACGTAACGCAAAATTCCTGTTTTTAACAACCTCTTCCCCTCCATAACGCAAATGTAACGATACCTCTTTTCTCCTCATAATAACATAATGCTAGCTCTACCTCCACACCATCCTTAAGAATTTTTTTGTTGCATTTAGGAAAATGTGGGAACAAATTTTGAAACACTGACTTAATGGTTTGTTCCTCGTCACTCCGTGCTCTCATAGAGCGATTATAGCGACAAAATTCAAGAGATAATACGAATCCTATAAATCATCATAAAAACATACCCTGGCGTTTCGTAAAACCGAGCGTAATGCAGTGTAACGATATCACAATTCCCCCCCGTCCAGGCTATGTCACGTGCGTTTCTCCATCCATTTCCCACGTGACTCCTGTAGCCGTTGTAACTCGTGCGCGCAAACTTCGCGCTCCTCAAAAATATTGATCCTGCGTCTTTTAGGGTAAGCAGTAAGGTTCTAATATGACTTCTGACTACTCGAATCAGAGTTCCAATATTTGGAGTGCTGCCGCTAGTATTGGAACAGAACCATGGGTCAGAGAGGGTCCGCGAAGGAGCAACAAAATTTATAATACAACTATACACTCTGTTGAGAACACTAAAGAATATAATAGAATATTTAACTAAAAAGTCCTTCCACAAATAATGTTTTCATTTCTTTACTCAACTATTTTTATATTTCTTTACTCAAAGTTTATTTATTTCATTACTTGCAATTGGATTTATCTACATTAATTAACGAGAGAATAGGGAAGGGTTCAAAGACATTGGCTATAAAATATGATATTCCCATCTAAATTATAAATTAGAAAGACAAAAGAGTCTTAATGTCGCGGTGAAAAATAATTCCTGAAAAAAGGAAAGTAAGAGGATGCACAAATACGATGTAATGTCACTCCAAGTATAGAGGACATCAAAGAGACAGCCGACGTGGGGCGCAGAAGGGAAAAAGAAAGGTCGACCCTTAGGGAGAATACTCTCTCTCCACAAAGCCCGAGGGAGAAAGAACAAAGAAAGACCATTTTGCACGACCGAGTTTTGACGACACGTCTTTCCCGCAAACAAGGGAACTTGTTAGAAGTCGCGAACACTTCGTGTTTTTTGTCTTTTCTATCTCCCTATTAACTTTGGTTCTCTCTTTTCTTAGCCTAGCTTCCCTATAAATATCCTTTTCACGTTACTATTTCACTTGTCCTGACTCGCTATTTTCCTTAGATGATAGAAAATTTTTGTAGGTCATTGTTTTTTAATTGATGCTACAAACAATGTAAGTTACCAAATAATGTGTTAAATAAATCGAAGGAAATAATGTTGGCCATTCCCCTTTCAAAAATGTTAACTGGAGATTTTTTTTATTTCAGGAGAATTATTGTACAAATGTTTGCACTGATTTTACCTTCAGCGTGTCACTGTTCATTCTTGACGAGTGTTCCTTTCATATTTTTCTTTTAATTTCTTTTTCCCGTATTTTTTGAGTCCCCTAGGGGTTTCTGAAATTGATTCATTTCCTTCTCATAATTTTATAAGATTTTTCTTATCGTTTCCATTCGATCGTGCAAGAGCCACGATGAGGAGCAACGCTCTTAAGACGGCAGAGGTAAAGAACGGTTCTCTCCTGCAGTTACACAAAAGTCTGATTTGCAAAGTCAGCAAAGTCTGATTTGCTTTATTTAGAAGAGAGGTTCGTTTGATTATTTTATGGCTGCGCGCGCGCTGATGACGTATTGGCGATGACATTCGTCTGCGTGAGTCGAAGGTTGAAGACGTCCTCCGCTTTGAGCAAGTCGGAGGCAGCAACATGGAAAATTGCCGGGAGCGCGAATGCGTTGCGAGAGAAAATCAATTGGAAAAATGTTTGAAGAGAAATTTCTTTAGACACGTAAAATACCAAATTCCAGGGAATTAATACTGTCTGTCGCGTTGCCATACTGGAATATGAAGTTTTGGAAATACTTGACCCTTGAAATGAGTATATCCGAACAAGAGAGAAGTTAAATTGTATAGACTAGCGACGCTGTAAATAACTGCTTGTTGTTAATTATGATCGTAATGGTGTAATGTCCTAGTTCCGTTCTTTATTTAACTTTTTATTTAAGGATATCCAACATGAAATGCGGTAATCAAATCCTTCAGAATAATATTTTAATATCCCTCTGCTGACTCCCGTAGTATTCCTTTAGATTTGGCAACGATGTAGGTATGTTTCGAAGAAGCAGGAAACAATATGTCATTATTTACAGTGCAATAACCTCTGTAGTGTATAAAACCACTGCATTTAAAAGAAAATAGAACGTAAACTAGAGGAAAAACTAAAATAAAACATGCTTCTAGCTAATAATTATCATCTGGATTTTAAAGAAAATATTTCTAAAATAATGCATATTTTAATACATAAACATGGAAAAATTAAGATTCTAAAATTAAGACATGTGCTTCTTTCCCCTACAAAAGATCAATAACACCTTTTCTAAGAAAAATATTATAACAGAAATGTAGTTAAAGTATCAAAATTCTAGTGATTTTAACAATTTCATAATAAAAGGAAAGGATAAGAAAAATAATCTGCATGAAAAATATGTTTCGTATCATAAATTTTAATCTAAACTTTCCAATTCATGTTTTGCAAGACAAACAAAAAGGGTATTCAGCACAAAATTCTTGCGGTTTGGCCATGAGTTTTTATGCCACTACATCGCCAACGTTTTGGGCGATGAACGTTACCTCCATCAGGGTCAAGGAATAAATTATACATCACTCCAACACCATAAAATCTATGGTCATCCAAGCATGAAAACAATTTTAAAAATTATAATACAAGTCGAAGACTTCAAAAGAAGTCAAAACATTGAGTATTTAATTGAATTGAAATAAATTCAACAAAATTTGTTCATTAAAATGAAACACATAATCGCCTGCATTGTGCACCACTAATAAACTCTTATATCTTCAACTACTGTTCAACTCCTAAACCTTAAACCTGTCAGCATTTTCTGAACTAAAGGAAAAGGTAGCGATCCCTTTTCTTGAAACGGAAGTGAAAGGAATGGACTCACGAGATACGTCTTTCACTATAAATTCGCGGCTATTTAACTTTACCTCCATAGCGAACCTAATGTTGATAAATGTTGAAATTTATGTACAGAAAAATAACTTTTACTACGGAAAAATGTGCTGTTGAACAAATGTAGACATTGAAGACATAACTAGTATTCGACATAACATGTGCTGAAGCAAGATGAAATCTGTCATATCTACCACCATTTATTATAACATATACCATTTCTTTCTTAACTCCTTTTTTTAGAGAAAATATTTTCTTCTCCCCAATTTCAACTTAAACTACTCAAATTGCGGAAATTTGAGGCTAGTCCGTCTCCGGAAAACCTCGCCGCATATCGGATTGCTAGAGCAAAAGCGTGCAGAACAATCAAAGAATCCAAATCCACCTCCTGGAAAGGGTTTCTAAGCACCATTAAGAGAACAACATCGTCCACTAAAGTATGGGAGTCAATCCGAAAGATATCTGGAAGGTATTCTCTAGTCTCAATATCTGGACTCAATTACCAGGGTCGGGTTCTCACCAACAACAGAGAAATAGCAACAGTGATGACTGAATACTTTGCTCACCTAACATCTACAGCAAACTGCGATCCTGATTTCGCGAGAAAAAGGGAAGTAGCAGAGAGAACAACTTTTGACTTTCGTTCCATCAAATGGGAACCCTACAACTCTTCCTTCTTTATGTGGGAACTAGAGTCAGCTCTAGCGACAGTCCACGACAATGCGCCTGGCCCTGATTCAAATCATTATGAAATCAAATCACATTCAAATCATTATAGACCGAGGGAGTATTCCCTAATTCCTGGAAGGAAGCAACGCTTATCCCTTTACTATAACCAGAAAAGGACAAAACAACCATCACTAGTTATCGGAGCATTGCCTTGACGAGTTGCGTCGGTAAAACTCTGGAGAGAATTATCAACCGACGTCTCGTCTGGTATCTTGAAAAGTATAACTTGCTGAGTCGAACTCAGTGTGGTTTCAGGAAATTCTATTCCACTCTGGACAACTTACTGCTCCTGAAAACAATTACGGAAATCTTGAATATACGCACACCGAATGTCTTAAATCAAGGTTTCAGTATGACACCTTCTTGGTCTTTGCATAAGCCGAAGATTAATTTCGATCTTTTGCATCATGACAAGTAGAACACTCCAGCTCCGATGTTGAGGGTATACTTTCACCTAATCCTCGACAAATACCGAGTCCGTGTCCCTGTGTTTACCGACGGGTCGAAGCAAGCTGATGGTGTCGACTACTTGGTGGTGTTTCCCCGTGAGACCTGTGGATACCGTCTAGGCGACCTGTGCAGCGTTCACACCGCTGAGTGCTACGCCATATTGAGAGCATTGCGATCAACAAAGTGCTCCCGCGGATTACATTCCCTGATTTGTTCTGATTCGCTAAGTGCCCTTCAAGCAATACAGAATATGTATCCAGCTGATAAGCTTATCCAGAACATCCGGACGTACTTTTCTCACTGCAAAGTGATGGAGAAAACATAATGTTTTGCTGGATTCCCGGACACTTGGAAATCAGAGGAAATGAGGAAGCAGACGTTTCCGCAAAGTCGGCATGCCTCAAATATCGCGTGGATTTCTTCACGATTCCAAAACGAGATCTCTTAAATTCCATCAAGATGAGGATTCTGAGTGAATGGGACAATGAGTGGTTAGCTGTTGAAAAGAATAAGCTCCGACTTATCAAATCCTCTGTTAAGTCATGGAGCAGTTCCCGTAGGCCAGCCCGGCGCGACGAGGTCTTGCTAACCCGCCTGCGCATAGGACATTGTTTTCTCACTCATCGGTATCTCTTACTACTTGATGATGAACCCATTTGTGAGGAGTGTGAAACATCTTTGACAGTGTGTCACGTACTAACTGATTGCAGAAGATACTCGAGTATACGGAGACAAATTGGTCTGGCTGCAGATTTACCGACAATTCTCGGAAATGAAACGGTCAATGTTAATAAATTATTGAATTTTATGAGTAATCGGGGCTCCTCCCACAAGTTCTCGCGAGGGTTTAAAATTAGCATTCCTTTTTCCTCTTTCCTGTCTTCTTTCTTTTCATCCTTCGTTTCTATAATTAGCTAATATAATCCTCTTTTTTTAAATAATGATATAATATATTCAGCATTTGTTTTCTTTTCTTTTATCTTTTTATTTAAATAGATGTTGACATTAGGAGAGTTTTTTAGTGGGTATGGTCGAGATATTCGGCGAGTCCCACACACGGGGAAGTGTCATTACGGCTCTTCTTTATGGAGCGAAACTGCATTTTTCCCCACCTGCATGGGGTCTAATGACCTTGCTGTGACGAGCCCTTAAAGCCCCACAAAAAGGAATGGAAGAATTATTCTTGTGATATTTTCAGCTTAATATAAGCAATAAACGCCACAACACAATTGCTAATAGACTTTTAAACACATTTTCTTGTCTCAGATGTATTTCTATTTGAGTTTGGGAACCGTGAGTCCGGAGCTTTAATTTGGATTAAAAACTCTTCAATTTTCACACAGACCATTATTATATTGATATGTTGATTATATTGTCCGTGAGAGGGCAACTTATGAACCTTAGGAAATATAATAGAAAATGGATAGACCTAAGTCCATTTTCTCAGAAGAGCCACAAATAAATGAGAGAAGAACACAATAAAGAAAATAGTTGGCCATTCTCGGGTGCTTCTGCTCTCGGGACACCCCCTATGTACAAGGTATTGCGGTCCGTAGATAGAGAGTACCACTCGTTTATCCTAGTCACTCCACGTTTTGGTAGTGATGGCCAAATCCTGCTGACTACCAACATCACCAACGCAAGATCATTCATCAAGCACGTATTTGTGTAGAAATATATAACGTTATCTGCAATGTAGGAAAATCTGGCATTGTAGACAATTCCTACGCAATGTGAAGATTGTATTGCCCATTTTCCGAGGCATTGTGCACATTATCCAGACATAATTTGCATTGCCTAACAAAAGACAGGCGAAGTCAGTAATACATCATAATCGAGTTTGAAATGTAACGAGCATGATGATTTCTTTAATTTCTCTGTATTTTTGTTAGTAAATTCACTAATAAACACATTTGGCTTTGAAATGTCACTCAGTGAAAACAATATCAAATATCCTAAAATATGAACAGTCATATTTTTAAAAGTTTCTGATATTAATTACTGTTCTGTCTAATGGAAGATGATTACTACTCACGCAGCTTTTATAAGCTTCAATTAAACGTGCAACAATCGTGTGTATAATGTTGCCCTTTTGTTCCAAAATTTCTGGTTGATTTTTCGACCATATCCAAGTTACCGATGAAAGTTGAAATTTTACTAATATGTGTAGTTTGTATGACAAACGATGATTATTGAACCATTGAGATGATCGGATGATGTAAGTATGACGTATAGCGTATATTGTATTAATACTTGCAGTACTAATAATACTACGCTGAATTACTGAATATCAGGACGAGGTGCGTTATACAGTGTTGTACAATGGTTTACCTCACACAAAACTGAAGGCTACTTATCAGTTTGTAGTTTCGTATGTAGTGCACCGCCCGACGTTTGCGGTAGCAGTGGCGGCTGCGACGCAAGTTAATTAGAAGCCTATAAATCAAAATTGTTCGTCCAAATTGCAAGATTGAAAGACATTTTTCATCTTTCGTAAAAGAAAAAAAAACGCATTAAATAACCCATATCTATGAAATTTCAACTCGATCGGAAAAGATATTCTGATGATATGAGGTAGGCACAAAAATTTTCTAATGGCAAATGGTAGAACAGTCGAGTTTGTGCACATTTGACAAAACAAAATAAATTATAATAATAAAAAACAAAATACGTGTATGAAACTTTTTTAATTATCGTTTATTTAAGGATCATTGTAATAATACGTAAAAAATAATGTTCATAAAATGAAACATCTAAAAATTATAACTAAAAGTAAGTCCCTTCCTTGGTCAAACGTAATAGGTGCAAGTACCTGACGTAGATAGATAAAAAATGAAATATACATTTTAAAAGCTTGAGGCGTCATAGGTACTAACTAATACTATTTGAAATTGTTTAAAAAAATAACCTACAATAGCACAACGCGCGGTACATTATTTCCCTTAATTATTGCTAAACCCTAGAATTAAATTAAATATTGATTTTTATATTATCTTTTTAACAGTATCTTTACCCTCCATTGCTGAACCAATTAACTCGCTTAGCATCAAAAACAAAGAAAAAAGACAGAATTAAATCAATTAACACTCATAAATGTAAGGATTTCTAATAATTACAACTAGTAAGTAACGCTTCACCAGTAGGACACGTCCAGAATGGAGACGATGTGTTCCCGAAAAGGTGTTATACTTACGTTGCCTGTTGTACGTTAGGTATTGTTAACAATGTACGTTAAGATTAAATCCAATAGGTCATTGGGACCAATATTTAAAATATACAGACATCAGATATAAATGGAGATCAAATAGTGAGTGTACCAAATACCATATTCCTATGGGAATTTAAAAAGGCATAACATGATCGGTTCTTTTTGCCCTAGTATATGGACCAATCTATTGGGTAGATGGTGTTTCCGTCGTTGGTACTATATTTGTGACACTCAAAAGAAAGCGTTCCACGGTAAGAATTGTGTTGCAGCTCTCGCAGATATGGCGCGGTTCACCGCGTAAGAGATGACAATGGGTGAGGTAGCAATGACTAAAAGCGATCAATTCTTCACATCTGTACGCAAAGTATGAAGACGACATGGTCTGAACGGAGTCTTTTACCTTCCTCAACTTGAAGGAGCAATTTTTACATTCTGCTTGCCTTGTCTTAAGACGATCTTATTGCAAGCTTCGTGTCTGACGTTGGAGCGATTGAAATGTCACGAACTGCTTTTGCGTTGCCCGCTTCGCTGCCTCATCAGCTTTTTCTTGACCAGTAATATCCACATTCCCACGAACTGAAAACAGGATTATGTCACGGTTCGTTTCTTGAGATTCTCTAGAAATTTCTTAACAAGCTAGGCTGAGTTCTCGAATATTCTCGGGTATTACGGAAATTTCTCGAGGGTTTCGAAGCATTTCGGAAGGTGATTTGAGGCGTATCTCTGCTGTCATGGAATCGCAATTGAGGCAATCTTTGTTGCATGGAATCTTCTAATCTTTACTATGTTGGAGTTCTCTGGTGTCGTATGTTGAGACTCTCATGTGTAGAGAGTGGTATCGTCTTGGAAACCCGTAAACAACATGGCTGATCACGTAACTTTCGTGTTTCTGTTACATGGAGGAGCTTCAGCATACGTATATGTAGGAAGGTATGTACTTCTCTTTATATGTAGGAAATGTGTTCCTACATATCACTCCTCGGCGCTCAAGGAAAAAAAACCTTGTTTTTTTTGCTATTTAACCCATTGATCCCAGATTCGGATATTTCATTCTTCAAGGAAAAAAGTGCTTGAGCGTCGCCTTTCTGAGGAAGTTGTTCCTCTTGTCTTATTACCGTAATGTAGGTAGTTGACTTGGATGTTGGTGTTGGAGATGGTTGGACGAGATGGGATGGACCAGTTCCAGGGTGAGTGCAAGATGAGTAGGAGATGGGGATGCTGGCAAGGTGAGCAGGAGATGGAGATGCTGACAGGGTGAACGGGAACTGAAGATGCTGGCAGGATGAGCAGGAGATGGAGGTGCTGAGCTGGACCAGGGTAGGAGATGGCTCCTTGCAGGATGCAAGGAAGAACCGGGTCCAGTTGCAGGATCGGGAGATGGCGGCTCCTTGCAGGATGTGGGCCATCTCTAGGTTCATCTCGTCAGTCATCATTGCGGTAGTTGGGAAAGAAACATTGTACATATTAGTTTCGTGTTTATGTGGGGCCTGCCGCACAAGGTTGTTGGAGAGGTGATAATGTTGGATAACATGTTTCAACTCCAGTGATTATGCTTGTTATAACTCAAAATTCACCATTCCACTTGTGATAGTCATGCATATAAACCGTATGATTTCTCAGTCCATGGTTTAGTTCGTTTCTGTTAGTACAGCCATATTTTCTGAGGTATGAAAAAGATTTTCCATTTGAAATTGATTGAAATATAGTTTCATAGCATGAGGTTTTTATGCTTGTAGAAACTCGAAATTTCACCATCCACCATGATAGTCAGCCAGTATTAATCAACTGTATGATTTCTCATTACTTGGAGTAGCTCATTCCTCCGTTAGTACGTACATATCTGCCTTGTGATAAAAATATTTTCCAAGTTTGGATATTGAATATGGTTTTTTGGAGGTTACGCAAGTGCTGTGCAGTGATATATACAATATAATTAGATACAAAAGTTTGACCTGTTTACCAGTGTTGAATGCTGAATTCTGGCAGTTCTGGTGGGTAGGTCTAACAGTTTCATCTAGCAGAAGAAAAAGGAAAACATAATTAGTTATTGTATACATCGTAAAATATTGACCGTGAATGTTTCCGATAATGTCATCTTCTCCTTTCATCAGGTTGACAATAGGATTTTTATTATCGTTCCTGCGTTCGGCCTGAGCAGTTGCGTTTGCGTTGGTTTTTTTTGTGATAATCATATTGTGCTGTACAAGCAGAAAAATGTAGGCTTATCATTTGTTTGTATCCGCTTGCGAAAAAGTGAAGTAAATTCCTTGAAGAAGTGATCTTCTTGTTTGGACTTTCCGTAGTTTCCTGCGATTTCTGGGGAAATTACTTCAGTGGGATACTTTTTATGTGTTTGAGCTGTGTTTTCTTTGCGTGGTTTTGCGGTAGGAACAGCTTTACGTTTAATCTGTTTCGAGTGCGTGGTCTCGAGTTGTTTAGGAATCGATAACCTTCGGTCCACAGTCGCGTGTCCTTTATCGAGTATTTTCGATATCGTTTTCGATGGTTTCGANATCGATCCGCACGTGGTTTTGTCGATCTGGTTGGTTGGTTTTTTTAAGATCGATTTCAAGTTTTGTTCCGGAGAATGTGATGTAGACGGCTCTGGTACTTCGCTTGTTTCAGACGAAGAAGCGGTTGGTATTCGTGTCTGATCAGCAGTGTGAGTTTGTTGACGTGAGACATTTGAAGTTTTTCAATGGGCCTTGAGAATAGAATTATTTACAGTCTTGAATTCACATGGAGTGCTGCAATGTCGAGCTAGCTTGCCGAATTTAGAGTGATACCAGCTACTTGTGCCATGCTCCTTCCATTCTCTTTTCTGACCTCCCTTGGTCACCTCTTGTTCTTTACGATCCCGACGCCATTAGGGCTAGGGTATCTTTCATTTTCCTCCTCTTCTCTTTCCTCTATTTCTTCTTCTATTCCTCCTCCCAGGGGGCTTACATCTGGTAAGTATGTGTTTGGCGAACACGGGGTCCCGAGCTGAGTGTGGCACTGCTTCCACTTGCTTGTGCCATGCTCCTTCCTTTATCTATACTGACCACCCTTGGTCACCTCTTGTTCCTTTCGATCCCGACGCTATTAGAGCAAGGGTATCTTTCATTTTCCCCTTCTTCTCTTTCTTCTTCTTCTCTTTTTTCTTCTTTCCCCCGCAGGGAACTCAGTTTCGAGTGAGTATGGGCTTGGCGAACCCACGGTCCCGAGCTGGGGACTGGTATTGCGCCACCAGTCCTCGGACACCGTAGGCTTTGGACATGCTTCAGCGACCGCCATTGGCGCGATGGTGGAAAGTTGCATGTTACGAAGGGCGGAGATCTTGCCTTCGTTGGCCGGGT
>NNCF01126962.1:0-30640 GCA_002313205.1 Laupala kohalensis
ATGCCTACTCTTTATTTCGCACTTATAGACTCAAGATTACAATATGCAATACAATGTTGGGGGGTGGGACTTTTAAAACTTACTTAAACAAACCAAGAACTACTCAAAATCATATAATTAAAAAATTTGCCCATAAACAAAAAAGAGACAGTTCATTCACGATATATAGTCAATTAAGAATCCCACCAATTCAGCATGTTTTTGTGTTTAAAGTCTTAAGAATTTTTTTAATATTAAAAGTGGCAATACAGATACTACAAATCTTTACCATAACACAAGAAGTGATTTCAATAGACATCTCATGCTTCCAAGAGTAAATATTTTCAAACAATCTTTTCACTACATCGGACCAAAATACTTCAACCAATTGCCACAAGAAATTAGAAGTTGCTTGAGTTATAAAAGGTTTTCATCAAAATTCAAAGAATGGCTATTTACATTACCAATTTAACCTTTTTAAATTTCTCTTTAGCTTGATGATTTTGAATATTTCTTGAGGGTGAATAATCAATTTAATATATTTATGTTATTTTATATGGTTAAAATATAAAGATTTCATTTTGTTAACTTTGTTTTGCTTTGTTCTTGGTTCTTTTGTCTACAAATTGTAAATTGTAATGTAGTCTTAAAAAATCTTAGCTGTATGAGTTTTCTTGCTGTATAATGAATTTGAATATGTCAAATGCCACAGAGAGCAATTTAATTGTAATGACTGGACAAGATCACTTAGTTTATCATTTATGTTGATATAAATTTCTCACTAACCACTACTACTGGTAATTGTGGTCAGTTATTCCTAAGATTATTATTTATTTATGTAGATAGAAATAAATCATTTTTATCACTTTTATCAATTAACAACGTGAAAGAGGATAAGGCAGCTGGATCTGACAACATCCGTGCCGAGTTAATTAAATATGGAGGGAGAACCCTTAAAAAGGCAATACATAAGTTAATACTTAAAATACGGAATCAAGAAAATTTACCATCTCAATGGTACGAGAATATAATCTTCCTAGTTTACAAAAATATGATAGGTTTGATTGAACTATAGCGTTGCTAAACATCACATACAAATTTTTTCTGCTCTTGTGAATAAGAGGGTAGTTGCTATAGTTGAAGACAAGCTCAGTGAAAATCAAGCAGGATTTCCTAGCAATAGATCGACAATTGACAACATATTTGTAATGCGACAAATCTATGACAAGGAAAGAAACAGGAGAAGGAAAAGGAAATTGTGGTACACATGGGCAACATTGAAACATTGTTTTGTCTAAATTAGAAGATTTTTGAATTCCTCTACAGGGAAGAACCTAGATAAATTTAAACAAGAAATTTAAAGCAAAGCCAGAACTTTTGATTAGAGATACTATGAATGAAATATTTGGTTAAGTTAGCAAGCAAGGTCTCTTCCATAGCTTACAAGCATGTTGATTTCAGTTCAGATGATAAAGAATATTGTTGATATTGTGAATTTGTGCAGTTAAATAATTGAGGGTTTAAGCATAAACAGCCTTTGAATGAACAAGGTTGAATGTGTCATTGTTATGATACTTCATGAATTGTGCAGCTCAAATAACTAGTCAATGACATCAATATGGTGAAGGGTAAAATTTTTAAACCACGATTGTAATATTTCTATGAAATTGCAATGTCTTCTTTTGAAACACTGAAGTTGTACTTTTTCAATGCATTTTCTCTGTATAATTAAAACATTATGATTCTCTACTAGAGCCAAAAATTCATACAATAATATTTACGTGATTAATTATATGGAAAAGACAACATATTTGAAAAATTTAAATGAAAGAAAATTATGTATTTTATGTTATATTAATTTTTCTATGGCTGAAAATACCTTTGTTGTATCATCTTTTGCAGAATGTTAACATGAAGAGCTATGAATATGATACTAGGTAAGTGTTTTTTTATGTAGTATTTGTTTTAATGTCTAAAATGTTAAATGTGTTCAATGTTATTTATTCATGATGTTCATGTGCAAACGATTATGTGTTTTGTTTTTCAATTCATATCATACAAATGAAATTTTTGAATCAACTCTTAACCTGGGAGAATGAATAAGACACAATAATGTGTCAAATTTTGGCATTCTGTAAGGTGTTAATCAGCGCTGAAAATCCTAAAAGTTGCCCGTAATGTTACTCAGTTATTTATTAGATATTTTTACTCTAAAAATTCTCAATAAATAAAATATATTCCTCATTTTTTTGTAATATTATTGGACATGTGTATAATAAAAGTATTCAAGTTGAGAGTTAACAGGAAATCTTAATGTGAAAGTAGACTTGGTGCACAGTGAATATACAGTAAATTATAAAATTTTTCATTTGATTTTGTTTCTAGTATTAGATGATGGAGGGACACAAGTATGAAAGTGGCATATTGGAAAGAAACTTGAAAAAGGAACTTGAGGAGAGTACCAAAAAAACATACTAAAATATATGGCTTTATTATTAAAACGTCTGCAACAGTAGACACTGAGCAAGAAGTGAGAAGACAAAAAGGCTCAAATAATTCTTTTGAAAACCGAAACCTTTTAATCAAGCCAAGCAGGGTGAAACATTTGCGGAAAATTCAGGAAAACCGGAAGAATCTTTGAAATAAATAACTTTAACAGATACAACTGTAAAAGTAATGTGTCTTGGAGATCTTAGAGCATATGTTGGACAAGAATTATCAGACTCTGATAAAAAACTTGTTATTAGATAATCCTCGAGCAGGTCAAAAGAACCATTCCGTAAAGATGTTACCCAAGATAATAGAACTGCTATTGTTAAATGTGATGAAAAATTAATTCCACTAAGTCTTCAATAAAATATTATTTTTAGGATTTTATCATCTAAAACGTCAACCAGCGTAGGGAGTAACTAATGAGGTGTCGAATATATTACATTCTCTGAATATTTCAGTAGAAACGTTGTGGCCAAAGATGGAGCTTATGTAATGAGTGGCGGAAACACAGGGTGAAAACGAGAATTAATAATATTCAGCCAAATGCTATACATGTTCACTATTCAAGTCATAATCTTAACCTGGTCATGAACAATGATATATGTGCAAGGAGAGAAATATTAAAAATGTTTGATATTATTTAAAACATTTGTTCATTTTTAGGTTTAAGTATCAAACGCCAGGCATCATTTACATCCTAATCAGAAGTCATATTGAAGAAACTCAATCCTACTCGATGGGCAGAAAAAATTTCTTGTATGTCAGCAGTGAAATTACATATTTTTGATGTTTTAAAATTACTGACACAAATTCATATGTCTTCTAAAAAATGTGAAAAAATTGAAGCTCAAAACCTTACAAATCAAATGTCTACTTTCGAGATTGTTTTCATGTCAGTTTCGATGTTAAAATTTTTGAAAAGAAGTCAATTTGGCGCCCTAAATTTTACAAAACAAACATACATCAATCTCAATTAATCTGTAACAGTTTTAAGCCGAGTAGAAAATAGTCTTAAGGAACTCTTTTGAAAAAATTAGAAGTGAAACAATGGACTTGGCAAAAAATTGAGCATTGACACGAATTGTAAGTCTAAATAACTAACGTTAACGAAATAACATTATAATGAAATGGCTGATGATATTTGCACAAGATGAGGAAATAGCGAACCCGTACCATTTCCGGCCGTACCATTTCCACAGCTTGGGCGATTAGCGAGCCTGACATGGACTCACTATTTCCACAACTTATGCCTTTTGTGAGCGCACAGTGGCGCTGTCTGGGTGTGATTCTATGTACGAGTTGTGGCACAGCATGGCAGTTAGGAAGACTGTCATGTATTTAAGGATACAAAAAGACTATATAAAATGATCTTATTTCCGAGTAAGATATTTTGAACTCATTATCTTTCAATGTAAGACTTTTTTTAATACATTGATTCTAAGTATTGAAATGTGTACACAGGAAGGGAAAAAAACATTAAGGAAAGAAATTAAAGGGCACCAGGGACATTAACCTCCCAAATTTCAAGACACTCGAACTTATAGGGGCCTAATTAGACGTTCATAACAAGTTCCGGGAAAACTTTTCATCACACCTCAGAAAGAAGTAGGTAGAAACGAATGGGCTGCCTGATCTGATCCGAGAACAAGAGATCTTGGACGGAGGAGCGTTTCAATATTTTTTATGTTTTATTGTCGAGTTGGATGAAGTTTCAATACATATAGGTAACGCAAGCGTAACCTATGAAGTGGGAATTAAACTTCTAAGGCTGCGCTTATTAGCACAATCGCCAAGAGAGATCGTGCATTTATGCAAAGTTCCATTTTAGTCAGTAGTTAAAAACCGTGTGAAGAGAAAACGAGAAAATATTGAGGGGAGACACAAAAAAACTCAGTAGTCACCAGCCTACTAAAATTAATTCCCTCACTACCTGCATTACTGATTGATCCGTTCCAAATGGAGACTTATCGAAAATGGCAGAGGGCATGAACTGTTTGCATATGTTTAACAATACACCGATGTATACGCACATAGTTCAAAGAACGATATTTCATTTTACTATTTTTTAAATCGTGGAATACGGAAAACTATTCTTTCTTACCCCTTTTCATTCATATTGGATCCGTCTTTAGATGGAGCTCATTTAAACACTTTCACTTCGCTTACCGTATAAAGACACGCCTCTTTAGTGTTTTACCTTCAAGCAAGTTTGAGACTAGTTTCAATGGGCTTCAAGCAAGGTGGATATATTGCCTTTCTCTATATGATTCTATTCGTTGGACTCCCGTGTCCTTGCTATCTCTGACAATGTAAAAGCCATTTCCATATGTTCGAAACTGATCGTTTCCCATTTATTGCTTTTTCCTTATTTTGCGCTTTTATTTTCAGCCAATTTTACTAAAAATTGATAGACTCAGTTGCTTTAGACCCTTTTATTTTCCCCAACCCTTTTCTGTGCTGTAAGAATCCGTATTACACCCTTTTCTTCAAAAATCATTTTGAGCTTCACTTTCTTACGATACTGAGGAGTGTATCTAAAGTACACCGAATTCCGTGGTTCCTCAATAGATGTCGCTAGTACTTATAACTTAGATAAAATACTAATTCTAAACTGATTGTCTCGATATATTTATATTTGAAGGACTCTAATTATGCGAACATTATTATAGACAATCAATATAAAGGCCATGTATCAGTGAATACTAATAAAGTATTACATCTTGGAATCTATGACCTTTGGATTGATTGTCCATAATAATGTTCGCATAATTAGTGTCCTTCAAATATAAATATTTATAACTATTTATAGTGGGTTCCTCTTCGTGGCTTCAACCCAGATGGTCTGGGAAGAAACCCCACCAGCACTACATCGTCAGAAAAACGTTTGTTTCACGTTTTTGCGTTAGCCTCTGGACGCAAGCGTTTGTTTCCCAAACCATTCGAACGCATCTGATGGTCGGGAAACGAGTAGCCGTACCTACGTTTATGCAACGTTGAAATCGCGTTCGACTTCTTCGGCGTGTGGCAGGGGGTACAAACTACCATAAGACCCTTCGGTGACAAATTTACGCCATCTACATCGCTCTCGCAGGCAGGGGAACTAATTCAATGACGTCATGTAAACGCATAGCGCTTCTATCAAAACGGGGCATTCAACACGAGATCTTAATTCATTAAATTCCCATGGAATGTACATTTTTTGCTATCAACCAAGGAAGTTACAAAACAAACTGCAATTAAAATTGAAAGCAACAAATCGCTAATAAATTCTCAACCAACATATAATAATTACAATTAATGAGTAAATGGAATAAATGGTAATAAAATTACACAAACACACGACTTTATTGAGAGCAAATATTTATTATAAAAATGCTAATTATGGATACAGAGAGGATACACACAATGGTTCCACGATGGAGAACAGAAAATAAATTTAACTATACGAAATAAAATACATTATGAATAGTGGTAATGTACACAATAGTACCTATATTGAGAACATTTAAGAAATAGTTCCTTTACAAATTAAACCTCCTTGTGAATACAGAAATAATGCAAACTACTCTGCCTAGACTGATTACAAATGGGAAAATGAACTATTTGTGGATACATAAAACAACTCTAAATAGAGTAAAAAAAGAAATGAAACTATTACAAATAATTGTGGTTAAAGAAATGTGTCGTTTAAGAATGATAGGGATGAGGTATAATGTAAAAAAATTTAAAAAGTAATTTTGGGCGACCACTTCTTGATTTCTGACTTCGCATTTCTGACAGCAGAGTGAAGAAATATTTCAATTGCAAATAAAGTTCCTTAGTGACAGTCGATGGGTTCAGATGTGCTTGAGCGTAGCTCTAGGTAAAAGGTTTAGGCGATGGGCTGCTCTCTAGAAAGCTACCGGGCGCGAGTGGGGACCTGGGCCGCATGCTTCAGTAATATGAGGACACAGGGTCTGGAAGATGGAAGAAAAGAAGACACGCTAAAGGCAGCGAGTGGTTTAAACGCGGTAATAGTGACAGTATTGCTATTAATTGGTGGAATCTAGCCGAATCCTGGTTCTGATAGCACGACGTACAGCGAAACCACGCTGTTGATAATGTGCAGCGGCTGCGACAGGAAGTTGAGCTCGGGGGCACAATGTGAGGTATGTGGTCAATGGTTTCACTACAGCTGTGGAAGCGTGAAAACACAAGTTGCGGACTTATGTAATAAATGCATCAAAAAGAGAGAAAAATCGGACGGGAGAAGATCCAAATGCTGGAAAAAAAAATTGCAAATCGCTAACAAGCAAATTAATGAGCTCCAACGCAAAAATGTAAAATTGAGACAACTATTGAAAGTCATATATGGAAAGGAAGAAGTGTATGAAGAGGGCAACTCGGAACAGAAACTCAATGAACAAATTAAGAGCTTAGAAACGACTAAGGTTGGTTAGTACTCTATGATTCTATAGTCAGACACGCGGGAGAGGAAGACGTAAAGATGGATGTGAAGTGTTTACCGGGAATTCGGATTTAGCAATTGCGGCAAGTCATTCAAATTAAAGAAATGGGAAATCCAAAAAGAGTTATTATCCACGTAGGGACAAATGACATAAGACATCTCAACAATGATTATATTATGTGAGAGATGTATGACTCAACTCTTGCGGCGAAGAAAAAATTCGTGAACTCCAATATATATCTTAGCAGCGTGCTAATAAGAAGAGGCACTCATTGGAGGCGAATTTCAAATATTTCAAAGTCATTTGAAACTGTAGCGGAAATGTTGAGCGTAAAGGCTGTGGATCCAAATTGCTGGTTAACTACGAGAGACTTTAATCGGGTACGGATTGCCCTTAAATCGCCGTGATGCAATCAGTATATGCAAGTTATTTTGTAGAATTCGGGAAAGTTGCGCAAGAGACTAACTAATCATATTGGAGCTGGCGGAAAATGAAGCAACGGTGGCGCCGGTGGCTGGTGACGCGTCGATGGCAAAGAAGGGGTGGTGGCAAGAAGGAAGACACGCGACGGGTGATTGAAGGCAGGTGGGAGGAGGTGGAAGAGGCAACAATGGAAGTTCTGACGGCGGCGACGGTGGGGTACGCGACCACGGGGGCGAGGAATGCGGTGTCAGCGGCGAGGGAGGTGGTGACCGTGGAGAGGGAAGAAGTGAATGCTCCGGAGTCAACAGGGAAATTGAGAGCTTTTCGACGTCGACGATGGAAATAAATTTCAATACCTCTAAAAAGGCAAGAGGAGTTGTTGGGCTCGGAGGGGGTCTTTTGCGGCGGCTGCAGGTAAATTGTGAGGAGTATCAGAAGTTATACGTTANCAGGAGTAAGATGGGAAGGAAACGTTGATGCGAGGGGTGATACACAGTTATTAGCGAACGACATGATATGAGAAGGGCGGTTAACACAGGTAACACCAGCGCCGACTATGGGAGCTTATCTGGATATTGTCCTCGTTAAGCCCGATGATTTATTTCTCTCATCTGCGCGGTAATACCAGGTACCCNTGTTACCACGAATTGTTAGGCGTTCAAATTGAAACCAAATAGTGCGAAAACAAATGAAACATTGACGCAGCATAAAGAGCGCCGACTATGGGAGCTTATCTGGATATTGTCCTCGTTAAGCCCGATGATTTATTTCTCTCATCTGCGCGGTAATACCAGGTACCCCAAAGCAGTTCTACTGGAATTACAATGGGCAACTCACTTAAAACAAAATACCACAGTGACTAGGAAAATATTTCAATACGGGAAAGCGAACATTATTGCAATTCAATAATTTTTATATTTTAATTACACTAAGTGGACGTTAGAAGGGGAGAACATTGAAGAAATATGGAGAAATTTTAAATTGTTAATCACGGACGCAACAAAACTATTCGTTCCAAAACAATTAAATCGAACTCAGATACAGAATATTACACACCAAAAATTAGGAAACGTAAAAGAAAAGCAAGAAGGGTTTGGGCGCAAAGCAAGGCGAACGTAACATTACAAAGAAATTCAAAAGTTTATCTAAAGAATTAAGTAAAGAGAAAATCTTTGCTCGAAATAAGTTTCTTTGAGGTATTTTAGGCAGGGAAAAGGACGGTAAACAGAGGTTTTACCGATATGCCAGAAACCTTAGGCGAAGGTAAGAAGAAGCGTATTTCTTGAAAGATTCGGGAAATAACAATTTCAAAGTATACAAACCTGAAGAGAAAGCTAATCTATTCAATAAACACTTCTCGTCAGTGTTTAGTGATAATTTTGGAGTCACAACAATATAATGTAACTTAGAAGATAATTCCTTTAGAGTCAGGGCGGGTCATATCAGAAAACGTCTAAGAATCTTAAAGAAGAAAAAATCGGTAGGGTCAGATGGGATTACCACAGATATTTTAAAATTAGGAGGGGAAGCGATAGTGTAATATCTTACTCGCATTTTTGAAATCTTAATTAATAATACGCAAAATACCACAAGACTGGAAGAATGCGATCACAGGTCCGATACACAAATCAGGTAGTAAAACTTCAGTATCAAATTACAGACCAGAGAGCTTAACTTCGGTTGTATGTAAGATAATGGAACACTTAATAGCAAATTATTTAAGAGAAGAGTGGAGTAAAACGACGCTATTACATGACAAACAAAATGGGTTCCGACCGGGGTACTCGTGCGAAAGCCAAATAATATCGTTATGTCAGGGCATCGCAGACACGTTAGCCAAGGACAGAGCATAGATGCAGCCGTCATAGATTTTTCAAAAGCGATTGATTTAGAACCTCATAATTTATTAATTCAGAAAATATCAAATACTGGCATGGTAGAGTGGATCTGTGAATTTCTACATAATCGAAGCAAAGGGTTAGGGTTTCGGAAATAATATCGGAAGAAGTAGATGTTACATCAGAAGTGGCACAAGGCAGCGTTCTGGGGCCTTTACTATTTATAGCATTTATCAACGAACTGCCAGAGAAAATAAGTTCAAATATAAGATTATTCGCGGATAACTATAATTTACCGAACAATAAACAACCCGGAAGACAATATAACATTGCAGCGAGACCTTGATGAAATCCACAAGTGGGTAACTATAAGTCAAATGAAAATAAATTCAGAGAAGAGTAAAATTATGTTTCAATCGTACCCGCTTAAGGCAAAATTGACCCTATGAAATCAGCTCATATCCAATACCGGAAGTAAATTCATGCAAATATTTGGGTATTATGTTTAAAGTTAACTTAGAGTGGTCTGATCACGTTAACAGTGTTACACAAAAAAAAGTTCGGAAGTCTCTAAATTTTATTAAACGCATTTTAAAGAAAGGAAGTAATCCGACAACAAAAGTGTTAGCATACACAACTTTTGTTAGGCCTATAATGGAATATGTAACGGCAGGATGGGATCCTTATAGAAAATATAAAATAGAAGAATGAGAAAGAAATTCAGAAAAGGCGATTAAACTCATAAACATGGGTAATGATGCGAATAATTACATACAAAGAGATCCTCTCCAAATTAGTAGAAAAAGAGCGCGATTGGGATGCTTGTTCAGTACACTTAAAAACGAAACAGAGTGGCGGGATCTTAAAGAGTGTTTAGAAAAACCGACTAGATTGGGTAGACAAGATCACTTTTTCAAAATTCGTGAAAGGAAACAAAAAACAGACGTAGCAAAATACTCGTTTCTCAATAGATCAATCACGGAGTGGAACAATTTGCCTGCGGATGTCGTGGGAGCGCTATTGGGCTCAGCAACCTCTCTTAAATTTAAAATCGCTCTAAGAAAAGGGGAGCAGACAAATTAAAGGGATTAGGCAAGTTCGGGAAGAATGGGTACTTTGGTGTAGATGGGAAGCCAGTGGAGTGATAGTGGGTCGTGAAGTGAAGTGATACGAGTGAAATAAGTGATTTAGAAACGGTGGGAAGGGAAATGTGAAGTGATGTGCACGAAAGGGGTAAATCAAGTGTTTGGGTCATCAGTGAAATAAAATGTGCAATAAGTTTTTTTATCGATTTTTTAATGTTGCAGAGTAAAATGTTTTTATATTTAATACTTTAATATTAGTCGAATAATATAGTTTAATGATTTATTTAACACATTTTGATTTCAGTGCTCTGTGACATTTATATTTGTATTGCATTTACTTATATACTGCCACTGAGTAAGATCTGCCCACTTGCTGTAAAATAAATATTATTATTATTTATTATTAAATTATAGATAAGGTAACTTGCACAACTGTGTCTATATTGAGCACAGAAAAAAATAATACTATTAAAAGTTACAAAAAATTATGGAAACAAGGATAATTTACACCTCAATATCAAACACACAAGATTGCTTCTCTATCGCTATTTTAACGTCAATGTTTGTTGTAAATACGATGCTTCCCATAGATGGCATTGTTCAGGAAATTGTTCCATTATCAAGTTCTTCGAGAATACTTACAGAATCCAAGCTTGATCCCATTTCTTCTCATATTTTCCTGATAAGATTAATTAAGTAATTTGCCATAACAAAATTCCTTTAAATCATGTCTAACATACATTTCCTCTGGAAAATGCTCCGGACGTACTATGTACTTTGTGACATCAGCATTGGAGTTTCCTGCAATTGAAATAAATAATAATTGTAAAATTTCCATCACAATCATAATAAACGTGACAAGCCTCAACAGTGAAAATAGTGAAAGAAATTGTGTTCATGACTTACCATAAAGAATCAGCAGGGTAATTTTGGGTGACCACTGCTTGCTTTCTGGCTTGGCATTATTTCCCGAAGTATGATATTCATGAACACAAATTCACATAAATAAACACAAACTAGAATCAAGGCACGCATATCTAACTTTCACCACCATGCCGCTTCCAACATGCTTCAACTGCTGACATCAGACCAACCGTCGATGCTCGGCGCGAACTCATTTTCAACTCTACTGCGCAAGTTACCGTGGCGCTACCTACTTCGATCTGGCGATCTGGAAACTAACGATTTGTCACCCGAGTTAGATATCCCTGGTACGTGGCGCTCAGCAGTGGAGGTCAGACACCAAAATACTTATCACCGCTTCGGTCGATTTCGGGTGTCTAATAGGGTATCTTCCACTTGACATAACTGTTCTTGGCGTTCTTTGGGGATTGCAATTATCGCTATTCACGTGAAAAAAAGTGTATTGTTGGGGTGTAGGAATCATAGATAAGCGTATTTATATCTGATATAACCTTGATATGTCTTCGCCAATTGTAATTCCAGGTATTTTAGAAAAGTACTGAGTTGTACACCAATTGTTTGTTTTCCTTCTCTTGCTGTTGTTTACCGGAAGTGGGTGATGTAAATTCCTTCAAATAATAGGAAACGATCAAAATTGTCTGTGGTATGTTTTGAAACATTATCATGAGAATAAAGACTTGAAGATGGAAACTTAAATAAGAAAGCTACACGGGAGATAAAATACAGCTCTGTTAGGAAGCAGTTCCTTTTGTATTCCACAATTTCCCTGCAAATTTTAGTACTACAGAAAAAAGGATCAATGTGAGAGAATATACAAACTTCAGGAAGAACATAAAGAGAAAATTAGTAAGTGGCAACAATACTTTATATTTCCTTTTTGTTCAAGTGAAGCATTGTGATGATGTTAAAGTTATATTTAATGCATGTATTTTGGAAGTGTACCTCAGAATGCTAGAAGTGTAAAAATTAATAATGTAATTTAATGTTTGTGTGTATCAAAATATACTCAGTAGAGAGACTGAATGGTTAGTGGATATTTATGATTTGTAGCTTAATTTTGGACATTGTATGCAAGAAATTATCAAGCAAGATTGAAGTTTTATCCAAATATTTTTTACAAAAAAATAAATTGTTAACTAAAGTTATTGTGCTGGGGCCTTTTCTGTTTCATCAGCTATTACCACAGGGAAACTGTGCAGTAGACATTCAGAAACACTATGATAATCTTCATTAAATATCAATTGAATAATTTCCTTCAATAAGTAAAACTCTAGTCTTAAGTATCCTAGGGTACGAAAATACACTTCGCAATGTGGATGCCTATTTCGTGCAGTAGTATGTGTACAGTGATGCATGAATATGCACTGCATATTGTTGCCTAGTGTTATGTAATAATCTTGTAAATTATAACTTGTTAAATAGAGAAGGTAGTTGACTCAATTTCATTGTTATCTGGCTGTTGGTAGCGTAAGATTGGAGTTGTATTCTGGTCTATTATGTGGTTTCGCTGACAAGTCGTTCAGACATTTGAGGAATGAGTTGATATAACAACAAGTATAATTATTTTGTCAGTGTAATTATCTGCATTTGTTGAATAATACAGTACCATGAAATTTGCTTAGACTTGAAAATATTTATAGTGTGTATATGTTTTATGCAATATTCTGATATTAATGAAGAAATCCATTGAAAGTGAACTTCATATTTCATTTATGTATTGCTTTTGAATGATTCAACCTCCTAACAGCTAAATCTGCATATATTCGTTCAAAATGATGCTTGTGTATTTTTAAATATTTAATGCTTGGAATATGAATAAAAAGTAGAGGATGAGAGCATCTATTATTAAGTGATTTTCTCGTGTTTGTACAGCTTCAATTTTTTTCATCTGTTTTTCACAATAATTTTCAGATACATGATTTTTTTCCTATCTTTTGAATGAAACTGTACATTCCTGCCTCAGGTGGATTATGAGTCCATTTATCTTTGACAACATAATTATGAAGTGTTGAAAATACTTTTTGAAGTAAGTTTGGATTATATTCTAGCAGTACTTCTAAACAATTAATAACCGAATTTGTGATTCTGATCAATGAATTTATTAAGTTTGTTTGAAAATTAGACTTTCAAAATGGATAGTAAAATAATACTGTTGGTTAAATATTAAGAAACAATTCGGAGTTGAAAAATTTATATTATTAAGAGGTGAATTCTAATTTAAGTCATCGAAACCTGTATCTCGTTTGTTTTTTACAAAAAAGATGCTGTTACCGAAAGATTAATACAATTTATAGATTACATAATGACATTAAATAGTTTTTATGTTTCTTTTCTTTATTAACTACTACAAACATCCTTGTAACTAGTATTATTTGTAAAGACCTAGATGTTGGCAAGACCTGAAACCCCAATTACAAAAAAAAAAGTATTCTTTGTATTAAGTTATTTCATAAATTAAGTTATGGCCTTGCGTACATCAAAAAGATACATGGTAAAGCATCATGTAGTGTTCATTGACTTATTATTTTAGGTTGAACTGTGAATAATAAATGTTATAACATTTATTGTCTATCATGACAAACTCTATCTTAAACCACATATAACTAAATCAAATCAACACAACAATGTAATAACTTAAATTTTCATAAATTGTTTCCAACCCAACAATCATTTTTTATAGAAAATTTTTATTTCACAACTGTTTCTACACAAAATAATTTTCAGTAATGCACTGATTTGGTGCGATAGTATTCTAAAGTGTTCGTTAAATTCGTACACTGAAATGTGAAGTTTACTCCTTCCCTAAACGTCCTCCAATGAATACATCATCATCGTCCGAGGAAGACCTTGACCACAGCATCTTAATACAAAAGCACTTGCAACTCAGTTAACTTACCTTTATAGTTAGGTAGGAAATTCTTGATTGGAAACAAGTTTATTTTTCAAGTTTGTCTGCTACAAGTGTCAGTAAACTAACAATGTTCTTGTAAAATTGTAAGAATTTACATGTAATTACAAGTGTACCTTTGTGAAACTCTAATAACTGGATATTTTTACAAACTTGTGAAAATTTACTTGTTACTGGCAAACCTGTACTTTTGTGAAACGGGGCCCTAATATCTCTTGTATTCTAGTTTGT
Organism: Laupala kohalensis; assembly: GCA_002313205.1. Lineage (NCBI taxonomy): Eukaryota > Metazoa > Arthropoda > Insecta > Orthoptera > Trigonidiidae > Laupala > Laupala kohalensis. The sequence goes on from NNCF01126962.1 coordinate 14,330, forward strand.
TCCCACTTTTATTCTAATTTGTACCTTTTTGTATTCTAGTTTGATAGCTAATGGTCACTTGATTTGTGTGTTAAAGAACTGGTATTTGTTTTGGGTTTCAGTTTATCTACTCAGAAGTGAACTTAACCTTGGTGCAGACAGTCACATTTATTGATAAGCCAGGTAAGATCTGAGGTAAAGGTAAGAGTATTTTCCATATTAGAAATGTTCCTTAAAATATACTACTTGTTTCCAGAAAAAAGTGGGCTATTGCAGACTTGTCCATGAAAATTGATGTGAATGATGACGATCCTCAAGTAGATGTATCCATGATTGATATTAACTGTCTTACTGATGATGGGTGTGAGTGAAAATATCCCACTCGTTTGCCACCTGGTCGTCAGACAAAGGCAGTTAAGCAATGTATGGAACCAACTTTTCTGCGTTCACTCCACAGTTCGAGCATGGTTTGGTAACTATCTTCAGCCATTCATGTGAAAATGAGCTATAATGGTTCATCGAGATATTTTAAACTTTTGTTTTTATAGATACATTTCAGGAAGCTCAAATGAGCTGTTGAGTGTACAGATCTTGACTCAACTGACATTGAATTGGTTAGGATAGGACAGCCTAAAAGAAAAAGGATGTTCACAAAATTGCCCTCTTCTGATGAGTACACGGTGGAAACAAAGCAGAGGAGGAGGGAAATACATAAATTTTCTTCTTTAAAGAAGACTCCTTCAATACAATTGAAGAAATTCGATATTTCGGTGAGTATTTTCAGAAGTATGGAAGGCCGAAAACTTTTTAAACTGTGTATTCTCCTTACCGTTTTCATACACTTAGATTTTCTTTACAAATGGTATTAGTAAATTTATTTTAGCTGTGCTTCAGTTTACGTGATTTCATTGAATTTTTTTTCAATTTTAGGCATTATTTGATGCATGCCTGAAAAGAACTTGGTGTGNTAGAACTTGGTGTGAGCAAACAATTATTTACAAAGTTATGGCCAAAATACATGAATATGTGTAACACAACTTTCGGCCATTTCTATCACACAAAAAAAAATTAAATGAATTATTTCACTACAAGATGTTTCTCCAAAACAACACAGATGCAATAACAATAAATGATGAAATTACCGCACCACTGAGCGATCTACAATAATTTATACTCACTCCAAATCACTATGAAATCTAACTTAAATACTCCACACACATAACACAGTCGTAACACTTCAGTTCTTTGTTGTTCTTTCTGTGAAAAATACAATTAGAACTGAGTTTATGATTTTGATTTTCTTTCCTATTCAGAGAAGGATCTTTTGAATTCTCTTTAAAAGCCGTTGTTTCTCACTGTGAAAGATGTCTTTATTTATTATTCTTATTGGCTCATAATAACAACTTAATTTTAATGTATTACTACGAAAGGTTGTTATTTTTCCTAGTAATGACCGGGTTTCAGCTCCAAAAACAGGTTTCAGTTTCCATGTCCTAAATTTGAGATTTTGTTGGTGGAAATTTATATTTGCGAGGGCTCTTGGAGCGTGGAACAGTGGATGGCGACTTCACTCCTACCCCTTATTTCCTCGTTTTAGCTGATGTTTCATTGACCACAAATGTCATGATTGCATCATGGCTTGGATGATCCTGATGTCCTGGAAGAATGTTATAAGTGTATTATTGTACTCACCATAATGAAATGTTGAAAATTAGATGGTAGTAATAAGACGGGGTTAAAGTGTTGCCTTGTCATATGTCTTAAGTTCGCAAAGGTCCACCGATTCGTTCTCAAACTGCTTCAACGTTGTTCGAATGATGGCTGGCAGGGAATGACGACTCCCCACATGGCATGGTGTGGTTAAGGTGTTAGTGATCATGCTCATCTAGTAGCTTTTCACTTTTATGTCCAAGTTCATATAGCTGTGACTACTGAGAAGCTAACCCTCATATCTATGTGCTGCTACTCCGTGTCATTAACTCTTTCTATAACTAACTACTCCTAACCCCTCCTTGGGGACCAAGTTGTTGGTAAACGCAGCTAACTGGCCCTCCTACTAACAATGGCCCCTACCACCCACCACCTACTTTCTGTCACCCCATGCACATAAGCTACATTTCCCTTTTGCAAATACTGCAATAAAAAATGATGGCAGAACTAAGTACTAATTAAATCAGTCTTTAGTCAGTCTAATACAAGGCTTGGTTTAATTTATGTTCCTGATAAATGTGCTTTTTTTAAATTTTCTTTATGACAATGCTTTACTATTGAAAAATGATGTATGAATTATTGATAAATTCCTTTTATGAAATTACTTTTTTTTATAGGATTTCACCTGCTAGAATATTTATTTCTCAATTGTTAAATAAATTTTTCCATGTGTGTTCATGTTGTGAGATAATAGGGAAAATTGATCCATTTCTTAAGGAAATGTCAGGGAATTTTGGAATCAAGGATTGCTATCTACCCTGATTTGCCATTGTAAAGATTGTCCAGCAGTATGGAAGTGTATGAAGGGAGTTTTTCTGCAATGTTTTGTCTTGGTCTTATTCCATCCATATTCACAGTTCTTAGCTTCCATATCTCTTGACATGTTTTGATGATGGTGGTGGTGGATAATGATGATAAAAACTTATATTTTGTGGTTAGGTTCAAGCCATTAGGCCTTCTCTTCCGCTTTACCACCATCAAATAAATACATGATAATAATACATAAGTAAATAACAATACATACATTAATATATTCATACACATGTACATTAATTATACCACAAAAAGGGAGGACTTGAAAATTACTCTACTCTTGGATATCAAACTAGGGACTATCCCGGTATTAACCTTAAGCTATTGTGGAAAACCCAGAAGAAAAAAACCTCAATTAAGATGACCGCTGAAGGCCGAACAAATATTAGATAATATACTACTAAGTGTGTGATACATAATAATTAAATAAAATGCAAAATACATCGTTTACAAGATAATATTACGAAGAATATTACATTACATTTTAAATTACAAGATTAAAACTTACATATTTATGACTTTAAATCTTCTTAATATGATTATCAAATATTATTTTCATAAATTTTCATAATAACATTAAACATATCTAAATTTATTATAGTACAGTAGTCATTGTAACATATAACTTTTGTATTTATATTGAATTGCAGTTTAATATTAGGACTAACCAAATAAATTATATTGTTTAACATATATTTAATAGTTTTTAAGCATTTTATGGTTAAATAATAAGACAAAATTTATTATTAATGGCAAATTGAAAATAATGTATACTACATAAAGAAAAATCAATACTTTCTATAATTAAAAAATTTGCAATAAGATAGACCTATTTTGCCATGAGAGTTTCAGAATTTGTCCTAATCTTCACCTGGACAAGCCAGCTCCTGTATTGAAGAACTATTCGTGATAGTAATAGGGAGAAAATTCCACATCCTAGCTACTACAGTAAAAGAGTTATTGTAAAAACCTTGCTTATGTTTGGGTATAGAATGAAGTTTTGACTCGTTGAAGGCGCAAAGAGTTTAAAACTTTAAAANGTTGAAGGCGCAAAGAGTTTAAAAATTTAAAATGCTCAAATGAGTATGAAGGACTGTTCGTACATAGTAGTTGGTAAAGTAATACAGGACTGTGTAATTTACGCCTACTGTGTAATGGTAAAATCTTATTTGAGTGATAGATACCCGAAATGTGGTCAAATTTTCCTAAGCCGTAAATGTATCGAATACGTGAATCCTGAATGAGCTGCAGTTTGTTTATGACACTGGTACTCGTATCCGTGAAAAGAACATCACAGTAGTCAAAAAGGGTATATGAGAGAGGTTATAATCATGTCTTTGGTTGAAGTTGGAAGAAGTTTATGAATAAGTTTAAGGACTAGAAGAGAATCTTATATTTTCTTGTGTTAGCTATGTGTTTATCCTATTGAAGTAAAGAAGTGAAAGTGACACAGAGATTCTTTATGTGAGAAGAATACCAAGCGGCATGTTCGTTTAAGATTTTTATTGAAGTGAGATGCTTTTGTTAATATATTTTAGGGAATGAACGGATCCAATGATTAGACTTTGTGACTTTGATGGATTTAAACTTAGTCCATTACACTGTGACCAATCTACTAGAAAATCAAGGATAATGTTAGTCTTATTTATGAGATTATCAGTTTCCCTCACATTACCTGAAATATAAATCTGTAGATCACATTGCGTACATGTGATGTGAGCAGGAAGAAAGCACATTAGAAATACATTTGCATAAATTATAAACAATAGTGGACCAAGTATAGAACCTTGGGAAACTCCATGGAAAAAACATTTTGAATTGGAAATATTACTTCCAATTTTTACAATTTGCTTCCTTTCAGATAAATAGCTAGAAATCCAAGTAAGTGTAGGTTCAGAAAGACCAATATTTCTACATTTATCTATCTAAATATCGTGATCAACTGAGTCGAAGGCTTTGCTGAAGTCCAGTTATGTTAGAATTGTTATGTTTCTATCATCTAATGCTTTTCTTATGTCTTCAGTTATTTTGAGAAGTGCTGTGCGTGTGCTATGACCCTGGCTGAAAATTATTGAGGAGTTCATTCTTCGATAAAAATTCAGAGATTTGCTTTTTGACTATTTTTTCAAGTACTTCAGACAGAGCTGGTAGAATACTTATTGGTCGAAAATCACTAAGGGAAGTAGCATTTTCAGATTTGGGGAGAGGTTGGATGCGTGCTAGTTTTCAAGCTTGCGGGAATGCTGCCTTAGTCAGTGAGTAATTAATTGTGTGTGTGATTGTGGGAAGAGCTGCTTCTAATACATGTTTCAGCAGATGAGTATTTATATCATCTGTGTCATAGGCATTCAATTTAAGGTTGCAAATAATTTTGAAAATTTTAACAAACTACATTTTTGAAGTAAAATTTTTCACCTTAAACTTTGTTTTCACAATCTTTGAGATATTTTAAGTTTTTATCCTAGAGATCAGGAGTAATTCGAGGGGCAATGTCAATAAAATGACTATTTAAATCATCTGGGAAGACAAAAATTTCTTTGGAACCCTCAGCCTTTCCAACTTGTAAATTTCTCAAACTACGCCTAATTTCCTTGGTGGAATGGAAGAATCTATGGTAATACCTAATTTTTGCATTTCTGATAGCTTGATTTTCGTTATTCCGTAGTTTCTTGTATACCACTTCATAGAAGACGATTTTTTTTGAAACTGCGATATGCTGTCACAGTTTTTCATAAGAGCTCGATTATCATCACCTAGCCATGGGGCGGCTGGTTTAGTGAACTTATTACCAGGACATGCAGATTGACTTCGGGGAAAATGTTAAGAATTTCGCCATGATGACTCACAAGCTAAAGATAGGGAGTGGGGTTGCGTGATGAAGCTTTTAATGCTTGAGGCACTGGTGTTGGCAGGTAATCCTCTTAAGCTGGACAGCTACTGGTATGAATGTTTTTGTGACAAACTATGAGTCATGCAGGTATTTCACGGTCGTCCTGGCAAGATAGTCAAGAAACACAAGTAAACTCTATGTGAAATACCATGGAAAAAATAAAGAAGAAATTAAAAACCCAAATTTATAGAAAATTAACAATGAACTCTATGTCCATGGTCACTGTATAGAATTAAGTTCTTATATTGTGTTTACTTTATACCTTTCATTACCCTTTTTAATGACGATGGTGCCATCCCATGTCCACACATTCTTCAATGAGAATCGCTGATCGGCGGCATCCAAGATGTCGCGGCGTACTCATGCCAGGTCCTCTCAGATCATGACGCGGTTTCCCTTTTGGTGGCATTTGGTAGCAAACACTTCGTGACGTTTCCTATAATTAACAAATTTGACAATTATAGACCTGGTCTTGTCCTGTGTTTTTGGACCAATGTGATGGCTCCTTGCAATGTCAGATATGTGGACATGAAAACTTCTCTTTTGAGCCACACTAATGGCAAGAGTGTCCATGTCTTCCTTGGGGGTCTCTTCTACACCAAAATTTCAAATACACTCCCTCCGCTGGTATTGTTTAAAACTGTCCATCCTCTCAACTAACTGATCCTTGAGATGATTGATCTCGTTTATTTTTCTCCATCAGTTGCAGGCAGATTTCCTTCAACTGACACTTGAAAAAAGATTTCAACTTCTCTTGGACAGCATCTGCAATAGCAGACATTAGTTGTTTAAAATGTCCGTCTCATAAAATACTCTCTACTGCTTTAGCAGATTCCTTCTTATTGGTGTTTGCCATAATAACAATCAAAAATGGGCAAAGAGTAGTAAAATGTTGAAGGAAATTTCATGATTTATTTCACGAGCAGTGAAGTAAACTTACAAAGAGATGCAGCAAAGAATATATATAAAAGAGTAAAGTTTGTGAAAAGAAAATTAGAGAAGAATAAATATAGTACAAATAAAAGTGGAAGTGAACTTATGTTAAATGTTGCTGTTCCTTGCAATACCAGTGGATAGTTTTCCTCTGCAGCGACTTGGCTATCTGCTAAGGTCTTATCATGGAGCACCCAGTAGGAATGTCCTCACTCAACGGAAACCATAGAGAGACAAAATGTTTTGCTTCTCTTCTCTCAGGGGAATCATCAGTTCTTGCACATAGCTATCTAGTAAATATTTCATCCTAGTTCTCCAGTGATGAGGATTTAAGCTTGGATAATGGAGATGAATCAGATAGAGCATGTAATGGTACAGATAAAACTTTTAATGACTAAGAGGTTTCTCTTAAAACCTGTCTTGATGCAACCCTGAAAATTAACTTTGATTCTAGATTCATTCTCAAGCAGTCTACTGGAAGGTATTGATATACACAATGATGTTCAAGTTGTTGAGATTTAAGAAAAAGATGTTCAGGACGTTCCTGTTAGAAATGAAGCCACAAGCAATGTGGCAAAGGAGGAGATCAAAAAATACCAGTCCAAGGTAAGTTGGACTCTAAAACCATGTGTTACAGTTTAATTAACTGTTATGCTATCTGGTCTGTTCTTTGCAATAGATATGATGCAGTTGCAATTTCAACAACTGGGAAGTGAAATAATGAATGTGAAGCAGATGGGAAGCGATTAGGTAGCTACTTTTAAACCACTTGGAAGTCCTCCAGGCTCCTGAGGGTTTTCCATCTCTGTCCTTAAAAACTTTTGATGATGCCATAAGAGCAGAAGATTTGGTGAGAAATGAAATGAGTGTGAAGGACTATGTCATAAGCACAAAGCCATGTTGACTTATATTTTTAATTCATGTAATACTTATCTTGAATTACATATTATTTTAATTTTATTCATTTCTCTTCTTCAGATGAAACTTTTAAGATTTGGCAGCAGAGGTCAGTCTGATAAAGAGTGTGAGAACAAAGTAATGGGTCTTTTAATGGCAAATCATATAGGAACGTTCAAGTGGAAGGGCCAAGGAGAAAAAGTAGCCTTCTATACATGGACACTAAAACAAATTTTAATTAGTAAGTTTTTCTTAGTATGTTTGTAGTATGTTATTGCTTCATTCAACCTTATCTTAATTGCTGAAAGTTTAAGGGTTGCAATGGATTTTATTTATTGATAGGGTACCACATGTTACACTGTCTAACTCTAGCAACACACCAGAGTAATAAGTAGCTTCAAAATTGTGTTTACATTAAGAGTTGGTTGAAATTCCTTGGAGAAAGCTGGAATTATGTCATAAATTTGAACCGTACCTAAAAGTCCTTTTGTAAGGAAACAAAATATCTAGCTTATCATTGTAAATGAATAATAGACTTCGTTTAGTAATACTCCTGAAGTAATACTTTTAATTTTGTGTTATAAATATTCTGATATAATAATCTTACTGACTAGGAGTGATAAACTATTGACATGTATGGAGGAAGGACCAATGAGTTCTGCAGTAGGGGAAATGTTAAAAGCTCATGGACAATTACAACTAGAACAACCAAAATTAATTACATATGTAGTAGAAGAACAAACTGAAGAAATATTTTTAGAACATTTATTACATCAAAATAAGGGAGGAGACAATGTGAAAAAGAGCATGCAAGCTATTGAGAAATTAGGGAAGAAAGAGTGGAAGATCAGGCATTGGGTTATTGAAACGAACAGAGAATTTTATCAAGAAATAATTGCTAAAAGGAAGTTATATGTATGATTCAGATCATATAGAGTAGACACACTTATAGAGCCATTTAGGTGTTATTTGTATCATAGATATGGACAACTGGCAAAGTTTTGCTGAGAAAAGGAACAACATTGTGGGCACTGCAGATCTGCAGGGCACGATATCAAAGAGTGTGTAATGGACAAAACAAAGCCTATTTGTATTAACTGTAAGCGGAAGAATAGACCGCATACACGTAGTGTACGTAGTCGACAGTGCGAGGAATACTTGAGGATATGTGACATAATAACACACAACACCAACAATTGGTATTAAAGTATTGCAACTCAACATGCACGGAGGAATTCAAGGGGCTCTAGAACTACCTAAGTATATATCTGACAACATGATAGACATATGTGCATTACAAGAACCATACTTACGATATGGCTGACTACAATTTACACCAATTAAAATGAGAAGTATATATTGTAGGGGAGGAAGATCTGCAACAATAATTTGCAATCCAAATTTAGAAATCATGGAAATAAAGGAATACACATAGAAAAATATGCAGGTGGTAAGAGTAGTCAAGGATAACATCAATATCATCTTGATAAACGTATATGTAGAATTCAAATGTGAGAGAACATGAATATTCTGACAAATCTGAGAAATATTGGATAGGTATAAAGGAGAGGACATACACCTAAGTGGAGACTGGAATAGCCAATCAACATTATGGGGTGACCATGCAGAGAATTCAAGAGGAAAGGAATTAAAACAGATAATATTTGAGGAAGATTTGACAATTGTTAATATTTACGGAATACCAACTTTCACCTCCATTGAAGGAACACCCATGATAGATATAACCCTACAACCCATACAACCTACTATGTGGGAAATTACTACAGAATTAGAGAGTGATTATAAGACCATTACATATATGATAGAAAACAAACAGTAGGAATCATATCAAATAGAGAAGAAAATAAATTATAGGAAAGTTAAATGGGATAGATTTTGGCAGTAAAATAAAGAGATATCATACATTGTATGGCAGAACAATGACAATATAGATCAGCGAGTTGAGGATTTACATCATCATATGTGAGGATTAATAACACCATATTGTTCGAGAAAGAATGGGGTGAAAGCAGGACAAACGTGGTGGGACAAGGACTAGACTAAAGCAAAAAAGAAACTGAAGTGGGTGAGAAAAAGATACTAACGATTGCAAAAAGGATCTGAGATGAACGTGAAGGAAGAATATTGGCAATATCTGAAGACATTCTAAAAATTAAAATGACAAAAGAAGAGTGAAGATAAGGAGAAATTTGTATCTGACAGCATGGCAACCAACATGGGTGTTGCCATGTACAATACGGAGGGAAAAGATAAAACAAAGTGTGGGGGACAATTCACAAAGGAGATGAGATGACCACGCTTTTGCTGGATACAGGAAAACAACTGATCAAGGACATACTGAAAGGAGAATCTGAACAAAACATGAATCAAAAGATATACGATTATGTAGAAGTACATGAAGGGGAACAGAAAACAGGTAATGAGATAGTGAGAATAGTACATATAATGAAAACCAATAAAAGCCTGGGGTTTGACAACATCACTAATGAAATGTTAAAGAAAACGATGAAGATATATTAAGAGGAACTACTGCAGATATTCAGATTGTACTACAATTATGGGTATTACCCCAGATATTGGAAGATAGGCCACCTTAAATTGTTCAAAAAACCAGGAAATAGACATCTAGAATTGAGTTCATCGTACAGACCGATTACATTGCTCCCGGTAATAGGCAAAGTCCTAGATAAAATGATAGCAAAGCGCTTAGACAAAGAACTATGTGAAAAAATAACTAAGAACCAATATGATTTTACCTGGGGAAAAGCACAAAGGATGCACTAGCACATATATTGTGCAAAATCAGAGTGAGAGATATGCTTATAGTGAGTGTCGACATCCAAGGAGCATTTGATAGTGCACAGTAGTCACTTATTTGCTCAGAATTGGACAGAAGAGAAATACCATAGCAATTATTGAAATTAATAAGATCATACTTGCATGACAGAAATATAATATTGGATATAGGCAATGAAAGAATAATAAATACAGTGAAACAAGGCTGTCCTCAAGGCAGTCACACAGGACTCATATTCTGGAAAGTAATCATGAATGTAATTTTAGAAGCATTGGCAGAATAACTTATAGAGGCTATAGCATATGCAGATGATGATGTGTTACTAATATAGGCTAATAGTTGTCGAGAACTAGAATTGAACAGTAAACGAGTATGAGTAAAATTTGAACAAAGGTGTATGGAAAATAAACTGATAATATCTAAAACAAAAACAGAAGGTATTGTATTTGGTATGAAACAACATGGCGGAAGTAGACAAGACCCAATTATGAAGTTTCCAACTTGGCGATTAAACCTAAAATTCTTACTAAAATATTTGGACATTATATTGGATGAACGACTAACATTTACACCACATATGGAATATGTGGGGCAGAAGTCGAAGAAAATAATATACTGGCTACAAAGAATAGGTATAAACAAATATACAGTAGGGCCTAAACAGTTGATTGGACTTTACAAGGGAGTAATTGAGTCACATTTAACCTACGGCGCAAATGCATGGTATGAAAGAAGTAAGTTACGACACATAGAACGAAGAATGAGTAGTCTGCAGAGAATGGGATCGATAAATTGGAGTGGTATGTACCAGAGTACTTCATCGAAGGCAATGCTTGTTTTGTTGGGATTATTGCCAATAGACCGTGTAGTAGATATATATTATTTATGAACAAGAGTATGTAAAGGGGAGAAAATAAGAATAGGAGATTAAGAGGTAGATAAATCTATGCATGGATGGAAAGGGAAGATAAGTAGACAACTAGTCCACTGCTGGAATATGAGGGGAAAAGGCTACAGAAGGAAGAACTACATATAGATCTATACAAGATGTAAAATAGTCATGAGAACTGATGTTGGTTTCAGCAGTTTACCAAGTTCTAACAGGTCATGGCAATTTTCAGACATTGCCATAAAAGGAATCTAGCCAAAACAAAATGGTGTAAATGTGGCAAAGAAGAGGATGCAATGGATCAGCTACTTCATAATTGTGAAATGCTTGGAGCTGAACGAGCTGGATGGATCAACAAACTAAAACATCATGGTGTATTCACCAATAAAGACTGGAGAGAGTACATTAAAGAGGAAGGACTCTTTCGCTCAGGTGAAAATGACGATGAGCCGGGAATCGAACGCAGGACTCCTCCTTTGATCGCAGGGGTGTTAACCACTACACCTCCCATTCACCATCCACAACTGTACACCATTTTCACCTGAGTGAAGTTATCGCGTATCTTCTCCATGTGTAGGATACATGGATGAAATATGTACCAATGAACCTTAACACATAGGTACGTGTGAAACGGGTAATAAAGTGCCCACTGCAGTGTGTGCCGCCTGGTTCATTCATCTCCTGTATGAGCATGTGTGTCAGGTCTTCCAGGGTTTAGGTCTGGGTGGAAATGGTGTACAGTTGTAGAAGGCGAACGGGTGGTGTAGTGATAAACACCCCTGCAATCAAAGCAGGAGTCCAGGGTTTGATTCCCGACTCGTTGCCATTTTCACCTCTCTGAAAGTTATCTCATATCTTCACATGTAGGGTACATGAAAGAAATATGTAAAAAAATAAACAACAAAACCTAGGTAATGGTCTCATGGTCGAGACACCAGGTTAAAACAAAAAATTAAAATGAAAAAAGATAATAATATAATAATTTATTATAATTATTCTGATTTGTTTCTTTATTATTCATTTTACAAAACAATTGTTTTAGTAGGGTAATGCATGTGTATGTAGATACGTGTGTTTTCATTGTGTTGTCAAGATTATTCATTAAATATAATCATATACATTGACCAGATAATTGATATAGTCTGAATGTTGTGAATGAAATTGAAATTTCATCTACTTACGTGGTTAAATATGAAATTAAAAGTTTAATTTTAAGTAATTGTTTGTTTTCAGGCATTGTCAAGGGTTTGATACCAGACCTGGACACACCCAATGCAGAGGATGGGATAAAAGAATGGCTAAAGGACCGTAAATATTTAAAAAATTGATATGAGGTTGCTGGGAGAGACATTTGCCACTGTATTTTATGTTTTTGTTCATTTTTGTATAAATGTGTATATGGCAATTTGTGTATATATGTATACGTTCATGTACATAGTATATAGAAATCTGCCTTGTGAAAAAGAACAATAAACATTTTGATGTTTGAAGTAAGAGTTATTATTTACCTGTATAATGCATGTTATGTCAAATGATTATTCCAAGGATGTGATGAATTTATGTCATTATTTTCACTTGAATATTGCTCTTATGTTAAAGTGCATATGTGTAATGTAATGGGTATAATTTGTTGCAGTGCTAATTTAGGCATGATAATTTTACGCTATGTTGTTATGAAAACTTAAGAGTCTAATTTTAGTGTCTTGCACATTTATATCATCTATTATTCTGATTGGCCTAATGACACATTACAATGAATCTATGATCAAAAATTTTTTTCTCTTACATTCATTGGTCGTTTTATAAATATTTGTTTGCTTTATTAAGACTTTAAATTTTAATGGTTTAGTATCTAAAATTGTAGTTCTTAAACTTGTTCTGTAATAATAATAATATAAGCACCTTTATTTGGAGGTGAAGTTAAGGCAAATGCTTTCTCTTATACTTAATGTTTTTGTGAATACATTTACATGGTAAAATAAATATATATTACATAATCTGTGATAAAAAAAAATCTGTAACTATTTGGTTTCAATTACTGTTTGACTGGGTTACACTTGTAACATTTCCTGTTACTCTAGTGAGAGTAATTCTGATAATAAATTTCACCCAATTAAAATAATTAAAATTTCTGTGTAGGACCTTCACTATTCAATTATATAAATTATCCAATGGTGGTGAATTTATATATTTGTACTGTCTTGAATGTAACATCTGTAACAATAGAATGGACCTTCAGCAGAGTCATTTTTAAGGATTTTTTAAATTGCAAGTGGGAATAGTGTCGTTGCTCGATTTTCGGGTGTTCCCTATTTCAGAGTTATAAGCGGCACTCGATATTGGCATTTCAGCATAAATTTGCAGATCAGTGTGTATGTTGCACTAAATTTACTTACATAATAATAAACATTGCATTGCGTTTTTATGTGTTTCTAATAATACATTATTTTCACGTACTTGCAAAAGTAAATAATACGATTTTTCAAAAAATGTTTGTATTCAAACGGAAGCACACATTTGGATGGTTGGACATTCAACCATGATTCAAACGTGAAATAAATGTTTTTCTGACTATTCTGTGCTGCTAGGGAAAATTGATTGCCACTAACATAGGGCCTAGAAAATATATCATTTATCATGTAAAAACTCTCCAAATAAGTTCCTTGCTGGTAATTCCATGCCGCAAAAGCTGCAATTTATGTAGCACATTCTCTACAGTACATTACATCCATCACAGTATCCTTAGTTTCAGATTTCTCCTTGGATAACAGCTGTTTCCATAACTTCAAGAAGCCAGTTCTGTCTATCCGACTTTCTTTTTGTGTGTCCTTACCATTTATGACGATAAAACAATTCCACCAAGTAAGGGACAGTACCACATTCCCCCAACACCTGAACCCAGTAAGTTGTTAAATTTTTTCCCATTGCTTGAACTTAAATCGAAAGGGCAAAACAATTGAATTCAAGTAGTTATTAGTTCCATTGCAACAAAATCATTAATTAAAAGAACGTGACTTAACTTGAAATAATATGAATAAAATTTTGTAGGCTCTGATGAAATCTCATAAATTCATGAATATTCCTTGAATGTAAACAAACGACTTGTGGTTGTGTTCCTTCTCTGTGACTGACATTGTTTTGAGACAACTTATGTGATTCATAACCCTCCCTCCACACCAGTTATTTCAATTTCTCATTTCACCTCGCTTCCCTATTCAGCTCATTTCCCCTATAGTTTTATTGAAGTGTAAACTAACTTGATAACAATACATCACAATCTTCCACTTCATCATCATCAATTATAACGTGGGTCCATCTAATCCAAATGGTCTAAAACAAAAGAAAAATTTGTTGCTTGATCACCTCAAAAAAATGCAAACTTATAAGTGCATTTTCTTATGTTTTGAGAGTTCAAAACTCTTTTTTTAAAAATTGTCCTCTTTATAAAATGGCGGTTATTTTTGTTGTAAGTTGTGTGCCATATTACGAGTTTTCTAACAATATTTTCTTTAATTACTCAGCATTGGGTTGATCTATTGTGTGTCCAATTCGAATGCACTGCGTTTTGTTCAGCACATTTACACCTACAAATTAATGCCCTATTTACATACATATGATTTTACTCGAGGAACAGTTTTTCATACTCCATTTTTCTGTGCTTTTATAAATAAGAATACAGTTACTTTAAATAAAATATCCATGGTATTTCTCTGCAAGAATCACACCCTCTTCTTATTGCAAAAAAATAATTCGAACAAAGTTGCAGAAGGTGACTCATGATGCAGCAAAAGAAAAGCCTCTATATAAAATTACTCTGCTTTAATAGAGATTTTCACATAATTAAAAGAAAAACAGTTGAAAGTCTTACAAAGATATCTGGTTAAAAGCTGTTAAATATTAATGAACAGTAATAAATGAACTCTGAGGAAGTTATGGACTAAAAATTGGAGACACAAACTTGCTCATTTGGTCACACAAGTGTTCCAAGATAAGGAAAATAAGTTCAAAACCAATTTGATCATATTCACATTGATCAAAATTGAGAAAGCTCTCTGCTAGATGCCTGAAATAAATGAGGGATGATATGAAATCAGATCTACTGATAGGAATTCAGAGATTCAGGATCAGTAGAAGTAGACCTAAATGCCAGATATGCAATAAATATGATATTGTCCAAACAAGGTAGTCTGAAGTCGGATATATTATTTGAGGAAATAATTTCTGGAAAAAGCGGAATTAGTCAGGTCATCTCCAGATATGGAAGGAGCAGGGAAAAATTGGGAGGATATGGAAGAGTTGTTTTTTACAAAAGCATAGATTTCAATAGATCAAGATATTATGAAAGGTGACTGACTCAGTGAAACGGTTGTGTGCTACGTCAACTTACTCTTCTGTTCCAGTGAAAAATGAAGGTAAACCCATTGCCTTACTTCCAAAGTCCACAAAGTATTTTTTTTTATAAAGATTCCTCATTTTGGTCAGAAGGTTAGGTATGAATAAAGAAAAGAATTCTATGTATTAAATTAGTTTAATGACTTCTACATAATAAAAAGAAGTTTGCAACAGCTCTTTCTACTGATAAATTTATGTATTTATCTAAAAACATACATTTCAAATATTAAATATAGACAATTTAAAAAAATTTTCATTTTATAATCATAAGTGGTAATTGGGAGTGTGTTCTAAAACCAAAATAGAGACCTTGTAATAAGAAATTGTGTTAACAATATTATTCATGTACAGCCTAAAGCATACATATTAAAAATTTGTGCAAATGTATATATAATTAAAAATTATTCAAGTTTCCTTGTTTCTCTTTCTTGCGGCAGGTGACTCAGGTGACTCTCATGGTACATTACATCTCTGTAAAAAGATGAGAAAAAACTGTATATGGTAATTAATGGCATCAAATTATACTGTTAACGATGCACTTACTCTCTACTACCTGGAAATTCTCTCTAATCTAGCGACATTACTGGTACTCTCTCAAATGTCCAAATATACTCCGGTTTAACCGTCATGACAGGTAAAGATTTACTCGGTTGAGAATACTCTTTTAACTTAACACATCTGATGCATATGTATTTGGTTAGGGGCCCAACTCTTGTTATTTGCCTTCTTTCCGTTTTATTAACCGAACGGCATAAGATGGGGGTTACCTGCCCCGGTACAGAGTAAACGACTTCTCTTACGACTGCTGTTATAATCTCAGCAAACTTTTTGCCGCTTCTGGTCGTTTTTCTTTTACGGATTACTCTAGTCTTGTATGAGAAGATCTCCATTTCCGTGAACTCTTTTGAGGATAACTCAACAAAAGCGTCCGCGTTTGCCTCTAACCTCAAAGTCACGATAATTTTCTTAAAATTATTCAATATGGCTGCC
>NNCF01126963.1:491-44673 GCA_002313205.1 Laupala kohalensis
TTATGTATTTGTCAGTATCCACTCAGAGGAGGAAACAACAGAAGAGTTGCAGGTACAATTTTGATATTGAGAAATTCGGTAATTCAGATAATACCATAAAATACAGAGAGCTGCTTCATCAAACACTGCCGAAGGAATACCATTCCGATATAAGGGAGAGCCAGAAAACTTGGCGGTAGAAAAGAAGAGGACTCATATCTCACAACGGACACACAACTGACGGCAGGTTTCCTCAGCTGCGAAAGACAAGGTAAGAGCTCGCCTTCGCGCCAACGAGGTCGCATTCACTACGACGTTTTACCAAATTCTGCCCCTAGATTAATGGTAAAATCTCCTGTCTTCATCTTCTCGCTCATCCGTGTTGAGTTCACGATAAGTAGGTGTAACGTTCCGTAAAATTATACGCTTCAAAAGACAACCCTCCATGTTCCTGGGACGTCTTCCCACTATTGCAGCACGTGTTCGTGATAATGTCTGATAAATCAGGTCTTATCCCTTATAGTAGTTGTTCTTGTAAATAACTGGAACAAATTTCCCACTGTTTCCTTTCTACACTTCACTCGCACGATTACAAAGAACATTTTCCATAAAACACAAATTCACAACTTTCAGATCAGTTCAACACGGTTTATAACACTTTTCGACAGTGAACACAGTACTCTTCAAGTGAATATAAATGTCTTTTGATAAACTGCCCTTTCAACGTATTGCTTAAGGATCGAGCATGCGCAATAAACGAATTCATGAACGAAGTTAATGTTCTCATTTTACACCTTAAATTTGTCTACAACACAAAACGTTACGTTAAATGTTCTTTCATTTTACGAACTCTCTCAGATTCTAATTTATTTCGTACATATCTCGTGGTTCGCGCCTGTCCAATTTCAATTCGCACTTCCCGGTCTTAACATCACTCTCCCAACACGAGTAGACAACTAACCCTTCTCACCCTCTTCCACGCCTCCGCCTCCGCCGCCACCACCTTCGAACTTCGAGCGTGCTTAAAGCCAAGGAATTTACACAACTACGCTCGCGGTTTTCGTTACTTCAGATCTCTATCATGTACATGAGAATAGTCTGTAATGCTATCGGGATATTCATGGGGACCTTATACAAAACTCAAACACAAAACTAACTTGACTAAAATTGACTTACAAATAGGAGTAATTAAAATAAATATTTGAAACTGTAAAAATATTTAAATATCCATTCATCCCTCCTTCGTGAGTTTCATTAGATTAGATTGAAGAATACGAACGGTACATGACTGAGCAAAAAACTTCGAGAAACCATCAACAGAATCATCTTCTAGTACAGTGTTGCCCAACTGTCGGCCCGCGTAACGATGTTTATGGCCCCCGAGTTCGAGTACATTTTACATTAAACGTTGGGGGACTCAACTTTGTGTTGTAAATCCATGCTCTCAATTTATATTAGACCTAGCATGTCCGGTGAGAGAAAATATAAATTGTGTTCGGAATTACTCCGTTATACATTACAATATGAAAACATATTATAATAATAAATATTAAAAATACTTTTAAAAAAGAAATAAACTATTTAATTTTTGGAGCTTAGAATAAAGGAAATTTGTTGATGAGAATCAAAATATCGCATCACAAATAATTATGACTTATTAGTTTTATTCGTCGGGTAATATTTTGCCAATCCCCGTACGGTTTTACCGGTCCGATCGATCGATCGAAAGTGTATAGAAAATGACCCGCGGGCAAAGATGTACCCAAAATCATGTTACTTTTCTCAGAAAAAGAAATTAACCTAAGAAAAAATCGTGATGGTATTTATTAGTTTATTGTAAAGTAGTAGAAGTAAATTAGTTTATTGTCCTCCACACAGTCATAGACAGTTCGTAACTACTCTCTTGGTAATAAATTATATACTAATTTATTTATGTATTGCCAGTCTAATTGGATTGACGTTGGCACAGGGCACTGCAACCAACGCTTTTACTTCGCCATCGTCCATAAAGATTATGAAAAGTGTACCTTGAGTTATATCGGCAGAACATTCGAATTTCTTCGAAAATAATTCAATCCTCAACATTGACCTCCAATTCACTTACATCTCTGTCACCGTTCTGTTTTTGCCGCATCAATCGTGTGGAACGAATGAGTCTTAGTTTGTTGTATTATTAACTTGAATTTTTATAGCAAATAGTCGCTTCTGTGACTACTAATAATATTTATTCATATACTTCTTAAATTCGTAGAAATTGGCGACTCGTGTTATGTAACCATGTTGCCTCATTTTGAGTAAAGTTACATGACTTGGCGTAGAAGATGGTCAGTGCTGATTTATATGACAGAAGGAAACTAGCAAATGAAGAGAGAACAGACCGTGCGTTGAGGCAGCAGTGTGACCTGTATGGACCGTTATGTTAAAATGGTGGAAAGACCGGACGTAATTCAAATACAAACGAACCATGCATTAATAGACACAAAAGGTAAATTATTTGAGAACAATTTGCTGAGTACGTAGAAAGGATACGTGAGCTTTGAATTCTCAGTCACGATTAGGAAAAAACGAGTCACGAGGGCATGCGTAAATTTGTTTCTTGGACTCGGAGAGAGAAAAATGGGTAAAGGTCAAAGCAACTTTATAAGAATCCGTTACATTTCACAGCATCCCTAGCGAAGTCAACGGCAGTGGATTTGCTGAACAGTACGAATATTTCAAAGTCATCAGCTCTTAAAGTCTAGCTGCTGTACGAAAAGTTACCAAATTCGGGAAAACTGCCAACCTACTCAATTGATTCCACCTATGTCGTACGTTACTCATGATTTTAATCTTACACGTTGTATTCACTACCACAAAACTTGACAAAATACCTCTTGAAAAACCTGTCCTTAAAATACTCGTTTTTGATCCTTTGTAGAGTAACACAAAATTAATATTCCTATTAATAAAATACGATGAATAAATTATCTTAATATCTTAATTTTTTAATCTATTTTCAACGAAATTCATTTTACGGTCATCTCTTTGTTTCCATAGCGTTGGTGCACCCATAAAGTAGTGTAAGTGCTTCCAAACGTTAATTTTAATATCAAACGACAATCTGAGGCAGTCCAAGTCTTAACGAGTGTCAGGGTTTTTGTTCTAAAATATTGGTGGTGGCTGTTCTGAAACAACACTCGAGTCCGCCATCTTTGTTCTTTTGGTGTCCAAACTCTCGATAACTTAAGTATACTCGCAAGCATTGACACAGGGAGCACTAACTCGGGTGACAAATCGTTAGTTCCCAGATCGCCAGAGCGAAGTAGGTAGCGCCACGGTGATCTGCGCAGTAGAGTTAAAAATGAGTTCGCGCTGAGCATCGACGGTTGGTCTTGTCAGCTGTTGGAGCATGTTGGAGGCGGCATGGAGGTGAAAGATAGATATTCGTGCCCTGTTCGTGCCTTAATCCTACTTTGTTTATTTATGTGTATCTGTGGTTTATTTGGTAATTAGAATACACAAAAATATTATCTCTGTATCCACAATTATTTGTAATATTTTTTATCTGTACTCAATTTAGAGTTGCTTTTGTGAACACCCCAGGGGACTTGTATCTAGTAAGTACGTGTTTGGCGAACACGGGGCCCCGAGCTGAGTCTGGCATTACTTCCACTTGTGCGAGGCTCCTTATTTTCTCTTTCCTGTCCTTCCTTGGTTCTTTTCGATCCCGACGCTATTAGGGCTAAGGTATCTTTAATTTTCCTCATATTTTGTCCCCCCCCCTCATTTTTTTATCCTCAATGTTTTTATGCATGTTTTGAGATATGTTTGGATATATTGTAATTCAGGAGGGTTTTTAGTGGGTATGGTTGTGTCATTCGGCGAATCCCACACGCGGGGAGAGTCATGTTGGCTCTCCCTAGTGCGTAACTGCATTTTCCCTACCTGTGCAAGTTTTTAGGGCTCCAATGACCTCGATGTCGACGAGCCGTAAAGTCCCACAAAAGAATGTTCTTGTGAATGCTCATAAAGTACATTTTCTTATTTGTAATCAGTCTAGGCAGTGTTGTTTGCATTACCTCTGTATTCGCATGTAGGTTTAAATTGTAATAGAACTATTACCTAAATGTTCTCAATATAGGCATTGGTATGTGTATCATCTTTGTATCCACTATTATACGTAATTTGTAATAGTTTTATTTCTTATCTGTACTCGGTTTACAATATTCTTTGTTTTATGTGAACCTTCAAAAAGTTCATTTTCTTATGTGTAATCAGTCTAGGTAGAGTTGTTTGCATTATCTCTGTATTCACAAGTGGGTTTAATTTGTAAAGGAACTATTTCTTAAATGTTTTCAATATAGGCACTATTGTGTACATTACCACTATTCGTAATGTAGTTTATTTCTAATAGCTAAATTTATTTATACGCAGTTTGTACTGGTTTTTTGACAATAAATTTATTTATTTTCTATTCTCCATCCTGGAACCATTGTGTGTTTCCTCTCTGTATCCATAATTAATATTTTTGTAATAACTTGCTTTCAATAAAAAGTCATGTGCTTGTGTAATTTTATAACCATTTATTACATTTACTCATTAATTGTAATTATTATGTGTTGGTTGAAGATTTATTAGCAATTTGTTGCTTTCAATTTTAATTGCAGTTTTTTTGTAACTTCCTTGGTTGATAGCAAAAAATGTACATTCAGTGCAAATTTAATGAATTAAGATCTCTGGTTGAATGCCCCCTTTTGAAAGAAGCGCCATGCGTTTACGTGACGTCATTGAATTAGTTCCCCTGCCTGCGAGAGCGAAGTAGATGGCGTAAATTTGTCACCGAAGGGTCTTATGGGAGATTGTACCACCTGCATTGCAGCCTTCCATTCATTTCGTGTCTCCTGGTATTGTAAGATGGGTATGTTAACTCTCATCAAACTAGTCCCCGTAAAGGTTTACTTGAATTTTCTTGAGACGGCGCTGCTGCTGCCAGATTACAGAGAGATAAATTGAGAGGGCGACAGGCGACCGCGTATTCACCTCTTCATTTATCTCGTATTATTGTATGTTTTTCATCATTTGTATTTATGATTTCATAACTGAATAAAATTTTATTGCATTTTTTTTATATCAAAAACAACTTTTAAAAAATAATTTCAATATCATACTATTTGGTAATTGATTAAACGTTCTTTTATTAGTGGGAAGTGAAAAGATGTTGTAATTATAGCAATATGTTAATAATATTTGACTTATGCTTACTATATATAATGTGAATGTATTAAATCTATATATTGATAATAATTTTTGTCAATATATTGTTCAGGGATTTATTAAAATGTAGATTAAGGTTAAATTTAGTTTAATTTGCTTTTTCAACTTAATAAAAGCAACGTCTTTGAAGATCAAGAAGCTATTTGGTAGAATATTCGATTTACAACAGTTTGTAATGGGCGCTTTTGGCTGTTTAGTTGCTGTATATTGTGTAGGTGGCAGGACTGCTCTACGGTGAGCATACGTTAAATGGGAGTTTAGATACCCTGGTCTAAACGCAGCGCTGTCCAACTTGTCTTAACCCATTTTCTATTCATCTTCGATCGATAGAGCCGGCACGGGATAGGGTTTGCTAAAATGTTACCCGACGAATAAATCTATTGGATCATATTTATTTGTAACGCGATATTTTGATTCTCATCGACAAATGTATTTCATTTTAAGCTGAGACATGTTGTATTAAATAATATATTTCTTTGTTTTTAAAAGTATTTTAAATATTTATTTATATAAATAAAAATCAAATGCTGTTCGTTAGTAAGTGCATCACTTGAGAACGGCTGGACCGATTTGGCTAATTTTTTTGTAAATGTTCGTAATAAAATAAGGTTAGTGGGGAAAGAAAAATTGGAAAACTTGTCCGGAAAATTGGAAAATTCGGGAAAAAATAAAAGCATTGCAGTGAACAAAATGATGTCACAGCAAACCAATCGAAACAAAGCATTTCTGTGTTTTGTTTGTTTACTTCAACATCGATCTCGCAGTCAAAATCGAAATGTAAATAAGACATCTCAAGATTCATATTGATTTCAAATTTAATGGTAGAAAATAAATCATTTGGTTGACATGAAATTCTGACTTAATTCAATTGTGACTCAAATTTTGGAACAAAACCGCATGGTTCCAAGTCTATCACATTCCAGACACATCACACGTTTCCAGCATTTCAGCGGTGTATTGTAGATAGAATTCATCTCGCATGTAAAATTTTTCATTCGCGTACTTTTGAATGTATTCGTCCTTAAATTGAATATCCTTGGCCACAATCGTTATTAGATACAATGATCACTCAGAAATACGTTTTCTCATTTTTACTTTGTTTACACATTTAAAATAGCTTTTGACAAATTCACAAAACGATCACAAACAAATTGATTGAAATTTGGACTGGACAACGTATGTCGGGTCGGCTAGTAAAATAATGAAATGTTTTCAATTTGTAACAAACGACGGGGTAATTCCGAAAACTATTTTCTATTTTCGCTCACCGGATAAGAAACGTTAAATATTAATTCTGACAGCATAGATTTATAACACAAAGTTGTGCGCCCCAACGTTTCATGAAGAATTTAATGCAAAAGAACTAGCAGAATGTAAAAATGTTTCCGGGTCATTAGTCTAACGTATACACATCCAATTTTGAATTGTACAACATTTGGGCCACACGTCGGTGCAGAAGATGAGCTTTGAAAGCAAGTGTGCTCAGTACGATAGTAGGTCAACTGTCGTAGATACCATACTTGGAGCCATAGATACCACAGTAAGTACCATAGTTGTGACAAGGTAGATTTGCTCGCCAACTGGTGCCCGATTCAAATTTCAAATGGCTGACTTGGACACATGGGAACAAGTCTGGGCGCGTACACATCCAACTGCTTGTTACACTAATTCCAAAAAAATATAATCTAAGTGGACATGGAAATTTTGATGATTACCTACGAAAACGAGAAATTAAAGAGGATGGGAGCTGTGTGTGGGGAGGGGAGAAAACATTTAAGGAAATTTAATGTAATAAGAGCTGTGTAATAGAGCTGTTGAAGGTACGGTAGTCAAAGATCTTTGGCTAAAATAATGGAAAAAGAAGAAGAAGAAGAAATTCTTCATTCTCACTTTCCAATATGACAACGCGTAAGCCGGGGGGTGGGGAAGAATATATTTGTATCTTCTACTTTAATATCGCATGATTGCCATGATGGAAAAGTGAACCTTTGATACTTAAAATTGCGCATGTAAACTTGACTATACGCAGGCTCTGACTGACCCGCCGACCCACCGGCCCGCGGGCGATGCGCCCTCCCGGGAATAGGAAAAATGAGCAGTTGGAAGGGAAGTGCGCTCTCTCTAAAAAATAGAGCATTAGAAATGCAATGAATGAGAGATGGGATAGATAAAAATTTCCAATATGCGCTTCATAGCTGCAAAAAGTGCGATGTTTACAGAAAGGCGTTTGGTTGTGCAAATGCAATCAATATCACTAATAATTTCACACTAAAAAAAAACGAGAACAGTGGATTACATAAACAGTGGCGTAATGTATCAAGGTTCAGGCAATTGTATTAAATCTATGCTATACTTTGTACTGATACTCTCTCAAAATTAATTAAATATTAACCCTTAAAAATTATGACATTTTCTTACGGAGTTTCTTCGCCAGAATACCCCCCCTCCCCCCGGTTGCATGGTTGTTATTATTATTAGGCACTGACGATTTAAGGTGTGCGCGCTTCTGTGAGTCCCAGTCCAATCCTGGCTATAAGTAGGAATGCGAGGATTAACCAACTGCAAGTTGAATGTTAATGGAAGACGGGCCCGGAAAGCGAACGGGACGGCCAGTTGGTAAGCGATTGAGCGCGTTAAGCTCAGGTCCCGAGTTCGAATCTCGGTCCCGTCTCCCATTTTCATTCAACATAACATAATTAATAAATATACATGTGTTTTAATGCCAAAATGTTCACTTAAAACAAAATCTGGGTGGTATTTAAAAACGTGCTAATATCAATGTTGAAAGATATTTGGCGTATTAATCGCTACAGAATTAAAAATCAAGTATACAAGTAATTTTTTGAAGAATTTATTCGGTGAAATTTTGTTACTATGTATTTTTATGTCGGAGAACCATAAAAGGTAAGTTATCATTTTTTTTAAATCAAGTGATATTTTATTTTCATGATTATTTTTTTGTAATATATTATTCAATGACGACACCGAATAAATCAGCAATAGTGGCACGAGGCTGGATTAGGGAACAAATACCAGAACCTCACTGATCCAGTCACACTCCGCGCAGTGGCGGCGGTAAGGATCCCGAGACCCCCTTCCACTTAAAAAAATTGGTCTCGAAACTTACATACTCAATTATTACGTATACATTAAATGAACTAATAAATCACGGTCTGTATAAAACATAATTTGCATTATTACTTATTGTTACTATAATTTAACTCAAAAGTCTTTGTTTTCGCGGTCACTGTAATTTCCTACTGCCTTTCCCACTTTACCTGATTTTATTCTTTGCCAGTAACAGAAACGGGGGTCAATGGGCTGATATGGCGCAGGTGGGATACACAATGCCTATAAGTGTATACTGTTAAGTGCCTGCATGCTGTCCCGTTAAATAGGGCTCTGTCAGTCAAGTCTGATTCTCACCTCCTAGTGGGGACCCCTGGGCAACACAACATGTGGCTCTCAGAACCTTAGCTTAAGATTCTGAGATGCTGGTGGCCATGGGTACCTTCTCGACTCTGCGCCATCTCATCGGAGATGGCAGCGGATGCGAGTCGGTTGCCTAAGCCAAATTGTGTTGTGGCTAACGAGAACAGGCGAAAGGCGAGTCTCCGGCGCCTTCAAACGGGAGCCATAGGCTAAGGGAAGGAAACCCTGACAGAAAACCAAGGGGGAGGGGGGCCTCTGTAGGTGTAGTGGAACCAACCGCCCTAGGGGAGTAACCCTCGACCAAAAATCATTGGTCCTCCGGATCTCAGGGGGTTAGGTTTAGGTTGACACCCTATCTCTGTAAAAAATGTTAAGGTTAGGAAAACTCAAAAGCCTCGGAAATGGAATCCCAAGTATGACGGAAATAGGCAATTGAATAAGGTAATGAATATTGGAACCTGGAACGTTAAAACATTATACAGAAAGGGGGCGGTAAAGGAACTAGAAAAGCAAATGACAGAGTTTAAAATGGATATATGTGCACTGCAAGAGATTAGGTGGATCGGGAAGGGTGTGGAATCTAAAGGAAAATACACAATTGTATATAGTGGGAAAGAAGAAGGAAAACATGAATTTGGCACAGGGTTCTATTTAAGTGGTAGGGTACAACACAGTTTGATAGATTATAGGTTAATAAATGAAAGAATTTGTCTCATTAGACTTAGGATGAAATTTTATAATGTTACATTTGTATCTGTACATGCTCCTACAGAGGAGAAGGAGGATGATGTAAAGGAGATTTTCTACGCTGAATTAGAGAGAGTCATCGACACTATACCATCATATGACATGAGAGTCATATTGGGGGATTTCAATGCCCAGGTGGGCAAGGAAAGTTATGTGCTACCAGCATGTGGACCGTATACCATACACGAAAATACTAACAATAACGGAAGAAGGTTAGTGGATCTAGCCAATGGTAAAAACCTTGCGGTCTCAGATACATGGTATCCACACAAAAGATGTCACAAGGGTACTTGGAGATCACCTGACGGCCGATATTTGAATCAGATAGATCATGTAGTGGTAGACAGGAGGCACTGTAAGAATATAAATGATGTAAGAAGTATGAGGGGAGCAAAGATAGAAACGGACCATTTTCTAGTAAGGGCCAAAGTTAATTTGAAAGTTAGTAAGACACCAAAAATAAAGAAAAGTGAAATGGGGAAATGGGATGTTAAAAAATTAGAAAATAAGGAATACAAGGAGAAATATTGTAAAGAGCTAGAAAATGCACTCCTGAAAATCAATGAGAATGATTCAAATGTAGAAAAGGTGTGGAAAAATGTAAGAGGAAGCATAGTAGAGATATCGGGGAAGGTGCTAGGGAAGGAGGGAAGACCGAAAAGAAATGAGTGGTTTGATGAAGAATGTGGAAAGGCTCTCCATGAAAGGAATATGGCGTGTGAAAAGTACAGGAGAAGACCGACAAGACAAAACGAACAAACATATAAAGGAAAAAGAAAGGAGTGTAACAAGCTGTATAGGAAGAAAAAGAGACAAATGTGGGATAGTAAGATGGAAAATATTAAGGAAAAGTACAATTGCGGAGAAGCTAGAGAATGGTACAGGGAAGTCAAATACATCAAGAATGGATTCAAACCTAGAGCAGTAATCATTAGAGCGCATAATGGAACAATTCTAACGGAGGGAAACAAAATTTCGAGTAGATGGGCAGAGTACTACGCGAATCATTTTCAGTACAAAGAGGATGGAAGTATGAGGGGATATGAGAAACATGGGGAATACCAAACAGCGGAACCAGACGTAGCTCCACCATCGGTACAAGAAATTAAAAAAGCTGTAGCAAGCTTGAATAGTGGTAAAGCGCCAGGATGCGATGGAATTCAGAGTGAATTATATAAATGTGGTGGGGATGCGATGATGAAAATTATGCACCAACTGATTACGAAAGTTTGGGAAATGGAAGTAATACCGAGGGAATGGAAATGTGGAATTATTAATCCAATACACAAAAAAGGGGATGAAACGTTGTGTGACAATTATAGAGCCATCACCTTACTCTGCACAGGCTACAAAGTGTTGTCTAAAATAGTGTGTTATAGACTCAAACCATATGTAGATGAGCTGATTGGAGAGTATCAGTGTGGATTTCGGTCGGATAGATCAACAATAGACCAGATATGTATTATGAGACAGACATTGGACAAATGTTGGGAAAGAAATATTACTACACACCATCTATTTCTCGATTTTACGTCCGCCTACGACTGTATTTGGAGAGAAGAAATGTGGGATCAGATGCATGAGATGGGAATACCTAAAAAGTTGGTAGGGATGTGCAAGCTAATGAATGAAGAGAACCAAGCCAAAGTTAAAACAGGTGTAAATATATCGGAAGAAATAAGCCTTGAAACAGGATTTAGACAAGGAGATAGTGTAGCCCCGATGTTGTTTAACGTAGCATTGGAAATAGCGTTTCGGATGGCTGGAATAGACTACCGTGGGAACATTCTGTATAGAACACACCAAATACTAGCGTATGCGGATGATATAGTGATATCAGGGAGGAGAGTGGAGGATGTGAAGGAGAAATTCATCCAGTTGGAAGAATATACCTCTAGGCTTGGTCTGAAAGTAAATGAAGCAAAAACAAAATTTATGACAGTCTCCAGAAGGAAAAATATCAAAGATACCAAAATTATCATTGGTAAACATAAATTTGATGTAGTACAAGAATTTATTTATCTGGGAACGTTGCTTACAGCTAGAAATGAAATAAATATGGAGATAGATAGAAGAATTACAAATGCTAATAAAGCATATTTTGCTCTACTTCCATTAATTAAAAACCATATCGTGCCACGCCAAACCAAAATTAGGATATACAAAACACTAATAAGACCGGTGATTATGTACGGTGCTGAGACATGGACATTAACAAAAGGAGTATGTGAAAGATTGAAAATCTTTGAAAGGAAAATTCTCAGGAGAATCTATGGAGGGGTTAAGGAGAATGGTCAGTGGAGAGTACGGTATAATAACGAAATAGCGCAGTTGTACCAAGATACTGACGTTGTCACGTACATAAGAGTAAGTAGATTGAAATGGCTGGGTCATGTTAATAGGATGGATGAGAGCAGAACTGTAAAGAAGGTGGTAAATGGCCAACTGGATGGAGTGAGGACAAGAGGAAGACCAAGAAGTAGATGGTGGGATTGTGTGGAGGAAGATTTGAAGAAAGCCAGGATTATGAACTGGAAGTTGGCGTCAAAAGACAGGGAAAAATGGAGGAGGCTTGTCGAGGAGGCGAAGGTCCATTTGGGACTGTAGAGCCAACTGAAGAAGAAGAAGTAACAGAAACACAAAAAGAATTCTTTGAATTCATAAGTTGATATTTCTGACGCTTCTGTTGCGCTGAGTCGGAGTAGTGAAAAACCTAATCTACGCATACGCACTAACTTGACTTCCTGTCTGACATAGAAAAATATTAGTTACAACAAATTGTATAAATTTATACCTTATTTAAATTAAACCTTATGTTCAATATAAATCTGATTATGAACATTAGTTTCTACTCTGTTCATGTTGAAGAAATACATTTACGACAATAATTAGTTGTTTTTCGTTTTCTATCAAGTCGAGAAACTTGTGATATTTGCTAATTATTGTCTTTAATTTTTTTAAACATTTTCTTACCACGGTGGGGTCTTCAGACTCTCGGGGTCCCGCGCGCCGCAGACTGGTAACGTGTTACTACTCGAACTCTGGCACTGGCACAGTGACAATTTTTTCTTGGACCGGCATATCCCTATTCACAAGTATCTAGTGAATAAATCTAAATAAAACTGGGTCTCGCAAGGGAACTTTCAACAAGTGCAGGTTGAAAGTGGTTCTGATTTTTTTTACTATGAAACATATTGACAATAAGTGTCAAAATATTAGCGACGGTGGCACAATGCAAGACACTTTTTAAAAAATTACGAAGAATTGATCCCTTTCGCAACGACGAAGACCCATTTTGGGGGTGGGGGTTGTACAACCCCTAACTAGCTAGCGGACAAGTAGTGACAGCAGAATAATATGAACTTCTTTCTATGCACTTCATACCATTAATTTAGAACATGAATGTTGAAATAATATTTGAAATGTGGTTAATTTTTTGATTCTTCTTTCACTTACAATTTCATGAAAAAATTTTTTTTCAAAGTTAATAATTTTAAGATAAACAATATAAAAACTGGAAAATAATAAAAACTTTTAGTGTTTCATGGAGTATTAATATATATTAATGCGAACTATTAACAAAATGAGTATCGTTTTGCTTACCTCACTTTTGTGTATTGCAGCAATATCCCACTGATTCTTTAAATGATATAATAAAACCGAAATTTGTTTTGATACTATAATAGTAGGAACAAGAAATAAAACTTCACAATTAAGATCCCTGGGTGAAGGATATATGTATATTACACATATTAACTCATTTTCACTTCTGTCATAGGAGTCGGAGATATGATGCCTCTTTTAGATATGGCGGGAGAATTACAAGGGTGCCGGATGCACTTCCTGACGCACCTCCCCGAGGTGGGTGATGAATGAATGGCATGAGGGTGAATGATGATGAGTGGATGTTCTGGTGGAATGATAGCCAGGGGAAACGAGAAAACCCACCGCGAACGCCGCTTCGACAACCAATGCGAATTCTACTCGGATCGGACAGGGTTTGAACCAGCATCACGAGTGGCGGATCTAGGCCGTAACCAAGAGGAAGGGGCTAACTGGGAAGCATTTTTGTTTCAAAATTATGGTTTTACAACACGAATTTTATAAATATTACCTTGAAATAAAATGCATCAAATAAATAGTTAACAATCTGGTATAATTTTTTTACAGTTATTAATATTGTATTATTAATTTTATTAATCTGGTATTATTAATAACAATAACAGTAATATTATTAATAATAATTATTAATCTGGTAACACTTTAGCCCCCTTAGCCCCCTCCCATAGATTCGCCATTGAGAATCACCAGAGGTAGAAGGTGAGCATGCTAGGCACTACGCCATGGGTCGCCCCGAAGGATATTAATTATAAAACGATAGAATTCGAATTTTGTGATATCGAGATTTAGTATCAGAGAAGGACATTGAGGTGACATCGCGGTACGCATTGCGAAACTTTAGCAGTACGTCACCTTTTACTACAGCAACAAATTAGCCTTGTGGTGGAAAGGGTTGACTTTCCTCACGATTGTCCAAAGCTCGAGCTGAAAGTAGACGCCAAAAATTGGCAAATTCATCGATTTCTTTTTTCGGCACCTTCCAGTGTTGCGACGTCGCTAATATTTTGACAGGACATGCTGACAGTCAATACGTTTAAGAATTTAAAAAAATCAGGACCACTGCGCTTGGTGAAAGATTCCTTGCTAGCAGCGATCATCGTGGTAAATCGTTGGCCAAACGCTGAATAAAGTCCTCTCGCTCTACAACAGGGTTGTTCACGAACAACGGGGCAGAGAGCAAGTAGCTCCGAGGGGCGACAGACAGGAGAAAGAGTTGGAGCGAACAAAATAGCATTGCTGCGAAGTCATCACAGGGACTCCAGCGATATGGAGGGAGAAGTGTTGTTTTTTATTGTAGTATTTGTAAATAAGCAAGTGTTGTTCTGAAAACAGTCTTCGTCATCTTTTAATTCTGAATAGAAATATTTGTACATTTTGTAGATAGTGAGGAATATGCCAAATTCTTGGTGTGACACAAAATATTATTCCATGTTACAATGTTTAATTCACATCGGTATTATAATGCTAATCATTCAGAGTATGAGAAATACAAGAATGAAGAGCGCAAAGCAGTAATATTTGACTCGAAAATTAATTTACACAAAGAAGTTACATATATGAATATACATATACAGAATCACACTTTCTCTGACTGTCTCTTCACTATATCACATATCGTATAATAATAATATGAACGATAAAATAGAGTAATTTGTTCACAACGTGTTTTGATGGAGTGTTGCAGTTGTTAAAAAATAATAAAAGAAAGTAATGAATTTATGTGGTTGACATACTTGGTGTTTGGTACATCATTTTAAGTTGGTATTAGATTTGTGTATAATGTTCTCGATGCAATGTATTTTGTAACGGTAGATGATATCATGAACTATGTAATACATAAGATTTAAGAAAATGGTTTTATATAATATATATGAAGTGTGAATTGATATTCACAAACTATGAAGTTTGGAAAATTTGAGGTATGAATTTTGTATTTCTGTATTTTTTTATTATATTTGTGTGAAGGCACTGTCTGATGATAGTATAAGTTTTACCATGCTCTGTTTTGTACTGTAGTGATATCAACAACTAGACAGACCTGAAGAGGAGGCCGGAATTTATGAGCCTCGAAACGTTGTCAATGTCAAAATTAAAATTTATCATAATGACGAAATAGAGAAAAGACATATTGTTAAATGTAGATCTGAGTTCTTGGCGGTCTATAAAGGCACGTGCAACCTATGTGACACAATATTAGTGATGAAACATCAGAAAAATAAATTTATATATTATCGCAATAATCAAGTGATAATCAAACTACCATGCAAGTGAGATATTTAAGAAGGGTAAATATTTATTGACACTTTAGTGTACATCAGAGTAGTGCACAACCGTGCCAAAGTTGAGTACACATAAAACTAAATTAATATGAGCCATAAGACAACACAATCATGCAAGAAAATAGTTTTAGAAATTGTTATAAGTTGTTTAAAAAGTACTACAGCAATGGCATGATAAAGTACAAGACGGATTTAACTTTTATTAAAATCAATAAATTCTTTTATAGTGTAGAAGCACTGGTGCAGGAGGTAGTTTTTAACCGCGGATTTGAACAGATTCAATTTCATAATATCTTTTATATTCTTGGGCAGGGAATTATATAGAACGATTCCTGAATGATGCGGTCCTTTTTGGCAAAGAGTGGTTGACACTCTAGGCCGATGAATATTATTACTATTGCGTGTATTGTGTTCGTGAACGAGACTGTTTCGTAAAAAGCAAGGGTGGCACTTCAATAATTCGGTCTTAACAAACAAGACCGTTTCATAAATATAAATGCAGGGAAGTGTTAAGATATTTAATTCCTTGAATAAAGGTTTACAAGAGTTTCGGGGGTGATATTTACAAATTATCCGAACTACGAACTATGGTCATACGCAGTTTGTATTGTTTTTTGACAATAATTTTTTTATTATTATAAACCTTATTTTTCCCGAATATATTTTACTATCTTACTGTAAATGCCATATTTATATTTTTTGTTATAAGATACCACTTTTAAGAAATTCTTTTTAAGTTATTTGGGAATTTACGTTGTTTAATTGTGTTATGTTCAATTTATACACTATTGGAGCATTAAAGTGTTTCTTTTTCTAATGAGAATATTATGTGAAAATATAATTTAGTTATGTTCACTCTAATAAAACTAATGTTACAGAATGTCCAAATCACTAATTGATAACGAATGCATAGGATTCGTACGTGTGATGTGAGATCCGTATTTCTGCAAGCAGCGCTCTTGCACTCTGGACTGTGTGTCAGAGCAAAGCTTTGCCGCTAGCGTGAACAGCCCTGCTCTATAGCGATATTCGCAGGACTGAGCATTTTCATTGTTATGGAGAGAGATCGTTATTCGGCGAGAGAAGAAAATTTGATGTAATACGTTTAAAAATAAAGTAATACCATAATCTCACTCAAATATTTATTAAATGAAATATAACAATTATTTACTTCATTTTAATTTTTAAAGTGCTGTTTAAGTATTCTCTGATGTAGTTACATATTTTCCACAAATGCACCCAACTATTTTTCTACTCTATTAACATTTTTGGAAGTGACCCGTCATCCTAGTTTGCATCGCCTCCTAAATCACTGACATCACTTGGCAAAGAACTGAAGCGAGGTTTGAAATACTCGTTATATAGAGGGATCAATATCGGTGTACAGAAAGAATAAATAATAAATTTATTGTTAAAACAGCAGTACAAACTGCGTATGACCACGTGGAGGACAATAAACTAATTTACTCTCCGGAAGTAAGCAAGGGACCATCCCATCAATTCCGATCAAGGGCCCTAAGTCAGAGGTCGATTCAAAAATTTAAGCAAATATTCTAAGATAAGATACAAAGTTACCTACCAATTATAATAGAATGTCAGTATTGTTGCCCGAACTGACCTGCCTTACTCGTGCGCTCCTCCGTCCTAGCTCAAATTACGATCAGCAAGTCGATCGCTCACACTCCTAGCTCCTACCAACACTTCTACGAGTATTTCAATGTTATAAATGCTGTGATGTGAAGCATTTACTATTATCCTTATACTCGTGATAAATCAAAAGTTGAACGCCATAAACCTGAATGATTACTTTTGCAGTTACAGGCTTAAAATAAATTAATGAAAGGGATCAACAGTCTTTTGGAACAACAAACAACAATTTATTACAAAAACACAAATTCTATATTGGCAACACAACCCTTACATTGACCAATAATTACCACTGTGCAAATTAGATAACTTATTCATTACAAACATCCTCGACTCTAGTTACAGTATCTTCTCGTACTATAATCCTTCATAATACCTTTACGTCTTGATGTTGAAGCGTTGACCTCGAACCAGGATGTTCGGACTTCTTCGGAAACCGTTCATACTAGTGATGCCTCTATTCAACTGACCCTCAGTAATTATGAAGAATGATGAAATAAAGTTTTCTTCATATCATATTACTCGAAAGCATATGACTTTNCAGACTGAGAACCACAACTTCTCAATCCCCGTTCTTCTAGAAAAGTCTCTCTATCTCGTACTTGGCTGACTGAGTGAGTGAGCATAAGTGAGTGAGATTTTATCCATTTGTTTCTCTCGTGAGGTAAGCTTTCTAATACGTGGTGGTGGAGGGGTAGGGTTCACTTTACGTAGCCATACGCTCTGACCACCAGGGCGGAATAAATTTCCATTGGCTGGCGACGTCACTCTCGCGTATTTGAAGCCATATTTGAGATGTCTCAGTATGTTTGTAATTTAACACAAATAATTTATTTTACATGTACAAATTATTATCGAACTATAGATGACACTGGGTATAGTGTTTAAAAATCATAACAATTGAAATAACACTAAATTCACGATTTATTGTTACAATAAACACGCCCCTAGACAAAGCCTAGAGAACCTGTATAAGAAATCCGCCTCTACGCGAAGGAAAACCAGAGCAATACCCGGTTCAGGATGGGGATTATTATACCAAATAACCCTCGTTCATTTCATCGTTATAGAGATATTATCGTTGTAGGGAAAATCGTTATAAAGAGAGACTGTTCTTACATAGGAATAACAATTCATAACAATTTATAAATCTTGCCTATTTATTATTATATCATTAGCGAGACAAATCACAACACTTTAAATTATGTTTTCTACAAACAGGCATCTCGCACATACGCTCACTATCAATCGACTCGGAAGCGGGTTTTCCAGAAAATGAACAGTTCAAAAAAAAGAACCTAACCTAATTAAGAGTCGCGAAAACGAACACTTAAAATTCGACCAGGGATTAGTCTAAAAAGCGAACACATTTTTACAGATAAACCTCCTTACAATTGCCAGGGACGCTGTATGGGAACAGGGTCAAGGAAAGTTATTTCTTCATTCAGCATAACCGGAACATCGTCCCATACATGCTCGATGTCGTTACTTCTAAGAAACTTGCTTCTCAATCAACATGAGCGCTTTCTTTGTGAACTATCTGCAACCTAATGTTTTTAAAAACAAAAATTGGAGCAAATTTGTCGTATGATTTACTATAAATGCTCCAAATTAATTTAAATAACATAATAAAAAAATAACACTTGAAATATATCCATGGAATATAATTTAAAGGTAAATACTATCATTATCAGTGAATAGTTAAGGTGAACGTCAGATCCTGTCATATATTAGCCTACCATCAGTGAACGTTATTTGCCAAAATAGAATGCTTCCATCTTCCTGAAATGCGGCTGATACATCGCAGCAGGGCTTCCATGTATTGGGAGGTTAGATATTCTTAAGTCAACAGTTGGCTGAACAAGTGACCATGGTGGGATAAGGAGTTGTGGCTGAGTCGTAAGAGGATCGGGATTGTAAGCCTAATTTCGGGGATTGGATATATTGGTGAGTTGTAGATCGAAGATCCTCATCAGCTACACGCCGTAAAAAGATCCTGGAAGAACCTACACCTAATGGCGCATCTATAGGCTACCTAAGCAATACACTACACTATAATGGGCTCTAATGACCTCGATCTTGGCGAACCCTAGAGCCCCCCCCCCAAAAAAAAAAAAAAAAAAAAAAAANACTACACTATACATTCGGAGTGTTAAGTTTTTGGGGGCCCACCATAAACAAGTAAAGATTCTTCTTAGATAAGTAAAAACATGATTGAAATTTGAGCTGTATGAAATAAGAAGCTGAGGATTATCTTTAGCTACAAAAATTGTGGAGTACAGTAAAACCTCGATTAACCGTGTTTACGATTAACCGGGATGATAACTCTTCCGCCAAAAATAAATTCCAACTACGTATGTAGATCCAACTATTTCCACAGTCGTACGTAGGTACCTAGACTTCCAAGATGTAATGAGTTTGAGAAAAAACGGAAATGAAGTAAGGAAAATCATTTCAAACTCATACAACAAAGACTGATTACTTCATATTTCAATCCCTGATAACATTACATAATTCACACGTATTCATAGTTCGTTAAATAAAAAGTGTCTCGATTAACCGAGGTTTACATTTACCCGTATCCCAGATAATAGAGGTTCTACTGCACATTTATGTTCAAATTTACGAGGTTATATTATTTTGATGACCTACTTGGCGGTCACTTATATGATGAAGCCCGAGGCGGAACACATATTTCGTCAGAATGATAGAAGCTACAACGGATCTTGGGCCAAAGAGAACAATTTTCTTATTTTCCTATCTATTTTGGGGCGGAGTCACCAGAAAAAAATAGGTTTTACTAGATGTTGTGTTCCTCACTATCCACATACTTGGTGGGGTAAAATATGCTTTGACCTGATTGTTATTTTCAGCAGAGCTATCAGCATACACTTAACTTGGTCTATTATTTTATTTTCTGATATCTTGCATTTTAACATTTTCATTTATAAGGAACCTCTAAGGGTGCCCTTTTCTTAGTTTCGAGAGATTGCGCCAGCTCGAGGGCTGCTGAGTTAGGTCAGTCAGACTGCTAGTAACAATAACTGCACAGATAGAAACATTGTAAAATATAATGCAATCCACACAAAAACTGTCATTTGATTTTGCTTAAGTCTTAGCTGGTCCGACTCACCTATCAGCTAGCTGTGCGGAGGGGAAGGGATCCCATCAGTGAGTAGCAGAAGCTAATTGTTTTTTCAATGTCTAAAACAGGATTTTTTACTCAAATTAAAATTTCTCAAAAATTACATTTGTGAACAATGAATTAAATGAAGAATAATATTGAAAACTAATACTTTGATAAATAAAAGTAGATGAAAAGATTATAACTAATTTTCTCCAGTAAATTAAGATGAAAATAAATATTCATCTTTTTAATCTGATAAAATTAAGTGTATGAAAGAAAATTCTCAATTTAAAAGTTAATGAAGAAAATGTAACACATTTACAAAAAAGTCAAAATTATATTTTCCATGAAAAATGTTTTCAACAAGGGGAGAGTGGAATTTGGAAGTTGAAGGGATCTTTGCTACATCATTAAAAATTTCCATGAAATACAAAAATTAATTTGAAAAACACTTTTATAGATTCTACAGCAAATATTAGAAAAGAAAGCCTTGGTCAAATTACAATGAAAATAAAAGAGGGCAAGAAAAATGAAAGTGGAGCACTATATAATTTTTTATTTGATTACAAAATGGACTCATTAATTGTATAACTTTCGGTCTGGTAAAAATGGCAATGAGTCAGGAATCGAACCTGGGACTTCTGCATTGATTACAGGGGTGTTAACACATATCTTCTCCTCTTCTTCCACATGGAAGAAATATATTCATTAATTGTATATTAACAAAAACAGAAATAAAAAAGTTATTGGAAATAGACACAAAATAAAAGATTTTTTATTTATTGTTTTAGATGTTAACTATCACAGAAGCTTTCTGTTATCTTAACTTTTGTAAAAAATAATAATTCAATTTTGATTTTAAATACTTGAAGTTCAATTAGTTTATTGTTAACAGTGAGACTTAAATTTGTTTTTTATTGTTAAGCTAGGCCTATCTACAGACTTTAAAGTCTCAGTATGAAATTGTTTAAATAAGTTTTGTAAGCTAGTTATGAAATAGATAAATAACGAATGGTAAGTAAACCATAATGGTGGAGATTGAAGATGGAGGGGACATTGGTCCACGAAGTACTTATGGTTTCCTAAATTGTAAATACAGCACTGAATTTAACACAGAAAAATATTAGTCCTTTTTCATATTCACACTGAATGTGAACAAAGAGGCAATATTTAAACTTGTTGAAATTTGAAAACTATTTTTGATATAAAGGAATGCAATTAAATCACTATAAATAAACCATTAAATATTAATAAATTGATAAAAAAGAAAAAAGCTCATAGTAAAATGATACCATGTAATACCTCAAGAAGCAAGCAACAAAATGAACTCAAACATTTGAAAATGCTGAATTATCCTGGTTTAACATTCAGTAGACCCAATTCATACTTCCTTGAACTTGAATCATTTGTCTTGTTTTCATGGAAAATTATTCCTTTTATACAACTGGCTCACATGCTGATATAACATTTGATACAATATCATTTCACCATATTGCAGAAAAGATTAGAGAGATTAATTAGTGATCTTTCTACTCACCAAATCTTGCTGTATCATGAAGCATGTTTCTGCACTTTCACTATTTGGATGATTTACATTGCATTGGATTGAGATCAGAATTTATTCATTATTATGGCAAAGTATTCAGAAAAGAATGGTGTTGTTGGAATCTTATGATTTGGACAATATTTAACAAGATTGCAGAAGGTTCCCTAATACACAAGCTGATAAGTATATTAAGTTTTCATTAATTAACCCAGTCCACAAGGGCCATTGTGAGTCAAAACTCATATCACATTCATTCAATTCATTTCATGTATTATTCCAGCTACATTCCTCTTGAGGTAGTGCATAATTGAACCCCATTGCTCCTTCTTCCCAACACCAATGGTCTAAAAGAAGCGTATGGTTACGGTAATTTAATAAATGTTTATCATTTAAGTCTATATTTTGCAAAATATAAGCCATACAAAAAGAAACTTGAGAGAATAACACAAAAATTTTGTCACCACTCGTCTAAAAATATGTGCAGTATGAAATAATGTATGGTGAAATCAATATCATTTTTGTAATTCATCAAACGTAAAATAATAAAAGTATTATAAAAAAACAATCAGTCATTCAAGAAGTAATTTGAAATTTGGCTAAAATTTAATGCCTTGCGAAGTCGCTCATACCACCTTTTAATGATACACTTTTTGACAGCAAGTTTTCATTAGGGGTCAACAACTTTTTGACAGCAAGTTTTCATTAGGGGTCAACAACAGACGCAACATCGGACAATTCAATATTGCATCAACAATATTATATAGTGCACAAATCAAATGAAAAATATAGATTTCAGCAGTTCATTTAGAGGTTTCGCCGTTTTTCACTTTCTCACATTACCCCTTCAATTTCTTACATGCTTCTGCCATCCTTAGCTAAGATGAAGTCAATTTTGATAATGAAGTTGACAAGGTGACAATATTAAAATTAGGATCCGAGATTGCTTGAAGCACTGTTGGAACAAACAAACAACACTAAAATTATGATGGATTAATACCAGCGACTTTAACGTACTTATTTTGGATAAATAACTTTGAGACATGGAAAAATGTCATAATGGCAATAAATTATCTTACTTACATTAGATCCATGCCTATGAAGAGAATCTACTTGTTCATGTATGTACTTCTTGTATTCATCTCAATGAAACGTATGACACACGATTGGTAGTAAACTCTTCAGTTGAAGTTCACAATAGGTAGACCAAGAGTAACTATACATACTTCACTTTCCTTGACAAATATACCTTATGCACCATGACAAAACTACCAACCATTTTTGAAAAACATATTTTCTCTTTGACTTATTTGATTATAAGTTATGTTTGTACTTTTATTGATCTCCAGAGAAAGATTTTTACACATAATTGTTTAAATAAAATTCAAGTTTATAAATCAATATATTTTCCAAATGAAAATAATTGATAAAGATTCTTTGTCCATCTGATAATTTATTGCATTCATTGTACATTTATCTTTACTACATAGTAAGATCATATTTAGATTTCTTTATGTAAAATACTGGCATTGTTTCAGATAGGTATCTCGGACATGTCATTTAGGGTCATAAACAATACACATAAATTTAACAATACGGAGATCTCCATTTCCAGTGATTTGTAGATGAAATGTAACACAAGGAAAGTCGGGAGGATATTAGAACGTCAGGTCTTAACATACAACAAATACACAGGGAATGTTTTCTCAAAAGGGCTGTGTCCTACAATCATTGTGTACCGCTTTCTCCCTTAGTCTTTCAGACACTCGTAGAGAAAGGAGTGATTACTTTAATATTTTAATCCTAAACACTTCTAAATTACATTTTATTACAATTAAATTACAATCTAAATCAAATATATATCAAAGTAATTAAGAATATATAGGAAAAGTGAAGGTTGATAAATAAATAACAGCAAACACTTCAATAATTTATTTTGAGGAATGGCATTACTTACAAACTAACAAAAAAATGGAAATATGTTGTGCAGTAGGTTCAAAGTTTAAAATAAAACAACACGGTCATGCATTTACCAATAATAGTAAAATCACAACAATATTTACAAGTAATCATAATATTGCCACATGTACAACTTGTACATTCTTGATCTGTTTTTAACTCTACACATTACAAAAATAAATGTGCTCCTTCCCATTTCAAGTTATCACAAGCACAAACACTGTAATACAGAAATTAAGTACCGACTAAAAATGGAGTTCACACACTATTGTCTACTTTATGAAATATATCTTAATTTTAAAACTGGGGTTTAAAAGGTATGAGCATCAAACAGGCAGCCAACAGTTAAAAAACATGATTGTACTCACATTATTCCTAAACCTATTAAAACTGGGATACACCTTGACATTCCATGTCTGTTACACAATGGGGCACACATCATAGAATTGGATCAAAAGCACTTGAGAGATCAAATCCGTCAGAATCGGTCGTAGAAGAATGACACCAAATACATGAAAACTCCAGCTTTACAGCTACATACTACTCTAACAGATAAGGATGATTACAACTTCAACCCTTCAATATCAGTATTATCCTGTACTAGCATGAGCACATTATATATCAGCAGCGTGCCCTGTAGATTAAGTTATGTATTAGAACCACACTTGCATTTTCATTGCCTCCCATTTCTTAAATGGTATTTTTGTTTGTATTCCCCAGAAAAAAAAAAATGGTTTTATAACAAACAAACAAATTAAAAAACAACAAATATAACAATTTACACTCACAATAAAGGACACTAAAACTACCAAGAAAAATCAAACAATCAAATAAAGACCAATAGTCTCAATGAGTTATGCAGTTAACTTAATTGAAATGACATTTAAATACCTACAAACATATAATAAAACTTCAAATAATAACAGGAGGATAAAATATTTCAAACATAACAAAAAAAACAACTGAAATCTTAACAAATATCTTACACACTCACCGTATATAAATATAAATTTGAATTGCACTTTTCTCAACGCAATATAGGCAAATTTTTTGTGCATGTACCCTTCTTATATCCTTATTTCTACAGCAATTGAAAGGCAAATGTGGTAGATGAAGAGACAAAGAACTCTAAGTTTTCCAAGACAAAAGCTTCGAAACATGCATTTAACGAGTAACCATTACATTGGCAAAATGGACTAGAAGAGCTTTAGCGAACAAGAGAGAGCGCAAGTCCTAAAGCAGACTTCACTGCGACACGAGACTTCAACAGTTCTGGGGACACCCGCAGATGAGCACGCTGCTGAAGTAAAAACACGACCTAAAGGGACATGGAAGACGGGACGCTACAACTGATTGCTAAACAGAGAAGTAAAAACAAGTTGGGTCTCAAGACCCCAAGTGGATACATTATTGCTTTCAGAGTTCAAGACTCAAGAGAAGACTAGAAGTCGACACAATACGACCAGAGCGTCTTTCAACAGACACTCACAATCTCAATGGGATCATTTATTTTAGAAAGTCAGTAAGAAGAGGAGCGATCCTACTAGAAGAGTGCTCGCCTACACCCCACACCCAAAAACCTTAAAATGGAGACCATTTATCATGATGAAGAGGATGACGATGATGATGATGATAGTACAGATGATGATGATTGTCTTACAACAACTTCTGCTCACATTACGATTCCAATCCACAAAATATTGAGCAAACTGTAAAGGGGCGAAGTTTCATAAAACAGAGAAACTTGGAGGGAAAACATATTTGGCACGTAGCATATATAGATCAGGTCTTGTAAATAACACAGCTAGGTTACATTAGCATATCAACCAGATAACATCTCCATTATAATTTCTAACACTTGTAACATAAAACATGTAACATATCAGAAGTTGGGGGTACATCAGCGTTACACAAACACAAAGCCACATTGGCATTTTAGGCGAGTCACAACCGTCATACGTGTACCCACCTACACACAGCAATGAACATTGAACATAAAATCAACACTAAGTAGGACACAACCCAAAACGTAACATCAACAATTATTACAATGGAGTTATTCCTTCTTTAAGCTCTACAATTTGGAGAACTCTCCCATTACCTCTTAGCTGATATGGCACGACTTACAATATCTTACAATATTACAACCATACTTTTAAAGGAAACTTCCAATCACAATGAGACAATTAATTTACACGCAATGTTGCACTCTCTAGATGCGAGAGCGCCGAAACTCTTTGAATTCATATCGACTAGAGCAAAGGCCACAGAACTTGAGGGCTCAAATAAAGGAGACTCACAGAAAACTTAAGCCTCCCAATTTTTTCTTCTTTTTATTTTTTCTTCAGCGTGCGCTGTTTAAGTGTTGAGAATGCACCATAGTAAGAACAATGCAACAAAGACCCTCTAAGAGGGCAAAATGGGCGAGGGGACAATTAATTAGGCTAAGCCACAACTTTGAGCCGACAAGTTGGGTGGTAGCTATTAATAGTACTTCAAACACATAGGCAGTGATCTTCCCTTTTTTTCCTTTAGTTGCGCTTTTTTCATAAAAGCAAGATCTAAACGAGCTACTGAGTAAAACGACTAGCTGCTAGTTATTCCACCTCGACTAAACCCTCCCTCAACTACTACTCAAATGCTTTTATCCAACTAGACATGAATGTTCCCTAACTTTACACACACCATCTTCACTCAGAGAAATTAACAACTCGCGTACTGCTTTTTACCTGACCTCTTTGGCTCGTGCTGACTTTGTACTTCAAGTTTAGGCCTTAACCCACCATAGTCACCTTGTGTTGACAAGTTTTTGTAAGGACTATTAAAAATACATAAATACTTATTTCACGTGTAAATAATCCAAACAGATACACAACCTTGGATTGTAAGCAACTCAATGCTTTTTTTTGTTTTCTTTGTTTACAGACTTTCGAGTCTCGTTTTCATAAGAACATATTCAGAATACACAGTCTAAACCCAACTTACATCCCAAGAATTGATATCAGTACAATGGAATTATTTCAACATTTAACGAAACAGTTTCAATCCAATTAGGCCTATGTTAACATTAAATATTTACACAGTCATCTAATATTAACTACAGAGGATGAGCAAAATCGTAATGTTTTGTAAATATACACAAACCAGTACATGAACCAATTGTCATTTTCATCCATTGAAAGACATTGTTTGAACCGAGCTGCACTTCAGAACACACTTGACAAACAACTGCAAAACATACGAGGAGGAGAGTGGGGAAGAGACTCCCAGAGAATAAGAGAGAGAAGAGAGATATACAAGATAGAGAAACTGTATGCAACGGAGTAGCAACTGAGACGCTCAAGTGCTCTTACAACTTCTCTTTCCTTCACACTTTTCACAACCCGTAAGGAAGGAGGTGACTCCTGGTACATTAGTCTCGTAGCCTGCTACATCTTGCAGTACCAAGGGAAGTTCGGTTTAACGTCCCTTCCAGAGGACGGCATTTTACTCACAGGCAAAGAACATATATTATCTACCTCAAGCACAATGAGACTGCAGAAAAACGATATTTTAGTAAGAGATCTATTAAGTCATTCGATGAAATCCCTTCACTAGGAAGCAAGAGTGGCTTCAAAAATCAAATCCAAGTCTTGTTAAAGTAGTGTCAGATGGTTCATTAGAATTATGTTAAGTTTTCGGTAAGTCTCATCATATTTCAGATAGTTAATATAAAAAAGTGCCTGGCATTTCTGGGGACATAACCTGGATAAGTAGCTAGAATAGGGTTAGAAGTCTCCCAGTTGCTAACATTGTTATTATACATTATTTATTATTAAATATAAGCGCATCGAAACAAGAAAGGGGTGTTTACGGCCTTACACAGAGAACAATAAGCCCTCTATACGATGCCCTCCTGAGTATACTCATTGCTGATGTGCCCAGAAAGCAGGATGGGCAGGGAACTTTGGCT
Organism: Laupala kohalensis; assembly: GCA_002313205.1. Classification (NCBI taxonomy): domain Eukaryota; kingdom Metazoa; phylum Arthropoda; class Insecta; order Orthoptera; family Trigonidiidae; genus Laupala; species Laupala kohalensis. Next base: position 28,031 of record NNCF01126963.1, read on the forward strand.
CATGTCACCATCCGGTGACCAAGTGAGTGAGTCAGAAGTGCTGATGGTAAAGGTGTCCATCAGTTCTTGCGAACCAGACAGCAATCCATTGTCAGCTCCCAGGCTGACGTCTTGCAGTCGCAATATTCCCTCAAAGGTAAGGTTGTCAAGTGGCAGGTCACTGTCAAGGGAGAGGTCGCCGTCGAGGGGCAAATCGCCATCCAAAGGAAGATCGCCATCCAGAGGCAAGTCTCCGTCTAGAGGCATGTCCTCGTCCAGAGGCAACTCCCCATCGAAGGGCTCCAGGTCCTCAAAGGGATCGGAGCCAAGAGCAGCCGCCAAAGTTGGTGAGTCCAAAAGCTCCAAGGCTTCAGATGGCGATTGTGGGCCTGTGAATACACACATACATGTCAAGGAACACGGATTTTTAAAAAAATGCACATTCTTACACACATTTATAACCATTCTTAATCATGAAATTACATCATCCCTAACTGCCGATAATTTTATGTTCCAGGAAAAGCAAACAAGGGATGGATCCAGCAAGTGATCTTGGGAGGGGGGGGTGAAAGTTTGTCAACTTTCCTCCCTGCACCCCCCTCCCGATAGTTTCTTCTTCCGAGGAATCACTCGTTTTATTAAAAGTGGAAATAAAATACATTTAGGGCAGCGGTAGTATTTATTTTGTTTTCAGTCTTGTACTTGCATTTGCTTGGTTCTTTTTAAATGCAATTCTGTAAAGAATNAACAGGGATATAGATATTGTAAATCAAACAAAAACAATTTTTGACGAGTTGAACACGCTCCATTATGTATTTTACAAAGTCATGTAAAATTCCAGCGCCCCATTGCCAACCCCCACTAGAACCGCCACTGCAGGTGGGATTCATTATTTGACTCTGGGATTGTATACAGAGTGGCTAGTGATCCTTCAACATTCCCCAACTTTCCCAGACCAATGGATTAATTTTCCCTAACTATTACTGACCATTAACATGCATGCAAAAATTACTTTAACACGAAATTAACTTGCGTAGTCTCACCAACCATATGTTTATTATTAAAGTTAACTTTCAACCGCAAAGCGGTCATCTTCAGTAATCTTCCTCCGGACAAGGAAAAGTGGCAAATGCCCTTGATTGGCGAGACTATGCAAGTTAACTTCATTTTGAATTATGCCAACAAATCAACAATTCATGAATCATTCTTCAAAATTAAAGTTTCATCATTGAAAAAATACGCACACTTATCAGAAATATAAATAAAACAATGCTTGGCATTAAACTGACTAAAGGTTTTAATTTTTAATTAAAATTTTTAATATAAGTAATTTTTATCTATACTTTATAATAATAATAAACTCTAAAGTATAGCCAAAAGTGAAAATTTAGCATTCCTTCCATTTCATCTGATTCATCTTTCTGAGTAAAAAAAGAGGCATCTGTTCTTATTTTATGAAAACCAAACCTTAGTAGTGCCAAAGGATGGTTTGTTGTGTCAATGGAAAAATACAAAACACCTTACTACAAATTAATTCCTGGGAAGAATTTAAAAAAATGTTATTTTCAGTAAAAATCTCACTATCTTTATGCCTTGTTTCTTTTATTTTCACTTCTTTTCATGCAATGAACATTTTTCAATGCCTACATTAAGAAGAGGAATTAATTACAGAACAGTAAAATTAAAAATTATTTGAAAGGCATATAATCTGACAAGAACTCTGTAACAGAATACTTTCAATGATGAAATCTCATTCTCTTCTCAAGTGTTTGAAGCACAATCTCACACCCCATGCTCAGCAGCCACCTTGCTTAAAAATTGTAAAAGATATATTAAAACCACTTAGAAACTTTTGTAAGCTTTTATGACACAGATTTATCCATATTTACAGTTTATTCGCATCATGACTCTAAGGAATTCTCATTCAATTTGCAAGAACACAAATGATAAATTCAAAGAATATTTTTCACTTTTCTTAAAATATATTAGTTTTTCCATAAAATATAAGTTAATTATAATAAACATTGCAATAGATTAATCATCCAAGAGTTAAGAATTTCTATTAAAAATAAAGTGTGTTATCTTTAAAAAGCCATGGTTATTTTCATTAATACCAAACTATTTCAAAAAGTGGTCTATGCAGCTAAAATTATGGAAATGACAGGAGAATTCTAAAATTGATAAACTCAACTAAAACTATGTGGAATTTTCATAAAATGGCAAAGAATATATTACTCTTTTATACTGTGCTAAAATCAAACCAAAGCCAATTGACAGAGCAAATATGTTTCCATTCAATTTCAGGCTTTCAATTTCATCCTCTACATCAGATTTCCAAATGGTGTTCTATGCTGATGACACTAATTTGCTATGTACGCATCTCAGTAAGTTTTATCTAACCTCTCTTCTTGACTTCATGCTTATTTTAACAACTGTCTCATTGTTAACACAATCTATGTAATTTCACAATAGTTAAATAACATCTCTTCCCCAATTATCTCACAAGGAATCCAAATGAAATCTATTAAGAAAACCAAATTCTTAGGTCATTATATTCACAATCTGAAATGGAATTCTACTAGATAGATTTCTACTAAAATTCTAATAGAAATTCTCATAGACAATCTACATTTTAAACTAAGGTGATAATGTTAAGTATTTCAAATTCTACTAAATGTTGCAAGTCCACATGTCTCCCTGTCCATGAATTTACTAATGTTTATTACCATTAATGGGATGGTTTGTGTTTTGGGATACAATACAGATTTCTTGCAATTTACACCAATTTTTCTAGGTCCTTGAAAGGTGCAAAAGAAGGTACTCTAGTAGTATTCCAATCTCATTATCTATGTGCACACCTGCCTGTTTTTCCCTGGGGCACTTTGATTGGGATTGATACAATGGTCCCCTGCTTGCTTCCAGAGATTAAATAAGATCATTTTCTTCAATGTCTTACAAAGATTGTAACTGCTTTTTCGGCATAATAATTTATATTTTAAAGAAAGTGAGTTGAAAATAAATACCTGTGTCCAGTACTGTAACAGGATGACTAACAGTCATGACAGAGGGTGACACCAGAGCGGCTGATACTACCGTATGAGACGCAACTGGCGACAAACTGCTCATTCCCAGGTCTAAATGGTCTTGCATCTGCACATAAAACCCCATCAATTTAATCCCTAAATAAATTGAATCAATAATGGATTCATATTCATTTGCTGTACACAATCATTAAAGTAACAAAATTATATACAAAATTCAATTCAGAAGCTCTATAAAAAATGAAACTGAATATCAACTCAATATCTGTGAAGAATATGAACTACACAAAAATAAAAATAAATACATAAATTATCCTTCAATACATACTTGTCTCACTGTACACCACTAAAACAATAAACACTACAAAATAAATATTATAGTTTTACAACTATATACACTTCATGAACGCTCACAAACCGAAATGATCACACAACACAATTGAAAAATGGTATATCAACGTATTACAAACCGTTGTGAAGCTGGCATCAAATGCAGCATTAACTTGTATGTCTTGGGGGTTGGGTAGCTTTTCAGGAGCATCAGTCCTCATCTGAGTCATGAAGGCACGTATTTTCTTGAGAATGAACTCTGGTACCTCGAATCCCACTAGCTCATGCAGCATCAAGTTGGGGTTGTTTCTGCAGGAACACATAAGGTTAAATAATATTGTTAAAGATCCCACAGGCCTTATTAATCAGTTTCTTCATTTTCTTTCTCCACAAAAAAATAAGAGAATGGACCAGGAGTGGGGAAAGAGGAAGCAGAAAGAAATCTATTGAAAAACTGATGACAAATTAATTCCAGCAATTTGGTCTAGACAATTAGTACCAAAGTAGTACACTTTGCTAAACTGTAATAAAATATGAGAGAAAATGGGAGACCGGACCAAGATTCGAACTGGAGATATTCAGATTAGAGCACTAATGTGCTACCAACTGCATCACCTCTGGGCCCAGTCTGCCGTTGACATTCCACATGCAAGACCCACAGACTGAGTTTGATTCTCGGTCCCACCTCCCATTTTCATTCAACATAATTAATATGTTATCTGGCACTGTGATTAACGGCAATTTAAGAGAATTCTGTATGTCTGTTATAATAAGTTATACTTTTGATAAAATAAGACTATTGATAAAGATTTAAGTTTAGTATTAAAGGGAGTTCACATACATTTATTTAATTTTATTTAATTAAAACCAGAACCAAAGGTCTACAATATGAAGTTGGTATGTATCCTGCAGATGTGCACAAATAACACCTGTATGCAGCCCAGCTATCTTAAGCTTAAAACTACTTATCGCTAATACATATTTTCTTTTACTTAATAAAATAATAATAATAATAATAATGGCTTTATTGCATGGCGAGGCTCACGCCATCAGGCCTGCTCTTTCGCCTGACCACTATTTGTGTACATACAGTACATACATACATATACAGCAATATAAAAACATTCATACAACATAAAACATACATACATGAATATCTATAACTAAAATTGGAGGATAAATTCTACTTTACTCCGGGGTAGCAATCAAGGGATCATCCCGACATTAACCTTAAGCAATTACTTAGTAATCTTTGCAAATGAAATATCACATCAATATCCTTGAGAGCTCATAATGTTAAAATATTTATTACTGCATTAAATTACTGAGTACTAAAGAATTTCTAATAAACTATTCCAATTTTTTTAACATTTAAAGTATTTATATTCTTCAGATCATTAGGTCAAACTCAAACTATCCCGGAACAGACCCCGAAGGTGCCCAAGGGCTTCGTGGAGGGTAGAACTCCGCAATTACTTGACTTCAGCACTAGGAGATGTGGTCAACATTCCTGGGTCAGGAACAGACCCCAACAATACGTGATGAAAAATCCTCACCCCACCAGGGATCGAACCCCGGCCATCCAGCGCTCTACCCATTGAGCCACACTGACTCCCAGATCATAGGGTAAAATATTGAAAAATTTCATTGGCACAACTAAATGACTTCTCTTCCTCGCATCATTTCTACAATAAGGTCATGGAATAGACTTACATCGCATATCTGCTATGCTCATATTATAAGTATTTTACAGTGATTTATAATAGTATGAAATGGATTCTTTTTTCAATGCTCAAGAGAATTTTAACAGTAGGAAAAGAGAGATAGGGATAAGATTTTTCAGAACATTATCTTTGACTGAGTCTCAAGCAAATTATTCCATACGTAGCAACACTATAATAAAGTCCATATATAACCCATAAAAATTGAATTTTTGATCATTCAAATAATACATAAATTATATATTTTATTCTATTTACAATATATGTGACATGTGCTTTGCATTTCTGAGACCTATGAATAATTACACCTAGATAGCTAGTATTGTCAACTCTCTTTATTATTACACTCTCAATAGTCAAAAGTACACTATCTATGTAATTTCCAAAAGATATGCAGATAAACATTATCAATGAGTAGAGGCCGCAAATCGCGCGAAATTTTTAAATAACATCGGATCCAGTTCAAACCCGGAAAATCACCTGATTCTAATCAGCTGATCAAAGAAATGCTACGCGAAAAAACGTAAAATGGGGCTAATTTAAGCGAAAGTGCGAAATTCGGCACTTAACGTGAAGTCATCGGCGAATTCCTCAGATTTAACCGCGATTCGATTTTTTTCATACTCCAAAATACCAACTCCTCAAATAAATTTCTTTTTCGCTCAGATTTCGTAAAGAAATATTACAAGAAATATACTATTTAAAATTGTATATATGTCAAACGGAAAAAATGACTACATGGAAGAAATTAAACCCTATCCAAGATTTTCACTTTTAATGTATTAAATTACTATCCATATTTAGTGTTCTGTTTTATGAACAATGGAAAATTAAGCACACTGCTCAGCAGTTAAATTATTCAAGATGAGAATGGGGGGGGGAAACAAAAATCTTATTTGGAAGAGGTAGTACAGTAAATGCTTTTTTATACATAATAGTGTAAAAAAATATAGCTGCTTCAAAAACACAGGCAATCAATGTTGAAAATATAATATAAAATTTCCTTAAGATAACAAAATAGCTTTAACTTCATGAGTAGTATGAAATAGCTCATAAAAGAACATGACGAAAGCAATATTTCAGATGACAAAATTGGATGTTTCAACTTGACGATGAATTGGGGTCTCTATCTATGAGCCACTTATTAATTTCTTTTAATTGCATTTGATGATTATTTTTAACTTGTTCCCAAGTATCAATCTTGGATATTACAGTAGTATCATCAGCATAAGAAAATATAATGCAGTTTTCAGAAGAGATTTCAGAAAATGTTATTTATATAACTTATAAAGAGAAGTGGACCAACAATATTTCCTTGAGGAACACCATATATCAATACTTTCTAGAGGGTTTTTAACATTACCAATTCTTACCAATTGTTTCCTATTAGTCAAATAATTTAATATAACATTCAAAGCCATTCCTTTTATACCAATTCAAATAAGTTATATTTTAGAATTCTGTGGACAACAGTATCGAAAGCTTTGTATTATCTAAAAATTGGAAGTCTGTTGGAAGATTTTTATCTAGATTCTCATGCATTAGTTCTGAAATAGCACCCAGTTAGTCATTAGTACCAATGCCCTTTCTGAAACCAAACAACATTTTTGAAAGTAATTTAATGTTTTTAAGATATTTCATAATTCTGATCTAAAGGAGATTTTCAAAATTTTTAGCAAAACTGGATATCAAAGAAATTGGTCTAGAATTGCTAGTTATGTTTTAAGTTCAATTTTTGTGAATAGGCATGACTTCAGCTACCGAGTCACTGAGTATTTGATGAAAAAATTGATAACTAGTTTTGTAGTCATTTACATTGTAGTCTTTAATGGAAAAATCATTAAAATAACACTTTCCTCATGTTTCAAATATCAGAAATATTTTTTTTTCTAAAGGAAATTTTTTCAAAAAATTTTGCATTGATGAACAGGTGATCATTTTGAAACTGCTTAACAGATAGAGTCAAAACAAATTTTTAATCCAAGTGAATTAAATTTATTATTGCAAAAATTTTATTCCATTGGTTACTGATCATTTGAATTGTTAGTATTAAAATATAAATTCATTTTATACCAAATAAGAAACAAATATAGATTCGGACTTATACATAATTTTTTTACAATACATAACTTCCATTAAATTTGTGAAAATTTTATTTCAAAGTGTATCATTATTGTCATAAGTCTAATAGCATAAGTGGTGCATAAATATAATTTCACAAAGTTCTGTTACCACGGAATTACTTGGAAGGTTGTTGTGGATGCTTGGAAATGTTGGAAGATATTCACTGTGAAGAAACTGATATTGTGTGTGATTCCTCTAGATGTAGAGATGATTTGACTGTCAAAGAACAATTAATGATCTCATTGGTAGTAATGATTATGGTTGATGAAATTTTATCTAATGGCATTAGCGGTTTGTTGTAACTTCATATTGTCAAAAAGCTCAGAAAAACACATGGGTTTCAAGAATTAAGTTCTGAAAATAATGATAGTTTTCCTGTCTCTGTTCAAAGGAAGGGAAAAAGACATCATATTCGAGTGCCTTTGTCTAAAAAGGTTAATTCTCATACACCCTGACTCCTCAATCTCTCTAAATGCAGCACCAGGAGAAGTTAAAGAGAAAGTAGTGTATTAATTATCAATGGAAATACTTGATTGTTTTTGAATAAGGATGCTTGGATTCTGCTCAACAATGAAAGTGTGATAATAACAGCAAGAAATATGTTCAATAAACTAATTATCATTGGTTTTAGTGCTAATAACTGAGTGAATTGAAAAGCTTTGTGAGCATCCTTATTCTTTTAGGTTTAGAGCCATAGCAAGAAATATGTATGTTGTAAACTATATAAAATTGGACCCAAATTATAGATTAAGTGAATTCATACCCTCATTTCATGTCTTGAACCACTAACATACAGTTAGGTATTTTTTCTCATCATGTACCAAGAAACAAAGAAATGGTTCCACATCTTCATGAACACACAGGTAAAATGAGTAAGAAGGGGAAACCTGTTCAATTTTATTTCAAAATTTATAGCATAACAGTTAACACTGGCTTCTATTTTCAATTTTAACCTTATAAAGGACCAACATCTGCAATGAATGGTTGAGGACTCATTGCAGTTGTACATCATTATCATTTATCATTTGTACAATACTTAAATAAACAAAAGAATTTCTCCGACAATTTTTTCATGTCTATTTTGCAAGTTAAAAGATTACGGTTTCTTTGCTACTGGAAGGATGGATAGGATGAAAGCCAGATAGCCAGGAGTCTACTGTATATTTTAATGTATAATTAAAATATAGGGTGGGAGGTTGCAGTCCTGCTGTCCACCCTCTAAAACCGCCTGGTATCCACACAATTTCAACTTGTTTCTTGTGGCTTTACAGCTTCACGATCACAAGTGCCTCTGACAATTGAAATGAATATCTGTACCTGTATTCTTCTGATTCAGCCAGTTCCCGAATGTCGTCCACTACCATGAGGTAGGCCTTGCCACCAGAAGGAGGCATGAGATTCTTCCTCGCTAACCACTCTTTGTCTTCTTGATCCCCAGAATATCTGAATAGCTCTGGGTGCTTAATATACAGACGACCCCTTGTCTGACAAAATCCAAGAACTTTGTTGGCTCTATTATGAGAGAAAAACAAATAATGTAATCACCTCTCATAATAATGAAAAACAATTGAAGCAATTTCATGTTTAATTTAATAGCTATATCTCAAAATGATATAAATAAATGTCTTCTATAAACTCTTAAAAATACCTCAAACACATCACAAAACAATATCCCTATAACTGCACAGAAATCAACTATACATTATAACTGATCATAAAAAGGAAAAGATAAATTATAGTTGTATTGAGCTCTCCTACAATTCCCTACAAAAGGTGAACAACAAAAATAAGCATTTTTGAAAAGTATTATAGAATGAGAATTATCTGTTTCATAATGATAGTGAGGGTGGCATGTGGACTGCTAACAACAATGAAAATAATTAAAGGTAATCTATTCTAAGCCAAGAAGAAGCAATAAAGCATGAGAATCATGCAATTAAATGTGCAGCATTGAAGTAAATACAGTATTTGTAGAATACCACAGAAAACTTAGTCAGTATTGAGTCCCAACACCTGTGTGAACTTTTTATCATAAGTTAATTAAAACAACATAGTACACCTATAGCACTTAAGTTTTTGTTTTTGTTTGTCCTAGTTATTCCTTTCAGTTTTAGATACAAAAATGTGTTTATCTTCGTGTATATTTCATTTTTTTAAATGTCCCGCACTATTCATTTTTACTTACAGTAGAAGCCTCTCTTGGAAGTTACGGGTTACATGTCCCAAAAAGTATCAACAAAACTACTATATTTCAAACAATACTACAAGCTTAAGATCATGAGATAAGTGGTGTTGGTCCACATTAAATATGTGAAGCTTGCAAGACTTCAGATAAAATTAATGGAATTGGTTGCAGGTGGAGAAGGTATCATACTCCGAAAGCAAGCTTCCAATGAAAAGGTAAATGAAAACATATGTACAAGAATAATATTATTTATATATTCTCTGAAGTTAGTTTAAATGTAAAACTATTAGGTTTTTTAGAATACAAAGACAGTTTTCTTAAGACTTTCAGATCAAATTTAATTTCCAAGATTTTCTGAAATAGGCTGGTGGATATCCTGCTCCCATGAGGTGAGTACATACATACAGAAAAATATATGGATGCAGTAAAAAGAAATACTCCGTCCCATCTCAGACAATCCCGAAACAAAAATAAAATATGCCCCTCAAACGATGGTTCGGTATACATAATGAGTTTATTTTAACATTAAGTTTATTATCAAGCAACAGTTTCAAAACTCAGGGACTATCGAAAACTTTATATATACGGAATAATTATTATCATAGGCTAAATTATAATGCACAAACATCATCATTTCAATGATTCAATGACAAACTAGGCCTATCCATTCTTAAACTCCAAATACGGTGTAAATTTTTCAAAAAGAAAAAAATGAGGGGTGGACTGTATTTGGATAAATACAGTGCAGTCACCACAGATAACAAGCTAACGACATGGAAACTACCTCAAAAATGTGGAAATATTAAGAGGAAAATAAGCACCATACTAAGTAGCAAACAAGGGGACAAATCATCAGTCATAATTCACCAATTCTGAGGATTAAATAAAAAAATAGTAAATAAATTAAAATAAATACTTGGCTAATATATTAATGGATTTACTCATCATCAGTTGTTGTTTTTTTGTTTTGCTTTTTTGCGTGTTTTGTAACACAAATGCAAATGTTTTAAAAAGAACATTTGACTGAAATGATAATATTTTTATATGATAAAGAGATGAAATCAAAATGTTTAATTTCCTACCTTGCTCCCATAACAAATTTGGTGTTCTTGGAGATTCTATTGGGATCCCACTTCGGACCCTCGCGTACAATGGGTGTGTTGCGTCCTTTGTTAACCGGAGTGCTGCGCCCAGAGGGTACACTATCTGGGGAAGGCGGGGCAAGGAAAGTGTGTGGCAAGACATTCGGAGTGGGTTCATGTCGAGCCTTAGGCCTAGTCACCAGTCGATTCACACAGGGAGCAGTCTGCACAGTCTGAACTGGAGTTGAGAGGAACACATGGGTGGGAACAGGAGATTTGCTCTTGGGTACAGTGCGCACCTGGAGCGGATGGGTTTGTGTGAGGTACGTCTGCTGTGGGATATTTGAACACTCTGCCTTGATTTTGGTAGAGGACAGTGTTGTTGGATTGGCAGGGGGAGGAGAGACGAGGAACCGCTGCGGCATCAACTGTGGTTGTGGGGATTTGGGAGATGTTGGCGAATGAGGCGGTGTAGGTTGGAACATTTGAGGGATTTGAGACAGATCCTGAACTTGTTTGCTCTTCCTGCGACGAATGTAGTCCAGAGTTGGATCAACTTCACGTTTCACACTCAAGACAGGGCTCTGCAAAAGATGAATTTTGTTTGATCTGTCATCTCTCCACATATAAAGGACTCTACTAGCTACATTCAGTTCAAAAATTGCTGATTTATTATCCTACATAGTAACATACCTCCGAGCTGGGGATTGCAAATTTATATTCAACTGTGGAGTCCAGAGAGGATTCCTCCAAGTGTGCTTCAGGCAGCACCTGAGTGAGAGGCTCTGGACTGGGGCAGCGGTACATCCGCTTGGCATCCTCCAGGATGCTACAGCAGACTGCACGGACATGTTCATCAGTGACACTGTCAACTCCAAGGTTGTTACGAATGTTGCAGATGGCAGGTTTGAAGAATTTCTTGACGTGGACAAGAGAATGAACAATTTACTGTTATAACAATGCAAGAGAAAAAATAGTTTCACTATCAATTAAATTCATAGCTATTTGTATCATGGGGACTTCATAAATGTAATTTTCATTACATCAGAATGGAAAAAGGTCTTATCAAAGTCCTCAACTGCTATGAAATAAATCATTCTTTTTAATATTTATGTCAGTAAATCAACATGTAATTTTCAAAAGTAAATGTAATTTTTTTTTCTATTTAAGGTGAATTTATTGAATTAAGTATTTCAAAAGTTTTATCACAAAAATTAATCACAATTCAAAAGACAGTTTCAATTGCTTTACCAATATTAGCACCTTCAGAAAGATTTAGAAATCATGAAAATAAGACACCTCCAACTCTATCTAGTGCAGCTCATGGCCACTACTAACATATCAAGGAGCACTAACATATGGATTATCATTTCTTAAGTATTTTGAGATAATGAGAGAAACAAAAGTTCCCCTTTTCATAGAAAAGTCCAATTAATGTTTTTCTAAATTTCAATGAAAAAAATAGTGATACCATTAAAAAGAAACTTGAAGAATATATTAAGGCAACATTTTACAATATTGTTCAAACTCTGAAAGATGATACAAGGACATATATGACTACTACCAACCCACCTCAAAAAAGTGCATAACAAAATTTATCAAGTTTAATTTTAAAGTTTGAACATCCACTGGCCAGCGTAAGAGGTTAAAGAATTTCTTGACATGGAGATGGATGTGGAACAAGAAGATGAAGCCAAAACTAGTTCTGGTGAATAATGGAAAGTGTGGTGGGAGACTGATCACAGAATATTTTATAACAGGGTCATTCTGTGTCAATATGACCTAAATAACTCAGAAATTTCTTGTTTTTTGTAAGTTGAACCAGCAAAGTAGACAAAATCACCAAAACTGCCATTTCCTCAAATTCAAATGATAATTAAGAATAGACCGCCAAAAATAAAAAAATTAAATGTACAATATGACGACACTTGGTAACCTCAGAGCAATAATGTTCACACACCATTTCACCCACAGAGCTAAAGAAGGAACAATTTTCTGAAAAGAGTCTTCATTTAATTGAACTTGTTAAATCATTTCAATATTTAAATTTTTAAGAATTTCCAACAAGGCCCATTTTAATGTTGTTTTTAGCAGAAAATAATGGAGTGAGTCATGAGTTAAATTGTGTAATTGGTGCCAGTACAACTCAGAATATTTTTCTGAAGAAAAGCTCTCTTTGGTAGTTCAGTAGTAGTTTAGTACATTTTAGAAGACTATTATAATTCACTGCAAATTATTTTGATAACTTACTTATAAACTCTAATTTTCTCTATCAATGTTATGAAATTAGATTGCACAAGTGGGAAAAGCAGAGTTGATGATTTGCATAAGTGTCCTCTTACCTATCTAAAGGATATGAAATAGAGAAAGAAGTATTTATGATTTTTATTAAGACTTATTTTTAATATTACTTATTATTTTTATTAACAGTGACACTCTTCACGTATGTTTGAAAGACAACAGATTGTCACCATAATCAAAAACTTAGATTGTGTTAAGCCTGGGATTCAAAGGCGAAAAAAATCACAGCAACTCAAAGAGAGGGGCTGATCTCCATAGTTGTTTGAAGTATTGGTAAAAATATAAAGAGTACAAAAGGTACTGGCCTATTTTCATTTGAGTTTGAGATAAGTATATTGTCAATTCTGGATTCATAAGCAAGTAACTGAGAAGTCACTGGCACTCTTGGATTTGTGATTTCAAAAGAGACTTACTAACATTCTATCAAAACAGCAAGTTGTCATGGAACTATAGCTGAGTATGTGTACATTTACAAGTTATATGATACAACAGGAAGAAACATTTATTATTTACACGGGATAAACAAAGAACATGTAAGGACAAACTTTTTTCAAAGCCCCTATTAGCATTGAATCGTATAATTTGAAATACATAATAGAAGAGTGAAGAAGAAATATACCAATCTCAAACATTATAACATGTCATGACTTGTCCTCCCTTGAGGACACGTGTTATTTTTGTGATTTTGCAGATTAATTTTATTCCGATGAGTTAGTATAAGCAGTTTTTGGGGAAATGAGTCATTTTTCAAGTATTTATGCACCTGGTGTTTTGTGTGTTTTTGGTTCATAAAAGTTTTAGGCATCTGAAGAGGATTGTGTACATGGTCAAAACAGTGTGTTTTAAAATGTTATGTAATTAACAAATAGTCTAAAAGAAATTTGTTTTATTTAATAAGTACCTTCAGACACTATTCTTTATAATTGATGAACTTAAGAAACACTTTCATATAGTACAATTTTTAAATAGTGTGATGAAAGTTCTTAGATTCCCCTTAGATTTTTATCCCACATTTTAGATACTTAAATAAAATTACCAGAAAAATGTTTTTTATTATCTCTTTTGTTTTTGATTTGCCATCTTCCTGTAATTTTACAGTGCTTTTGTTATTCAAAAATATTTCTTGTTTTTAATATAATGTGCTGTACATTCTGATAGGAATTTCTTATTTTATATTTATTTGATTAATAAATGTAATTTGGAAACAAAAATATAAAATATAATTAGAGAACAAAATATGAGTTTTGTTTTCCAAGTATGTTTTAATTTATTTAAAAAAATACATTCTTTGGTTTTTCAGTAATCTGGACTTTATAACCATCTGATATCTTAGACAAAAAAGGAGTCAAATAAACATAATTATATAGAAATGTTATATTTTGGTAATCATGGAGAGTACAGTAATCATGGAGAGTATTACCAAATTGCATTCTTTAGGCATTCGTGGACTTCCACATCAATGGCTAACTTCTTATTTAAAAGATAGATATCAACAAGTAGAAATATCCTATACTAAAAATAAAATACTTGAGCGTTGTCTTTCAGAAACAAAGCCACTTACTTGCGGAGTACCCCAAGGATCAATTCTCGGCCCTATACTCTTTTTATTGTATGTGAACGACATGTCATCATCCACATCAGATTGCAAAATGGTTCTTTTTGCTGATGACACTAATTTACTATGTAAACACGCCAATGCTCAAAAAGTTTTGTCTAACCTTTCGACTTGGTTCCATGCAAATCGTCTCATTGTAAACACTGACAAAACAGTGTCTATGTCATTTCACAATAGTATCACAAAATCTTTACCCCAGGTTTCTCTTTCTTTAAACGGAACACAATTAAAAACTGTTACAAATACAAAATTCTTAGGTCTCCATATTCAAGACAACCTCAAATGGAATTGTCACATTGACAATCTTAATTCCCAATTAAGCAAATTGTGTTACGCATTCCGAATCTTAGTTAACGCAGTTAGTCCACGTATTTCCCGTTGCGTATATTTTGCAAACGTTTACTCCCATTTACGTTACGGCATTACCTTCTGGGGTAATTCCGGTCAGAGTATTCAAACTTTCAGAATTCAGAAGAGGATAGTTCGGATAATTTGTAAATCTCACCCCCGAAACTCTTGTAAACCTTTATTCAAGGAATTAAATATATTAACACTTCCCTGCATTTATATTTATGAAACAGTCGTGTTTGTTAAGTCCGAATTACTGAAGTGCCACCCTTGCTTTATACGAAACAGTCTCGTTCACGAACACTATACACGCAATAGTAGTAATATTCATCGCCCTAGAGTGTCAACCACTCTTTGCCAAAAGGGACCATACCATTCGGGAATCGTTCTATATAATTCCCTGCCCAAGAATATAAAAGATATTATGAAATTGAATATCTTCAAATCCGCGGTTAAAAACTACCTCCTGCACCAGTGCTTCTACACTGTAAAAGAATTTATTGATTTTAACAAAAGTTAAATTCGTCTTGTGCTTTATCACGCCATTGCTGTAGTACTTTTTAAACAACTTATAACAATTTCAAAAACTATTTTCTTGCATGATTGTGTTGTCTTATGGCTCATATTAATTTAGTTTTATGTGTACTCAACATTGGCACGTTTGTGTACATAAATTCTGTAGCCCCATCCTGGCCCGGGTTTTTCTCCGGTTTTCCTTCGGGTAGAGGCGGATTTATCATACAGGTTCTCTAGGCTTTGTCTAGGGGCGGGTCTATTGTAACAATAAATCGTGAATTTAGTGTTATTTCAATTTTTAAGCACTATACTCAGAATAATCTATAGTTCGATAATAACTTACATGTAATTTTTTGCTTAAAATTACAAACATATTGACATTCTATTAGTATTATAACTCGCAGCTAACTTTTTATCTTATCTAGGAATTTTTGCTGAATTTTTTGAATCCGCCTCTGCCTTAGGGCCCTTGATCGGAATTGATGGGATGGTCCCTTGCTTGCTTCCGGAGAGTAAATTAGTTTTTTTCCCTCCACGTGGTCATACGCAGTTTGTACTGTTTTTTGACAATAAATTTATTTATTTATTTATTTATATTTACAGATATTCAAAAATTAGTTTTAACACAGAAATGAGCTATAAATTTCCCGAATACAAAATACAGAAAATTCTTCTTCATATAAACCCACAGGCACTATCAAAAAATTAAATGCACAATTATTTAATTAGTTTATTTGATACATTCTTATCCAAAACTGAAAAATATTCCAAATACAAAACTTTTGTGCCTTTAAGTTATTTAAATAAAATATGACTTATTGCTTGACACATTTTTCAGAAAGCCCATTTAAATGTAGAGAAATGACATAACTACACTTTAACAGAGAAAACTGTTTCAAATAAGCAACTGCATTACGCTCACAATTTGGTGTCACTTCTACAATTAAATATTGGAGTCAGTTGCTCATGATCTAGGGCCTAAAATTCTGCACAATATTTGCCATTGATTTGGCAGCTAGTCATTTACTTATCTTTATAAGCAAAAAAAAACATATTAACAACTAATTAAGAGTGAAAAAAAAATTGGTTTAGTATACTTAGCTAACAATTAAAAAAGAACTAGATTGAAACTAATAAACTCATTCCTGTACAACTCATTAGAAATATTATTATTTTACTTCCATGGCCTTCCCTTCAAATTTAGAATTTCTTTAGACAAAATGATAAAAAACTGAATACTTGGTTTGATATCTTAAGAATATTCAATATTACACAAAGTAAAATTAAACAATACTCTGTAAATATAACTCAGCATTATTTCCAATTTAAAAAGATAAAATCACAACATGTTCTCCACACTAAGTTTACCATATTGAATAAGAAAAACTGTTTCATAAAAAA
>NNCF01126963.1:45576-60357 GCA_002313205.1 Laupala kohalensis
ATACATACATATAGTATAGTAAAAATAATTTAAGAATTGAGACTTAAAGTCCTCAAACAAGAGTAATAATTCTACACCTGCATTTCTTAACAATGGACAATGAATGAAAACAGAAATACAAAGATTTCTGAAGATTCTCAATCGTACTTTATAATACTAATTATCAAGAACAACTTACAAATATTTCAATGACTATTGTCAGAAAATCAAGAA
Organism: Laupala kohalensis; assembly: GCA_002313205.1. Classification (NCBI taxonomy): domain Eukaryota; kingdom Metazoa; phylum Arthropoda; class Insecta; order Orthoptera; family Trigonidiidae; genus Laupala; species Laupala kohalensis. The sequence continues at coordinate 45,790 of NNCF01126963.1, forward strand.
ACAATGTTAAAGTGATGTTGAAAATAGATTATTTAGTACCATAAACAGTTTAATACGCTCTAATAAAATAGTATTAACAGAGCTTGTCGCTTGATTATTAAGTAGTGACTTTAAAAGAACAATAATATTTCCAAGGTCAGGATTTTACTAATAATAATTACTGGGAGCACAAGCACAATTAAGAACAGAACATATTATCTGCACAACTTCACCCTAGACCTGACTTGACCCTTTAACTGACAAAGTTACAATAGTTTAAGGTAAAATACTTCCTCCAGTTGCTATACTGATCACTTTCTAAAAGAAAATCTAAAAAATATTTGGTCAAGTTTATTTTAAAGCTCTGAAGCAAACGCTTTTGATAAAAAACACATTTATTTGAAAACATTCTCTAGAAAGCGACTACTCACATAATCATTTAATATATTGATATTTCATCAGAGCTACTAACAACCAACAGAGCAATGCACACCAACACGCTATTCCTATTTGGAGAAAATCTTCAATGAAAACTTAATTTTTAACAATTAATAAAACACCCAATAGAACGAATAAAGAAAGAAGTGTGTACATTAATATTGTAGTAATAATAAGAGATCAGTACCATAGAAATTTTCTGGATTATTTATTTTGAACCCACACAAATTATTCTACCAATGTTTTTATTTTGATGTACTATTTCAAACCAATAACAATGGAGAATATAAGAAAAAAAGGTCTTTCAAAGAAAAAACTAACAAACTATGAATTTGGGCAAGATTGCACAACAGCACAATATACCAAATAAATAAATAAATTTTATGAACAACATTTCTTTCCTTTCAAGTATTTTACATGCAAACAAACATGTTTTGGAGGCTGTAGCCACTGATACTTAGCTATGGCTATCCACCAATAAATTCTGCTTGCAGATAGTAGCAATCTTCAAAATTGAGACAAAACCAATTTTTTTAAAGAGCTGTTTTTGCTGTTAACATTTTTATGTTTTTCCAAACTTTTCAAGGTTTATAATTTTCATCTCTCAACCCAACAATAAGCTTAGTTTCTTCATTATGCAGCAAGAAAAGTTATTTAAAATTCAAGAATGATAAAATTTTATGGATTTTGTGACAAAAGAGAGATGCTTGCAAATCCATGTATATTCATCCAAGAAAAGAAGAAATGTTTTATGATAATTCTGATAAAACCAACGATCTTAGTAACAAAAATACTAAGAATTTCTGATAATATAAAAAATAATACACGTCTAATACTGAAGTACATGTAATCACAGAAGTAGTAAAGCAAAAATGGTTTAAGTTCAGTTGACATGTATTATCATCAAAATATTCACTCAAGTAACTTCAACAACATAAATAGAGAAAGAAGAACTCCATGAAAATGTTGCAGCAGCATAAAAAAGGCCAAAGTCATATGAATATAATGAATAGTGAATACTAATAAAATAAGGAATAGGAATTATTTTTAAAAATACCAATGAAGTTAATATCTATATATTAATTAAATTTTAGCATGACAATTGGAATTTAAATTAATGAGCAATTAATAAATAAAGAGAAGATCAATTCATCATAGCTGTTAACATATATCATCTTCACACTATGAAAACAATTGAAAGATATAAACATAAGAACACATTTCCTAATATCAAATGTAATTGTAGTCAAACAGTTTAAAATGGATTTAAAAAAGGCCAATTTGACATCAAATGTTTCAAATATGTTTGACCGACAAAATTGTCTAGTCTTATCTTTACCCAACTTACACTTCAAACAATACACAAGAAAATCTCTCTTGAATTTTTCAGTTGAAAGTTTGAGGCAAAAAAGAGTTCTCATCAGTTCTCATCAAATTTACAGTCCCATACTGAATATTTCCAAAACAATATTTCAGAGAAACAACTAAAATAACCCAGCAATTGTATGATCAATGATACCACTACCATAGAATTTACTAATCCTATACTACTACTACTACTACTACTACTACTATTACTACTACTACTGAAAATTTATAAAACTGACAAATTTTTATTTCCATTCAAAAAATTAGAATTAATAGGTACATTTAAGAACAACGTTTTCATCCACAAACAATTTAAGTAATATTACAGGAATTCGACAGAACAACCTAGTGAAACATAGATCTTGCTATATGTCAAAACAACCCCTTGAAGTTAGCTACTACCTCTGATTGATATAGAAGTCAAATCTACACAACACTATGTCAAAATAACATGATCACATATGTTATATAATTAAAAAACATCAAATGAGTAAGTCCCGAACACCTCTTTTAAATGAATATTTTAGCTTGAAAATACATTTCTCATTAGGAACAATCAACAAATGGAGAAACACATCACACATGCAAAAACATTCAATTTTCCCCCCCAATATTTTTATGCATTTATTACCTTATCTTGGCTTCTTTAATGGGATATAACTTTTTTCTGGTCTTGATGTGTTTAACAAAATGGATGAGATTGTAAATAAAAGATTAGAACAGGGACTTAGATGAGTTAAAAAAATCATTTTTTCTCACACGTTCAAATTTAATTAACAATTACCAACCTCCAGATAGCCCTTGATGACAGCATCAACATCCTTGTTGATTGAGGCCTGGATGCTCCTCCGAAGGAGGTCCAAGGACTTGGAGGCCCCCACTAGGCACCTGCCACCCAGCCTGCCTGGAATGTGTGGGGTGTTGGAAAACTGAGAGCTCAGCAACTTGCTCTTTGCCAGGTTTGTAATGTTCACAAATCTTGTGTCATACGGAGTCTGCAAACAGTCCACAGAGAAACATGTGTCAGTCTTATGGTGACAGCCTCTGTATGAAACTTGCTCCTTTCTCTACCAGTTTACTGTTTTTTTTCTTTCTTTCTTTCTTTTTTTTTTTTTTTTGCATTCGCTAAGCGCATCTAAGCAGCGTTTGCCAGCAAACACTACAATGGCGCCTACTTTGTGATACAGTAAAACCTCTCTTTAACGGACACGTCAGGAGAGGAACTTGTCTTCAGCTGTTAGAGGGAGTGTCCGTTAACGGGGAGGCACATTCTATTGTGCATGGTTTCAGCAAGTTATTAGGGAAGTGTTAATTTACTATAATGGTGTATATTTTAAAACTTCTTTATTTTATGTACAGGATTTATGATGTTATGTGCAATTTATTTTATAGCATTTAATTTTAAGTGGAATTTAGCTTTAATACAATTAATTAAAATAAGTAAATTGTACATTACCTTGGCATCTTGCTGATCCACCAACAGTTAATATGCATTAGGAATGAAATGTTATCAGTAAGTTAAAAATCCTTCAGTGTGTTTCTTAATGTTTCTTAAAAGTAATTTTGTTCTTGTAGTGTCTCTGAAGTAGAACAATGCTTCACTGCTAGCTAGCTCCAAAGTAAATATCCACAGAGATAAAGTCAATGTGTTCTCTGGTACAGAAGTCTAAAAGCTGACTTAAGTCAGCATCGGTTCATCCTTTAGTCACTGCGTTGCCCTCCTCATACACTGCAAAACACAATCCCTTCACTATCCTTCCACAAAAGGATTCAGAGGGCAAGCTACTTGGAGCCCAGGATATGCCCCTCGCCGCTCACAAGCTATCACTACCAGATCTGAACACGGCCAGAAGTACAAGATGTCTACTTGATAGAAAGAAGGGACTGCAACAAAGAGTTGGACAGGTGTCCAAGGATGCCAGATGTAATCCATATGCAAGAGGTTTTACTGTATCGAAGCTCTGCAGCCTTCCCATAACATCCAACTCGGAAGCGATTGTTTAAGCAAGTCCTACCACAGAATGTAGCAAATATGGGCACACATCAAAACCCTGTTAGTACAACTCACATCAATTAGTGCAACTCCTGACTGGTCAAGTGAACAGCAAAACATTCCAAAAAGGATCAATCAAGTAACACAAGAAGGATAACATGGTTATTGACCATACTGAGGGGGATAGAATTGTAGAATGAGATATTTTATGCCACACAATAGCTTCACTCCAAACATCTCAAAAAAGAAGAAACTTCTATCTTTTTTAAACAAGTATTAGCAAGAACATCCTACACTTTTCGCAACTACATGTTGTTTCAGATGATGAATATTTATTTATACGTTGCTTTTATAAAGAAGTAAAACAAAATTTTAGAAGTACATTTAAAGAGTCTCAGTGACAGCACGAATGCTGCAATGAATTGGTTCAGTGTGTGTATTTGATGGGAGTAAAATTGGATGTGTTGAATAAGAAACTCCTAACATGTAACACATTTTAACACAAACACTGCTTTCACATTACGAAATTCACAGAGAACACAGTACATTCAAAAAATTAATATATGAAGTTTAACAATAAGAGATAAAAGCAAGCAGCTGAAACAGAGAAAAAAATACATTAAGCAAACTCAGCTCTATGAGGTATGCTAGCAAATTACTAACTCACTAGATTAAAGAATCATATGAAATAAAAAATGCATCACAATTAACTAATGATCAAGTAAACATACCACATCCATTAAAACTTCAAATATGCTGAACACTGCTGATGTTTTGGAAAGCACTAATGAAACTTTACTGAACACAGAGTAAAAATTGACCATGAATATGTTTTAATCTGCACACAAAAATTCTTCTTGCAGCTCACAATAAACTAGATAATACTGCAAAACCATTCAATAAATAGAATATTGACATATAACATTCTTAGAATAATTACACAAACTAATAGCCATTTCCCTACAGGAAACATATCTATGAAGAACTCGAGAAGTTAGAACATACATTCCCAGCGAAGTGCCTCAATGTCTATGAATTTATTAGGAAGTAATTTCAAATGAGGTCAGAGATCTCTCACAATTCAGAAATTAGGTCAAGATCAATAACTACTCAAGATTACTTTTCCAGATGAAGAGTTGTCAATAGAACATGTTTGCAAGCAAAAGTGATACGCAGCATCATGAAATCCAGTATTGCAACACAAATTATCAAATGCTATGAACATTCTGATACGAACTTCATCAAGACTACTATAACAATCAGAAATTGTCAGAATTAGTTCAAATATAACATTTTCATGCAAACATTGTATTAAAACACACCAATTATAACGCATGGAATGATTAATTTACCACAGAAAGTGGCAAATTAATGAGATGCAATCATCACATTACTCACATGCTCCATGTATCAAAACTAAGCAATACCAAAATGCAACCATACATATATGTATTGGAGAATGCACAATACACAGAAGTGTATGTAAAAGACTACTTTTATAACAGACAGGTAGTTTTGCAAACTGACATACCCGTTCAACCATTTTCTCTTGGCTTGCATCTGGTAAAGGGGTTGAGATTGCACTGCATGAAGGAGATGAAGAAAAGGTACTAGAATCAGTCACAACCATTGAAGAAGCCATCACATCAAGATCACATTCCATCTCATGTTTCACTGCATCCATCAGTTGCTACAGTATTTGCTACTTTGTATGCTCTAAATTCGTTGGTATAGAAATCCAGGACGACGAACCTCGTTGTATTGCAAATGCTTTTAGCAATTCTCACCTGACCAAATCCCGCATATAAAATATGATTAAAATACAATTTCATATACCAATCAATGCATGTCACGTATCATGTGTATCACACAAAGGCTTCAATAAGATAATGAATTACCATTTTACACAATAAACACTTTTCTCAGCGGACAATTCTAATATCATTTTATACCTTCCAATACCGTTCAATGAAAAACTGATAGCGCACTTTTTCGCAAACGCTTTGGTACGGACATCGATGTCGAAAATGTAATAAAACACTCACTAGCAAGTAAAAAAATATATACAAATTTCGCTATAAATATTGCTGCACTTATAAAGTTGCGCTGTACAAGCAATAGACTACATAAGTACTTATATATAAATATTTATTACGTGAAAGAACTTGATTCAAAAACCAACATTTCTCATGTTGGTTATTTTGAAGCTTAGATCATGGACACCAACATATGACATTGAACGGGCCAAATACGACTCATAGTAGCCAACGTTGTCATCACGAATCCAAAATTACATGCATGGTGACCACCGTTATTCCAATATTAACTTTAATAGGTCTCATTACGTTTCCTTTTCGTATGATTCTTTTCGAATACAAAAGATTTAGAAAAGTTTATCAGGAAATCCATACAATAATGAAACCCAAACACTCAAGAAACAATCGGATGATTCTGTTTTACTCAGAAATCATGTAATTATCTTCCCTTCATGTTTGGTTGTTGTTCACTTTTTGCTTATACATTTTACTACATTGATAATACCAACTCCGATAACAATAGTCATTATACTGCAAACCGCCACAAATTACTCCATCTTAGCAGACAAATTTTAACTAGAAGCTTTCTGGCCATTATAATTAAATGAATCGACCGAAATTCATGTTATACTTTCCTAGTCATTTGTGTCAATTACCAAAAATAATTTTAATGCAAGTTTTGATATTTTATCAATTAATTTTAAGATGAACGAAATTCTTTAAAGTATGTCGCGAAATTTTTGAGTTATTTTGAGAAATGCTTTAAAGAATATTATTTTCCAACGAACACTTTGAACTGAATTCAAACAAATGGGGAATATTTACAAAATAATTTTTTAAAATCATTTTCTTCGTTGGATGGTCAAATCCGAAAATGTATGCCAAATATGATGTAATAATATTTATTCATGGCAGAACAAAATGGAATATTGCACCCTGATAGATCAGAAATGTTGCTCAATAATACTAGGGATCTTTTCTCCGTTACATTTGCGTATCGTGCGAAAAAAAACCCAGCTGTTCGTGTGATGAATAAAAATTTAACGTATTAAAAAAAAAATTTATTTGAAAATAATGTACCTTTTACATATTTGATTGAAAATACAAGGAATGGAGTCGTGATAAACGTTTCTTAGATTAAAGTCAAAGGGGATGCAGCTGAAACGGAACATTTTATCGTTGTAATTGACGCAGTTGAAACGTATATAACGAATTTTAACCACATTTTAATGATAATCATTTTCACTCATCGTTCTGGAATACAAATTAAAACATTACCAAAAAAATATTGAAAATTCTTATATGAATTAACGAACAATAGATTTCTAGTCATAATCGAAATTAATCGAAGACATTGGTAGTTTCCCCTTTAAACCATCTGGATAGGCAACCATACACTCACTTCTGCATTGCAGGAAAGCGAACCGAGCAGGCAGATCTTTGATCCTTCTAACTTCCCTTTGTCATCTCGTCAGATCACAGATGCATGCAGAATGGTAAAGCGTAAAACAATTCGTCATAATAATAAGAATTCTGGGTCCATATTTTCAAAACTTATATGAGGTTGTTGTCGAAAGTCTGTTCAATTACTGAGTCGATTTAGTAGTTACATAGAATTTCATTACTTTCACATTTCTCTCATAAAACGCAGGGGAAAGAAGATAAAAACGAAGTTACGAGGAAAATAATTGACAACTTCTTACTTATTACTAAAGTTAATTGGAGCTATTTTTTGTCAGAAAGTGAATGGAATTATTTAGTTTGTAAGTCTGCCTAAATATTTCTGATTTCAGTATTGATTTTTTAAAATCATTATTATTTTTGTGGTATTTACATAATCATTCACACTGATTTGGGTGTGATATTTATCTTTTTGATTTACCTGATTTTAAATTAATTTATTTATACCTATCTCTTTCACCATTTTTATATTTTACTTGATACGACCTCGTAGCACTTATTTTACTAGAGCATCATTTCATTCATAACAAGACATCTTCAGGTTGTTACCTATCAAAATAAACAATTGTTGATATAGATACATACCTACATACATTTCTTTCATTCTAAATTATGCATTACTTAAATAAATACACCTATGCCAAATGTGAAAAAGATTTTATTTAATAATTATTAATGATTAAGAATGAACTATAACACTGGATGGATTTTACTGACGTGGAAAGAAAATGTATTTATTTTAGTAATGTAAAATTTAGTTAATAAGACATTTATGTAATCATGTAACTTTGTTGACTTTTTTGTTGTTGTTATTATTAGTAGTAGTAGTAACAATTTGACAATGCAACATGAAAACCATTTAAATTTGCATATTACAATTTTGAACTGAATTTACACAGGAGTTGAATACATTTTAGTATATAGTCTTTCTTTTTTAATATCATTTATGATTTATCTTCCTTCTTCTTTTGTATAAATTTATTACAAAAATACAAATTCTTTGATTAAAATTGTTTATGTTTAAGAAAAGGATGCTACATAGGAATTTTTGACAATAACGTTATTTTCTACAACCTATTTCATGAAGGTTCATATAAATAAAAACATATTTACAATGGAATGAACACAAAATTTAATAGAATTTCAGGGAATCAATGTACAAATATTTATTTACAAAACAAATGTTTTCATTTGGTGTTTGCTGGAATTGCTTTTTAGATAAACTGAAACTTATTAGTTTACAGTATTGTGTACTGAATATCCTTTTACTTGTAACCATTCAATACATAAATTGGTTTATGATGGAATGACTTTTCCATCTAAGTATTTAGTTTTAATAAAAACCTTTTATATAGCCCTATGGTAGCCTAAGTAGAAAAGATTGACACAAAAGAGCAGATTGACACAAAAGAACAACACAAAAGGGCAGATTATTGAAAATGGCAGTGAGAGTAGGTAGCAGGTAAGACTGCTTAATACCACTTTTGAGCAGTGGGGAGAAATTAACTTCTTAAAATGCAGGAGTAAATAAACAAATATGACTACTATTTCAAAGCAAGTTCACTTGGAACTAGGTATTAATTCCTGAGTAAGTTTCACAAACTCATAACCACAGAAAACAATTTTGTATGTTCTAGAATGATATCATTGTCAACCACATCAATGATATTACAAAAATAAGTATAGCATAGCTTGTGCTTTTAAGGTGAGAATGTAATACATACACAGCACAAAATACAAATACAATGAAACACATGTTGATATAGGCAGTGAGTTAAATTTTTACATTCAATATCACTGGTTTATAAAACTATTACTCGTGATGCAATAGCTATTTTTCTTAAATATCACTATAAATTACCCTGACTTACGAAGCATTAAGCAAGCTCATTTGAAACATCTGTGTCTCCAGATGTATGACCTTAAACTACATTACAATACTGAGGAGCATTTATTCTATAAAACATTTTAATTGTAACATTTTCCAAGCTTTCTTCCCACATGCACTTCAAATCTTTACCAATGCTAAAAGAAACATGCTCCTTACTGATATACTATTGTTGGCTACTTTGAAATTAAATGAATGATTGTTTGAATTCTATACATGGTGCATTATATCTACAAATAGGAATATTGTTTAACTACAACAATATGCAAAGAGAATATCAAGATAACTTGTATTTTGAAGTTCAATATAAAATACTTCTAAAGTAATTAGGTTTTGTTTGAGGAATGTCATATACTCTTATCCTACATTTGGCAAGATATAGCAAGTAGAATACATCTTTAATTTCTGAACACACCTGTTTTTAAAGGAGTCAGTACCAAAGAAACAAAAATTCCATTGATAAATTCAGTTCTACATTTTCAAACTGATTTATTATGCTTATATTACTGAAGTCTTAAAATCGTTTTCCAAAGAATTATGAATATCTCATTATCAGCAGTTTCGTGAATATTGGAGGAGTGATTTGTACATACAGCTAAAAACGAAAAATGTAGGAAGTAATTTGATTACATTGATAGTTGAGAAAACAAGCTCATAACTTTAGAATACAATCATCTCAAGATGTTGGCAGTTTATTCAAGTTCATAGTTTCATATCACAAGTAAGTATATTTCATTATTGAATGGTATTCTTAAAAATATAGAAAATTAAAACACAGACATAAAGGCAAGAATATCTTTCAAGTAAAGGAATACAAATGAACAAATTTCAATTTTTTTTCAAACACACTTTACCAATATAAAAAAGAACCAAATAAATATTTCTTATAATATTATAAAATTTTAAACAAACTAAACTAACTCAATGATAAAATTCAAAATTTCCAGGTTTCAGTGGAAGAATATGAAAAATATTTCATAACGTTTACAAAATAAGTTTTTTAAATAATAAATGAAACTTATCAATTTCATCTTTAGTTATAGCACTGTTTGTATTTTTATGACACTGAAGTACATAAATAAGTTATAATATGAGAAATAATTTAATTGATTGACAGAGGATAAAAAGATAATTTCATTTTATTTTTTAGAATGTAACTATTTGTGTTTATTTTACTATTTAACTTGAGTTATTACTGATAAGAAATGAAAAATTCAGTACTAGATATCATGGATGACAAATTAACATTTAGTTGATGTTTTTTGGATGAAGTACAATGTCAAGAATTTATGAACTAAGAAATGATTTTTTAGTTCAACTTTTGTACAATTTATGTATACAAAGAAAAAAATTCTGGGTATAATACAGTTTCTTTACCCAGAAAAATAACAATAAAGCTACACCGAGAGCAAGCCTTTTCATTTAATCAATATTTTAAAAATATGTTTTATGTTTGCAGGTTTTCTACAACAAATCATTTTGTGAGATATTATACTTTTGTGTAATGAAGGTTTTAAATCATAAAATTATCTACCCTAATTTTAATAACTCCCACTTTGATGCATTTTAATATGTTTAACAATTATTTTTATCCATTCTGTAGTAACCGAAGACACATTCAGTATAAATAATGTAATTAGATAGGCAAAAATTGGCAGTTACTTCTCAAATTCATTGATAACTTCTAATTCTTCTTCTACAATGAACTATAGAAATTTGTGGACTGAGTATTTTATTAATATAATAAACTATGAACCCTATGGCAGTGATAAGGATACTACGTACAAGAAATGTTACATTTTAATTGATTTCATTTCATGTGGAAGGAATTTAAGGGGCAGTAATGTGGAAGAAAAATATGGCATTGTTTTTTTGTTACCTTCATCTGTTCAATCAACAATTAAGTAACCAAATTGTTTTAAGTGAATATGAATTTTTTTTTTTTTAAATTTATAATGATTCCTTAATTCATATTTTTAATAATAAAGTTAATAAGGAAATGTAAGAATGGTCTGAATGATGACTGGTAATACAAGAAGTTCTAGTCTTGGTACTTGAATAAAAATGGATATATAATAAATATTTTTAAAAAAAATTTAGTATTGATTCAGAAAATTTATCATCTGTCATAATTTGTTTATAGCAACCTCATCACCTGTTTTTGCCATTTAGTTATTGAAGGAGTTCAGAAATCCTTGTACAAGAACCTCTTCTCCATGTGCCATAAATGCAATATTTTTATTTATAATTTGGTGTTTCATTTTATCAATGAAATTTGGCTTAGAGTCTAACCTACACTTCAGGTTTCATAACCAATGATTCTGAAGGCAGTTTACATATTAATGGCTACAAAATTTATTTCATAAGTTATATCATGGAGCTGCACAATACTCAAATGCATACTCTGGTATGTCAACAAAGTATATTGAATCTTTGATGGCACAAAATATTCAATTTTTTTGAATCCATTCATGGTACAAAGTGTTTCTAAGTGCCTTCCTGTTGCATCATTTAATCTAAATTTGTTATCACCTGGTACACAGCAGCTCTTTAGTTTGGAATACACATTTACAGAGAACAGTATATAATGGAGTTTGTTTAATAATGTAAAAATGCCATTTCCTAAAAAGCAATTGCTTTAATTTTAGTTGTGTCTCCTCTAGCACCATCATACACAAGGGAATTGGTTGAGGGCACAATAATTTGAATATCCAAAATATGAGTTAATGTCTATTGTTATCAATTGTTATTGAATCACATGACAAATCTTTTCCCATCTAATTATGATATCATAGAAAAGTCTGTTTAGTAAATAATAAATTTTTTTTTAACCAATACAATTTTTTTAACAAACAATATTTTTAATATTTAAACTTAATATGAAATAATAATTAGAATCTGGATCCAAAGAAAAAGATAACCATTCACATAACTCTAATTAAACAATCAAGTAAAAACTCTACATAAAAATTACTATGAATTTCTACTATCAACATCCATTATATATAAGATTAATAAATAAATAACAACTTACGACCTTCTTTTTAAAAAGCACAGTACATATCTTAATTGCCCATAAAAGGCCGTAAGTTATTATTTATTAATTAATACTGTGAAATATTAAGATATTCACACCTCAAAATTGTATCTCTCATCTGTCCATTTTTTACTATCCCTCCTGAAGTAAGATTACATTAATGATGCACAAGAATGTTTGGCACTATTACAATTAACGTCCATAACAATTTTTGTATTGAAGACACAACTATGATATTGCAAATATAATGCTTGGAAAATATATGGATTTCTTACACATTTCTAGGAAATATAATAGAAAACAGTAAAGCACTCTCAAATTCCACTAATTAGATAGTTTTATTTCAAAGACATTCCTTCTTAAATATCGTGTTGATTGTATAGATAATAATATTGCCACACTATTTTTTTTCACAAATGTATTAAGTTATCTACAAAATTTTCTTCATTCAATGAATAGTTATCTAAAAACATATAAAGATGATTTATACACTACAAAAGAATTATCACAAGTAAAGGTGCTTGATGTGTAATCAATAGTATACCTATAAAGCATGTATAAAATCCCAAACATAATATTATAAATTACTGTCATTATTCAAAGCTTCTTTAGACTAGTAAATATGTTTTAATTAATGACCTTAGCCATCAGCTCAGAAAAAAATATCTAAATATACATTTTTCAGTTTGTTTTAGGCTTGCTAATACCATTGTTTACACAGTTAATGACAATATATTATGGTAACGTGAAGAAAAAAGTTGAGATATGCAAACTTCCAGTTATTCCAAACAAATGTACTTTTCTAGAGGACTGGGCAGACCTAACTGCTTTGTTGCTCCAGCTAACATTCTTTCCGAGCCAATAGCTGAGCGAATTGTTGCTCTACACATGAATCGCAAATCTAGAGGCTGAGTCCAATATCTCATCATTGAAATTTTTAATTGATAAAATACAGGTCCTAAAACTTTGTAACACTTAGCATGTCTGAACATGGTACGCATGACATGACTATGCATCCTAGACGGATGTTCACCCATAGCTTCTGAAATCAAATTCAGTGTGTGACAGCAGTGTTCATCTAATTTTCTTCTTCGTATTACACCCCTCAAAAACCAAGTGAATGCTGAGCACTGCTCCGATGGAGAACTTGTAGCCCCTGCATTTTCCATGGTTTCCAAGGTTCCACAGTCCGAGTTACCTAAAGGCCAAACTGATGCTCCACCATTTATTAACACTCTGCTTAGTTCAACACTGTGATCCATGTAATGAATACTATAAGATAACAGACTTCGACCTTCTGAATTCACAGCATTTGGGTCACTGCCTGCTTCCAAAAGCATCTTGCTAAGTTGAGCTGCCTGGTCGAATGCACCTTCTTTCAGTAGTCTTCTCCCAACAATCAACAATGGAGTGTTTCCCTCTGTATCAGTCACAGAGAGAAGAAGATGTGGTTCATGACATACTCCAAGTGGAATCCGTTGCTCTCGACGCATTTTAGCAAGAAATTTCACTGCCTCTGTTATGCTCTCCCAGTTACCCTGAATGTCACCTGAAATGAAAAGTTTTAGCCATAAGCCAAGGAACTTACACCAAAATCATTAATTAACTTGATGAATCTATTCTCAGAAGAAAATCTTTTGAACAATTTTTGACAGCTTCATAATGTCACAAGATGAGGATTAAACTTATGATTTTTTTTAAGGTTTCCTCATAATAATGATTTTTTAAAATATTAGTGACTTATTTCAGAAAATCATTTATGTCACTAACCATTCATGAACACTGATTAATAATTACATATCACCATAAAAAACATACTTCAAATACACTATAAAACATTCATTTACATGTAAATTCACTCACCAGAAAATAGAATATGTAAAGGTATTTGGTAATTTTCAAAAATTCTTGTTATGTCACAGCCATTTGAACAGAGACTGGTAAATAATGGAAAATTATTTGACCAAGGAGGTGAATGATCACATTTCTGAAACAAGAAATACAACATAGATTATAATTCAGAAACAATGTAATTAGGAAGAATAGATAGTTAACAAGAAGATCAAAGTAGATACTCATACCAACTCGTGCATACCTGTATTTTGGCACCATCAATTCGAACTGAGAGAAGGTCAATAATAGGTACATTTCCACATGACAAACATTCTTGCAAAACTGAATTTCCATTTTTGTGATCTGAAAAAGAACACACACAAAGTCTTATTAAACTGACGTAATTTTCTTTTCTTTAAAATGATTTGAATATTACAAATTTTTATTCAAATTTACAATACATGGTCATATATATATATATATATATATATATATATATATATATATATATATATATATATAGAGAGAGAGAGTT
>NNCF01126963.1:70545-115276 GCA_002313205.1 Laupala kohalensis
TATATATATAAGGGAAACTGATATTAATCCCAGCATTTTTGTAAAACTATTATTTTGAATATTCTTAAGCCATCAGCTCATTTCTTTCCGTTTCCAAGTCTGTATTCATTTCGTTTTGTCTGTACTTAAGGAAATAGGATAAACATTTTTATTTCCTGATATCGCTTACTGAATATAACACGATGTCATAACTGCATACCATAATATATTTTTATTGTTTCCATTCAACTACTCCTTCGTTTCCACAGAGTATTCACAATCTTAAACTCGTGTCTGTTTCTATGCATTCTCATGAAGGTCGGAGTGTCAATGAGAGGTTGTTCACATTGGAAAAGTTTTGGAAAATATCTGGAAAACTTCGAAGGTCTCCTTGTAGGTGAATCAGTCAATACATTTTTGGGGAGTTATTCTTTCTTTACTGATCTTTCTTCTTCGATACTGTAGACAGAGGATATTTGAAGCAGTGGTGAGAGGAACTTGTTGTCGCAGTGCCGTCGCCAAAAAGAAGAGTTACCAATCGAATTGCAATTTTTATGACCCAAGGCCACATGAACAACAAAATCTTTTTTTTAACAAGTAGTACGTTGTTTAAATTTTAGTAACATCTCAAACAATTCCAGTAACTTTTTCTTCCAGTTGGATTTCAAAATTTATATGCTCGCCCTTTCGTGCCTTAAAAAACTTCTCAAAGTATGGTAGTTCCAAATTTTTTTTTTTTTGAGGGACANCTGGGAGTATTCCAGATCCCTCTGTACACCCAGAGACACACAGTGAAAAATCCCGAAAATATGCTCTAACTGTCGAGGCTCCGCTACACAGTATACCTTAATTAACTATATGATTATCTTGAAATAGAGTTGCAGAAGTAGCATGTTATCGTGATTTTCTCGCATCGTCCGATGAACTCTTCCCAGAACCTATGCGTCCTATATGAGAACCCCCATGAACCTAGGAGGTGCCTCACAGATCACTTCGCATTAGATACTCCATTGCCCAGCGCTGTGTGCAACGTGTGCGTAATAGGCACTCAAGTGGAGGATGGGGAGGATCATTGTCCGACTCACCGACTACTGGGTGGAGGGGACGAGAGAGCCGAAAGGGAGAGGAGGGTTCGGTGACCCGCTGCCTGCTAAATAGGTTGCCAGTTAATCCGATTATCGACCTCCGCCCGTTCTGTTGTCGACATACAGCCTCCTCCTACGCAAACGATGCATTACAGAGCAAGGCACACGCATAAACCTCGCTGCGAAAGAATAGTAATAAGATGTAACCAATGGAGGGAAAGCGTGGCGATGTCATATGTCTGCTGGTGGAAGATGACCTAGCGAAGTTCCACTCGTTACAGACGGGATGCCACTGCACCCACACAAAGGCTGTAGAAACTAGTAGAAAAGTCAAAGGTTACAGTTAAAGCTCTGTCCATCATAGTTCCTAAATCAATTACTGCTGATTCTAAGAATCGGTTGATATAGACGGTAGAATCAGAACATAAATCACTAAGATTCTGCTGACACAAGTAAAAAACCCGTGTATCTACAGCAAGAGTAACAGTCAGCAATCTCTCAATACCGACATTGGCTCCTCGACTTTCCTGTGGAATTTAGGCTCCTCCCTCAGTACGTTTCTTTCGCAGCGAGTACTGTCGACGCTTCGTCGACGGTTGTGGACTAACTCACAGAATCTGTGGATGTTCCACCGAATTGGGGTGGAGCAGCTGACGAGCTTTTACGTCTCGTCTCCGCCACTGGGGCACCAGATGAGAATGATGGCAAAGGTGCAAAATGACCATTTTTGCAAAATAAATATCCTTCCGATCATGGGAGGGAGTTGAGAGGAACAAGGTGGGGTGGTTTCCCCCTTCCCCCTCAAAGAATTAATTCATCAGATGGAACATTTCTGGGTTACTGATAAGAAATAGTCCATTTCTAGAATTTGTGTTTCTACATAGAATAATCTATAATTCCACGATATAATGCGAATTCGTCATTTTATTTTATCTTTCATCGCACTATTCATAGTTCGACTTACGATATTGGATTTTAATACACACTAACCATTGATTACGATACAATGAATACGTCAATGCCAGGTAATTATAATCTAAATTTAATATAACAATATTCTTCGGATGTACGCAATCTTGACACGGTCGTGTACGGTATCTTTTGCCCTGAGACCCTTCTTATACCCCGACTTTCCTTCAATATTCTCATCAAATTTATAGAATGGTCCCTTTGCTTGCTATAGGAGAGTATAGTAGATTTTGTTCTCTCTGTAGTCAATTTCATTCTTTTACCTCTCATCTTCACTCACCTCTTTAACTATTTATTCTCTTCAGGAAAATAAACCATTGACAGAGTAAAGTGGGCACGTAAATCTTCACTCCCACGGAGTGTGGTTTGGCGAGCCCGGTCTGATGGTTGGTATACCTCGCGGCATGGGAACGCTAAGACAAGTCACTACGTGCCTATGGATGCCGCGAACATCCTCGTGAAATATCGGTAAATGATCGGACATTAAACGTTGTTGCTCGACGATAGACACGTCTCAATATACCTCAGTAAGGTCTACAGATCACTAAGGCACACAAAGTGCGACATACGGGATTGGACGTGGTTGAAATAGGTGAGAAATATCATCGTAACTTTCAACCCCGAGTGAGAATCTTCAGACATAAGTCTAACTGAAACAAGGTATATTGGACATGCAAGTTACGTGAAAAGTTGAACTGTCAAGTGGGAAAGGATCGCAGGTGAAAAAGAGGGCACAATGAACATGAGTGTGGTAAATCAGTGATGCGTCAGATCTTCAAGTACTATGTTGTATTCTATGTAAAATATCATTTTTTGCGATGCTTTACTTCTAGGAAACAAGTGGATTACTACTAGTTTTTGCTCCTTCTTTCGCCGATACCTAGCAACGATCATTCCGCAGGCTGAATCTCTTTATTTTTGTTTTGAAGTTTAGTTTTAATTATAACGTTTGTTGTACGATTATTTACACTATCTAGCACGTTTTAGTCACGTTTGTTCCCAAACCTTCATTAATTTGTTATTTACTCATCTATTTAATTATTACGAATCTTTTGGATCATATTTGTTTTCCCCCTCAATCCATCTAATAATATATTATTTTGATAAATTCTTGCTTTCGTAATTTTCTGAGCACATACGTGTACACATATTCTGCTCATGAGTTGCAAGGGTCCGAACACGCTTTCTACTACTAAGCGAGGATGAGAATCTTTCGCTAGACGTTGGCTGACTCCATCCATTTGTCTTGCTCTATTTTTATTAGACTCTTTGTGTTGTCTACCTGTCAAGGTCAGCTTTCTATTTACGATCCGGGATTTGTTGAGTAACGAACCGCTGGGGCGATGATACACTTCTTTTTATTTCTCAAATTCAAGTATATTTTTGTTTGAATCTACATAGTGATTCAAAACATGACGAAAATTTCAATCAACTACGCTTGTCGTTCAACGACAATTTCTTCACAATTTCTGCAGCAAATATGGACAGGCAAAAAAGGAACAGGATTCAAAATAATTGATCAATTTTTAGTGCTCTTGGCAGTATTAGTTTTTAATTCTGTGAAGCCAGACCGTAAGTTAACTATATTATGAAGAGACTGAAGAAGTGACGATGATCGTTTGCTGTATAAGGAAATTCTCATATTAAATTATTCCAACATTATTTTCCGTTTCAGAGATTATATGAAATAAAAACATGTATTTGTGAAAATCATTTAACAATATTATTCTGTACCATGATGAAAAAAAAGAGATATCCTCTTTGTTTTATGGAGGTATGTGATAACCAGAGCTCGGATTTTGCATGTTTTGCATATTCTATGGTTCTGAGGAATCGATTTCTAGAATTTTTAACCTCGTGGGACCATGTAAATCTAATTTAATAGTGCATATAAACGCAATATTTAAGGATTTTTGTTTGAACTCTGTAATTTTTAGATTAAAGAATCAGTGAAAATTCACATGTCTGCTATTGAAATAAGGCTTATATTGTATGAACAGCTCAGTGCTATTATCGAACTAACTCAATTTACACCAGCACTTTTTTAGTAATAGTAGATACATTCTTTTTTAAGTGCATATTTCAAATTTTAAACTCATATAATTGAATTTTTAGTGTGTTGGACTTTTTAGCGCATATTTTAGGAGCATATTTTGATTTTTTTGTGCATGTTTTCCGATTTTTTAGGGTATATCGATCCGACCCCTCGTGATTACACGAGGAGGCAACTGGTAGCAAAATAAAAGACTCGACAAAATTATCGAGTTCACGTGTCCCATTTTCTGCCAGGTCCAGTACTCCTTGTCGAGGGGTCATAATTGAGGCAGATGAAAACTTTTGGCAAGTTTAAATTCAGGGCCGAGAAGTACGAGAAAAAAGAAATGGATGATACAGTTCATGAGCCCACTTTCACATTTTCAACATCCTACCATTAAGCTCACAGGTGTCGCACATATGGTACGAACGGAAAGTCATTAACAATTTCGTGAATGTTTAACATTTAGAAGACGCGCCTGAGCTTCAGGGCGATTTCTCTTTTATTGCAAACTATGTGAAGACTTAAAACCGCTTGAGTTCATGTTGCGTGTCGGAAGACTATGAAGGGTCACGCACTTACGACGCACGGCTTCGCATCGGATGTCGGACAGGATATAGAGGAAAAGGAAAAGCGAGGGAAACAAAGTAAGAGAGGAAAAGATTCAGTATACAACGGAATGTCCCCAAATCACTGCTGACATTTCGAATTATCAATTCAAATACCACCCACTGAACCACCGGACGACCGGGGTTCGATCCCCANAAATACCACCCACTGAACCACCGGACGACCGGGGTTCGATCCCCAGGTGGAGATTTTTCATCAGACCTCAGAGTCCAAACTGACTACCACGCCCAGTTGTAAAATGAGTACCGGGTCTATCATAGGGTCAAACCGGTCGGAACGTGTTGCTGCTCACATTTCCTCCTTGAGACCAGGCCTAGTAGTTGCAGTGTTCTAACCTTCGCGAAACCTTTGGACACCTTCGCAGCCTGTTGAGGGATAGTTTGACTTTTTAACTCGAATGTCTTCTGAGGGACTGTTAACTGATTAGGTAAACTGCGTATCTACACTCTCTAATACGTGCTACATCTACTTAACGAATACCATCCCAAAACGTTTCGGTCGCAACTATGGCTACGTCTACTTCTACACAAATTTGATCGTTTTTTATCCAATAGAAGAACAGTGGAAATTTTATTCTTTTTATTTTACCCCAAGACCGT
Source organism: Laupala kohalensis (assembly GCA_002313205.1). Lineage (NCBI taxonomy): Eukaryota > Metazoa > Arthropoda > Insecta > Orthoptera > Trigonidiidae > Laupala > Laupala kohalensis. Next base: position 75,843 of record NNCF01126963.1, read on the forward strand.
CTTTGACCTTCTCGTCCACAACAGTGTCATTACATGGCTCTTCTTACATCATAATTTCACTATGAATATAATCACTTTTACTTATCTACTTTCTTCGTCCATGTCTTTTCTTGCTGGTCTTCGTCCACTGTTGTCTCTTATTCATTCGTCTCATAATTGGTTCGTCCTCTCCTCCTATTTTCTCACCATCATATTTCCTGTCTCTTGTCAGTGATCTTTTTCTTCTTATCATCATGTACTTCACCTCTCTTTTTCAGTAGAACATTAGAATACAGTATGGAAACAGAAAAATGACCAACTTGTTTCAATAACCCCATAATGTTGTATATCATTTTGTTTTCTTTAATTTGTTTTGTCTATTAGATTTGTAAGATATTTATTTATTTTATAAAACTGTACCTTACAAGTTAGGCAATGATCCCAAGTACTTATTGAAAATATTATGTTTATCTTACGGATTACGAAGTGTAGATAAAATGATAGCAACAGGGTAAAAAATGTAGGGAATATGTAAAGGATGGATCCGGTAGTGAAATTAAGTGCTCTGGAGATGGAGGCTACAATTTAATCATTTTTTTTTCATGGGGTGGACAATGCTCCTTGGTCATAAACTGGGGGATATTTTCACATTAGATTTGGTTACTATGTAGTGAAAATATTATATCTACAGAACCACAATGCTTTCAATCTACTAGCCTCTACTAATACACCTGGGTTGGTATGAGTCCCTGAAATTACCGCTACTCCTCATAGCAGTGGTCATGTCTAATGAAGAAAGCTCTGGCGGAGTCAGTGGAGATGGCATTTATGGCGCAGATGGTGAGCGGGCTGCAGCTGGCGGCAGCTGCTTCTCATATCTCCTCTCTCTCTCTCCCTCCCTCCCTCTGTCTTCTTGTACACGTTGCACCTACCACCACCACCACCCACCTCACTTCTTTCCCTTTCGACTCGCGACGATGACGTAGAATAGGAGCAGTGAAGCATAGCTCCTGAGAAGCCCTTCAGTGTTCTCCGATGTACATGGTCACCAACCTCACTTCCACTCCGTTCGGTCTTATCGCCTCCGTGCGCACCCAACTCCTTAGGTCTTCTAATGTTGGTCGATAAAATGGTACAAAGCGAAGGAAGGCAGGATTTTAAACCAATATATTAAATGTGTTGAGCTTGCCTATAAGAACAAGAGATGGTTTACACCGAATAAGTATGTCATAGAATTTTACATGGTAACTTCAATCGGTTTTTGAAAAGAATGGACAAAATATGATGAGTGTGTCTGTGGTAAGGGAATCGAATCCCTGGATCACATTTTGATTGATTGTGATATTTATGGACACGAACGCTGTGAATATGTGAAAAGGACGAAGCATCACTTAGAAACTTCCAAGATAGACAAAGATGGATTGCATCAAAGGATAGGTACGAAGATTTCGAAAGATACGTAACATTATTAGGAAAAATACGAGATGCAATAAAATATGGATAAGAGTGGTTTCACGCAAATAAAAGAAGACAAAAAGGTTGGAATTGAAAAAAAAAAGAAAATGGCCAAGAATACCTGGCAATATCATCAAGGAACAGGATTTTAGAGAGTTCAAGAAAATAAATTAAAAAAATAATGTAATTTATCTAAAGTTTCCATAAGAGAGACCATAATTGTATCCAAGTCCACCGGTGACTGTCCGAGAATCGAACTCGAGATCTCGCACTTTTTATGCGGCCATAGTTATCACATATCCACATATCTTCTCCTCACGTAAGTATAAGGAATAAATGTACGCATATTCACTAGACTCTTAACCAGAATATACCTCGTCCTTTCAAAGTATATTTTTCGGAACCTTCAGTACCAATATAAATTTATCGTAAAAACAATTTAAAGCAATGTACGGATTCTGGAGGAAAATACGTTTCTTTGATCAACGTACGAAAGTAAGGATCCATCGCATCAATTTGATCATAGTATTCAAAGGAAAACAAGAGAACGGTTCGTATGGGAACTGTCCTTCTTCCTAGTAAGAATATTGATACTAGTCTTATAAGTAATGAAAAATCACAATTCTCAGACACTAAAGATTACCTGTATTTAATCAATTATTATAAAATAATTTTTCAATTATCTATATTTGCCATATTTAAACTTTCCCCGCTATTCGCATTAACTCTTGTCAAATTACGAACTTTCTTCCAATATGCGTCAATTAATATTCCACACCCATTTTAATGTTATCAATTTTTTGTAAATTAGGTAACTGATTTCGAACATTATTTTTTTTCATATTTTGTACCTGGCTTGGTCCAGTTTTAGCGTTTATCTTGTCCGTACTTAATCATGCGTGTTATTTTTCATACACTTTATCTCCTCTCAAATCCTAACTACAATNATCTTGTCCGTACTTAATCATGCGTGTTATTTTTCATACACTTTATCTCCTCCCAAATCCTAACTACAATCACTCTTACATTCTTCGTCCATTTTCTGTTCGTATAATATTAAATTTATTGTAAAAAAAAGTTGTAACAAACTGCTTATACCACGTAGGAGACAAAGTAATTTATTCTCCGGAAGCAAGCATGGGGTCATGCCATCAATTCTGATCAAGGGCCCTAAGGCACAGGCGGATTTAACATTTCGCGTTCCTGATCTCTAATCTCGCAAAAATGATAAGAGGTATACTCCAAATCATCTTCAGCAATCTGTTGTAATCATCGGTCATTTATTGACCGCATATTTAAGTATTAACGATATTCTACTTGATCTTAACTCTTCTTTTTTATATTCTCTCGTATGTCATGTTTTGATTACTCATTTCTCTTTAGCTTATTTTCCACTTCTACTTTATCCTCACATTTTTCTGTATTTTAATTCTTATCCGCCATACCACTGACCACAGTTTCACCATAAAACAATATTATCTGACGGGTACAACACTGTTTGTTATGATTTACAAGAATAATCAGGTACAATAGATAGCGTCATTAATACTTTACCCATCAAAATTGTAAAGCATCACGATTTCGAACCAAGATATTGACTTGGGGAAAAAATGGTCGCACCAGAACGAAACTGTGCTTCGATATAGTTGAGGTGCCATAGTTTGAGCACTTTTAGAAATTTGATTTTTGCCGTATCGTCATAGGGTGACATCCCCTTAAATGCGGAAAATTGAAATTGCGGTTTTAAGATTTAAAAAAGTTTATTTTTTCTAAGTTCCGTAGCATTGATCGGGCTGAAAATCAATAGTGGTGCATCAACTGTCATTTAATACTCAATTGAGTGTCCCAGGTTCAAACAAAAACTACAGTTACAGTACATCCTAAACATTGCCATTTTTGCCGGTTGAATAAACTGAGTATTTTTCTCTGGACTGGTTTTAGATAGGTGCTATCAATATCCCTTACCTTTTCGAAAAAAAACCCTCAAAGATTTACCCTGTCTTAGAGTGGGGTGCACTTAGACCCTTCGCGTTTTACGCTCCTAAATCGTAGGTAGCCGGTCCCAGCCAACCTTACGTCTGTCTTTCTCATTTCTTTTTTATTTCTTGCAAAATAATTTTGGAGAAATAAATGATGGTTCTAAATAAATAAATACTTCTAACAACTATGTGTCTTCAAACTAGAGACAATCAATTTTCAGGCAGAATTACATGAAAGATCTTCTCATAAATTATATGTACAACTCTTCATTACTCTCATTAATTACGTTTATTCAGTATTGTTTTTGCCAACGTTTCGAGGTTATGGGTTGACCTCTTCTTCAGGGCTAACTGTCGATTGTAAACATAAAAATAGATAAAATCCAGTTCCATTACATTTTCGGTAAAATTTTAAATTTGGAAGGTTCTTCTCTGTCAGTAGTTAGTTTAAGACTATCACTGACTAGTCTGAATAAATGTAATTAAATGAAGAGTTGTACATCTCATTTATGAGAGGATCCTTCCCGTAATTCTGCCTGAAAATTTATTGCCTAACTATAAAGACACATAGTTGTTAGAAGAATTTATTTATTTCAATAAGACAATCAGAAATTCGTCATTGTGAAATAAATGATTGGTTGCGGCAAAAAAATCACAAATTCAATAACTTGACATAATAATTTTTACTTCTAAATTTTTTCCGAACGAATTTTTGCTTCTGCTAGAGGTCTTTTAAGTCCATGATTGGTGCCTTATTTCCGCTTTCCGCTCCACGTACGAATAGATGTTATTTCCATATCCAGAACCATCGCTACTACAATTGGCTCATTGTCACTGTTGTCGCATCAGAATACAAAGGATCCAAGTACAAAACACTGCCCTCATTTCGCTATTCCACTTTCTCCGATTGGGCGTATGTAGGCAAACGCGTGCATTGCTAACAAACCGACGCGTATTGTTCGCCTCTATTAGCGATTAGCATCAAGTCGACGGAAAGATCAGTATTGTCGTTTTCATTAGTTTTCGAGAATCAAATGCAAGTCCAGGGAAGGATACACATTGAACATTTCCGTTAGCGATTGTTATTGGGCCGTGACATAAATGTATGGAGATTTCACATGTAAGTGGAGTAATATATGTATTGAGAGAAGAATTAGTTCGAACTGCAATGTTTTTGTAATATTCGTATATACTCGTAAAAGACAATATTTCATCTACAAAATCAATCTATTAGCGTATACAAAGCTTTTACTTGCTGATATTTCGTATTGGAGCACACCTCAATAAACAAACATATTAAGGATGGAAATTAATAAAATACATGTTAGTATGATTTTTATTACTTTATCATTATTATTACATGCCTTATGACGAGCTTCAGATCAAGAGGTCTGCTCTTACACCTAAACGTGACTTAGGTGAAGGAATTGCAAAGGAGAGACGTTGGGTTGCCGGAGAATTTATGTCTCCGAACAGACATTCGTCTGGAGTAGGAAACGGAAACTCTGTTACCTAGTTGGGCCGAGCAAAGTTCGTCTTATAGCATTATATGACAATTATAATGATAATTTACACTTAATAATGATATATAAATAGCTTCTCCTTCAAATATACCTCAAGTTTATACTTATTTTCAGAACGATTTTCGAATCAAACAAACATTATTCTCCGATAAATAAGGGGGAAAGGACAAAAATGGCCATTTTAAGCCAAAAGGCTTTGCATCTGCGGAAAGACCAAATGAGGTTCATGGTTTTATGACGGTTCGAAAGGGTATGTATCTGGGTCCTGTGGGTCAAAGTATGATACCGATCGCAACGATTGATATGTGTTGTACGCATAAGAATAAAAATGTATCAAAAAGGGCATTTTTTGAAGCTCCTGTGCCCCCCTCTAAATTCAGTCAAAATTTTTTTTTCGTTTTGCAGGATGATTTAGAAGCTTAAAATCTTCCATTCTAGCACCCAGCAAGGTGAAAGTATTTTTATTCATCCAACTTAATATATATGATAATTTATGGAATAATTCCATAATTCCCATGAGCGGATTCGTGTTTTCCGCTCCGAGAGAGAGCGACCGGCGAAGCCCATCTCCGCACCGCCAATCGGAAGAGGTCGGTGGCGGCGACCGAAGCGACAGTGGAGACGGCGAGAGACACGAGACAGCATCAGAAGACTGCATCTCACTAGAGACAAGAGACTTGACTGGCGTGCAAGGAGGCGACGGTTCGCGACGTCATCGGGGAGACTACCCCACGTGCAAGGAGAAGTTGGTGAACCAGGCAGAGGCGACTTTTTGCGACGGCATCGGGCACGCTACCCCGCGAGCAAGGAGGCTACCACGTTCTCCAACTTCGCGACAGCTGGGCTGCCTGTCTTAATCCGAGAACAAGGAATCTTGGATGGAAGAACCTTTCTTTTTTTTTTTGTGTTGGATTTAATTTTGTTTTGTTTTTGAGTGATAAATAATTTGATTGTTGCTACGTGTTCCTGCCTCAGAGACTAGCCGGTTCCCTCCGCCCGTATGGCCGGAGGTTCCTCTCGGCCCCGCAATAATCTGTGATATTCTCTTTTGGCAATAGTTTCTACAGAAACAAATTGTCAAGTCACAATAATGGCACCCAACGTGGGGCCCGAGGCAGCGTGGAAGAAGTGGTAACGAAGTCACAACAAAATGTTGTCCAAAGTGATTGCTCGAGCGGAGTGACGCTGCATGGGAGTTGTGGTAACGGAACCAACAAGTTAAAAGAAAAGAACAGGAAGAAACTTTCATGGTGGTGCTAGTTGTAAATAATTTAATTTTGTATTTGTGTTTCCAAGATTCATTATGCTATTATGTGAGAACTGTAAACAATACCATTTATTGAATGTTAAGAACTATGTTGAAGCAATGGAGTGAACTCAAATGAAGATAAGGAGGTAAAGTAAATTCTTTTCTTCGGTGTTTTTGATTGCTGTTGTCAGGAAAGGTTGTGGATTAATTATTTCTTACCTGTGCAGATAACCCATTCATTGAATTTTGTTGTGTACATTTTTTTAATTTGGGTAGTTCTCAACAGTATCATGGGTGACAAACGCGATGCTTTTTCTAAGTACCGAGGGGACACATTAGAAAAAGATGCGTAGGGGTCGGATAGTGAAGACTGAAAGGAACGGGTCGAAGGTGAGAGTACAACGGAGGAATCGCTAGTTGAACCCAGGGTCGTCGAAACCCCTTTGGCGCAGAGGTACGCGATAAGCAATGAACTAAAAGAACTATTCCAGACGTTATCTGCAAAGATAGATCCACAACGCGAATCTGAATGCTCGATTCGATGAAAGCAATGCAGGTCGAATTCAGTTCAAGGCGTTCCCTTCGACCAGTCTTTCTAGGTTTGAGGCATGTATCGCTAGGTTAGAAGCCAGAGAGGATGCGCTTATCACTAGATTAGGAATAAATAAAGGGACGGTATATCGTACGTTCGAGAACACTGAGGTTCAGTGGGACTCTTGGAAATACCAATGAAAATTTATTGAGTGAAACGAAAGTATCGCACGACAATGAGTTCCATGAAGTAAATGTTAAGAGTATAGCACTTGAAACAGAGTTAGAGGGAAGGGTTGTAGACGTGAGGACTCAATGCGAAAATTAATTAGCAGTGACAAATGAAATTAATAAGAAAATTCAAATTTCTACGAAAGTCGCGTAGGACAGTATTAGGGTCGTAGATGAAAAAATAGAAGCAAAAGTAGCTAGTATTGACGAACGGGTGGGATTGGTAGAGTCAAAAGTTAATGATTTCCAAGAATCCCCGAAAAAAACATTTAAAGAAAGGAGAAGCAAAACTATCGTTGTTCATGTCACTAAATAAATTTTTGATACTAAGATCATACGATCAAACAGAAAAACGCTTTAAAAAAAGAAGGTAGAGCGAAAAACATGGTAGGTAGCATGGGTGTAGACTGGAGCGGAAAATTGAAGGTCCTCAACCAAACATCAAGCTAAAGCTAACTCAAGAAGGTAGGGGTTGACCGCGAGGTCCATACGGCATGCCTCCGGATCGTGGAAAGGAAAAGGTACAGAACAGCATGTCTAGGGTAAGACGAAACGCATCTGAAATGAACGCAAGGACGCCGCCGTGTCAAACAGAACGATCTATAGTTTCGAATACCTTCCCGATTATTTCGTTCGTACTTCAGGCAACGAACGAGGCAGGGGTAGTGTGAGCGAGGACCGCGCTTCGAACCACGCTAGTAGTTGCATCGACGTACCTACGTTCGCATAGGATTCAATTTAAAATAAAAAAGATTTAATTCAAGAAAATATCGAAATTATGTTAGAAGATCTGTTATTTCCCATATTAAAAGGAGCGAGTCATAATAAAATAAGAGACCTTGATAGATACGGTAAAAATGATTTCAGCAATGTCTGAGGATCTTATTCTGATTTGAAGGAAGCTGGGAATGACCAGCCTAAATTTCGAATTAGATCGACGCGCATTAGATTGACGGATAACATAAGAACCTCCAACACGCCATCATATTTTTCGGAAGAAGAAGAATAGGCGTATGCGTCATACGCATTAAGCTTCGTAGTTAAGAACCTGATGGAGCGAGTCATAACAGTAAACACACTGAGGCATTAGAAAGCAAAATGTGAAAACGAGCTGCGGAAGGATGATTTTCCGAATGCCTCTAGTCACACGACATTGACCTCGGATTAATAAATCGGGATAATTACGTTATTTTTTCCTTCAAATCACTAAAATAGAAATCAACATTGCCAACGAAATCGAGAGAAAAATTACCGAGTGCAGGTATCTCGATGAAAGGAAAATACATGACTTGAGAAATATTCTAACAGGGTATCTGGATGTTCTTTAAGAAAGCAGAAAACATTCACCATCCACTTGGTGCAAATAAAACTAAGAAATGAAACCCCATTAAGATGCGACGCGTACTCGATAACAGGCGTGCAACCCGTAAATAGGAAGGATATTCGGAAAACCAATTTCTGCAGGAATCATAGAAAAATATAAATTCCAAAGTTTAAAACAATACCTAGTTTGAAATACGAAACAACCATAAATGTTTAAAATAAATTTAATGACTTGAATTGAATGATTACAGACAATAAAAAGTACATCAGCAGTTACATGTTGCAGTAAGCTATTAGCAGCACTTATTTTATTTTGTTTGATATTGTCATTATTATTAGCAATATCTAAGAAAAAATGTAATAAGTAATAATTTGGTAGAAATGTTTTGTTGTAAGTATTATATTTTACTTCACTTATCTGCTGTTGGGTTATGTAATATAATAATGTGAAATAATAAGTTTGTAATATTTTTTTATATGTAAAATGTTAAATGTTCATCTAATGATGTTAATATTGTATTTGGAAAGTTATGTTACCTCTTAATTGTCATGTTGTATATTCAGTAATAGTATTTTTTAAAGAAAAAAATTATGGGTGTGCATCACTAATAGATGTCGTATTTTGCAGATTGTTTTCATTTTCTATTTTTCAATATGTGCTAGTTTGCACTAATTCGATGTCCAATTTCCTTGGAATTTATCATATGTTACATCTTAGTGATGCGAGGTCCCCCAAAAAAGACTGAGTCAATAAGCTAATATGAATAAGAATTTAACTTGAGTACTGGTAATGTTACCATGTAATTTTTCATATCACCTTATTTCCTTGAGTCTTTATTATTGTGTTCATTCTGTTGTACCTGATTGTAATTACCAAAGCAGAAATACGTGCATAAATTAGTTAGTTTTTTTTAAAAATAACCACGACTTGATAATGTTGATTCATTTGCTTCTAATATGTGTGATGTGATCAAAAGTGGAGTGCTTCAGTAATACTCCACCGAAGAGTAGCAAAAGGCATCGTACCTGTGTGACTAACTTTTTTAATACCAACAGAAATGATGTTTTGCCTCGGAAGGGGGTATGAGACTTTATGGGATAAAACCCATAATTCCCATGAGCGGATTCGTGTTTCCCGCTCAGAGCGAGCGAGAGAGAGAGAGAGTTCCCAGTTACAATCTGTGATTATTTGTTTCATTTTGATATATTTTGCCTTAGGAACTAGAGGTGTTACCAAGTTCCGTAAATCCAGATCACGTGAAACTATATTGAAAATGTAAGAAGTATAAAGGCTGATTCTGTCCAACGAGATTTTACTAGTACGGGCATATCATATCACGAATTTGCTCGTTGAGTTCCTAATAATTAAGAAAAAATATGCATTTAGGTACGAATATATTCTTGATGCTATAGTTTTTTACTGCAACCTTTCGTTGTTTCTAGCAAATATTACACTGTTATTTCCTCAATGAAGGATTTCTGACATACTGACGGAAAAGCTCTCACTCAAATAAAATTACAAAATCCAAACCAAAATTAAATTGCTAGTTGTACAGCGACATACCAGAACGTGGGGTATGAAAATAATTCAGCATTCATACTGCTATTGATTTAATAGATAATTTATTTAATTCTTGACTGTCAGATGTNGGTGCTGCTTCCTTGATATGAAACGCATTGTTGTGTGTTTCGACTCTTCTGAGAAACACTATAGCAACGATAAGTTTTAAATCAACGACGCAGCACCAACCAGGTTGTAGTACTATACCCTGGCACCAACCATATAACCAAGAATTCATAGGTCGGCTGTGGATACTGGCTAGATTATATAGATCACACTTAAGCATAACATAATACCACGTCGAAGTGTCAATTTGGGAATTACTCATTTGACTGGATGGGTGAGTCTTAGTAGCCTTTTCTTCAGCTTAAACTGGTTTACCACCACTTCCGTTCATGTCAAAGCACATAAACCAAAACATATTTCAATCGTTCCATTCTATCACCAGTACTTAATAACATAATTCCATAATATTTACGCTCGTCTGAGAAAACGTGATCTCAAATGTATGAAATAAGAGCACCCAAAGAAGTCGTAGAATCCAACACAATGACCGTGAGTGAATGGAATGAGTTCACGTTCGCCAAGTCACTTCCTTTGATAGCCTCTTGTTTACCTCCTGCCAAAATGAATACGTCGCATGTTGCATTGGGTTGCGTCTTGCAGGAGTATCCTTCTAATCCCAAAGGATAAAGATTCCTGCTGTTGAAACAACTCCCGCTACTGTGCTGGTCTCGAAAAGCACAAACAGTACCACAAATCATATGAAAAAAACGTAAGTTTCGCCAAAACACTGATACCGTATGACACAATTTCTAAACATCAACGATGGCGCATTCATACGCAAATTTGAAAAAGTTGTAATAATAAATCCGTCATTGCCTTCAGTTTTCTTCATCGGTATTGATGGGATAGTTACTTGTTTGCTTCTGGAGAGTAAATTAGTATTTTTAATCCTCCACGTGGTCATATGCAGTTTGTTACTGCTATTTTGACAGTAAACGTATTATGATTATTATTAATTGTATATTGTGAGACTAACATTTTTGACAATACACGTTTTGACAATGTTTAGTGGTATTTTTTGCGAAATGTTTTCGACAAACGATGGAATTATAAAATGTTTACAAAATGTATCATAACCATGAAAATAAGGTAGATGGTGGTTGCCTTTTCATGGCCCACTCTGTTAGTAGTGTAAGCTAACCAACGCTAGTAACACGAGATGCTTTCTACAAGAAACCGAAGTCGCCAGTGAGAATAATTTTATTCTTTTATGACACGACGAAAATAATTAAAATTTTGAAATTTAAAAAGACAGTGAAGGAAGAATGTTTGTACATTATAAAGATACTGAATTCCATGGTTTTTGTTGATCTCGTTACGAGAAAGGTGGTTGAGTATTTGGATAAAACAAACTGAACATTATTTATACCGCCAACGTATGGGACATTTACTTGTCCTTCTTCAGGGCTGTATGTAACACAGTTACATCTTCATACATCCCCCCTCTTATTACGACATCACCGGGCGCACCACACAAACCCGAAGAAGGAAAATAAATAGCCGAAACGTTGGTAGTATAAATAATGTTTAATTTTGCTCAAAATACTCAACAACCTTAATCGTAGGTTATAAAAAATATATGTGAGGGAAAATGTCTCATATTCCACGCAAAAACATACACCATTGACAGCAGTGCTAGCTTAGAAATTGTGCCGGTGGCGGGTCACCATGCGACGACATTTGTAAGGCATAGCGTAGCAACGTCGTTAGACGTGACTTGCGTGGCTAAGCGCATCGCTCTTTTGCGCACTGACCCACCAACCCACTGCGACGCCTCTCCTCCCCTCTTCGTCTCCTCCACAGCCACCACCATCACCACAAGTTCCTTCCCATCTGCGGACGGGCGGGAGTGCGGCAGGCAGTCGCACACAAAGAGAAACGGTTGCGCTTGAGGTCTCCTCGCGGCCGCCTTAAGGGTCGTTCCCCTCTTCCTTCAGGTCACAAAAGCCGCCTCCTCTTCCCTCCCCTCCCACCTGACCCCCACCATCCCACATCACACGGCGGATACGAGAGTAGGCGAGAGTACACAGGAAGACCTTTCGCAAAGGTTGTCAAATCCACCTGCGCTCCTCTTGTTGGAGAAGGCCTTCCGTGGTTTACCGGACTCGCTAAATTAAGGTTCGCGGTCACTGCTCCGAGCCTGGCGTTGCCTAAGGTGGGACCAGCACTTCGAGTTTGTCCAGTTACGGAGATGTATAATTGGTTTCTTTATTATCATTGTAATTGTTTTAAAAACACAACAATATGAGCAAAAACAAAGAAAAAAACAGGACTTAATTTGTTCCCATCGGTCAAACATTGGAGGAATTCTCTTGGCTAGTTTGGAATGTTTACGAGCAGATGAAAGCATTCGTAATTTACACTTCTCACCTCAGAAAAAGCTAAATAGCTTTCTTAAATACCCGGTGACCTATCGATAAAAGTGATGTAAAAATACTACCGAAAATTTACTACAAATAAAAGTAATCTTACATCTCTTTCGTTATTTAAAAGTTGGTATTTTTTTGAAAATAAATATTTGCTCCATAAGACGCAATGTATTACACCATCAATTGCAATTGTAGTTGTAGTTATTTTATTTTAATGGCCGGTGGGTGTGTTATTCAAGTTGAAAATAAGTATATGTAACTCTATTTATTTATACCGATTTAAGATATTTTAGTGATTTAATCCTTCCCACTCTAGTACTATCTTAAATAGTATTTCTTCTTTCTCAGCTATCCACGGAACTTACCGTAAACTAAAAATATGTAAAGACTTAGTTAAGAGAAGTTGAAAAAGACAAAATTATAAATTAACTCTCTTTCATGATATCGCACATCCACAAGAAAACGGACGCTGCTCAAAACAACTCGTTCTTCTGAAGCCAAAATATATTCGACTTATTCCGTACGTGACATTTAATTTTATATCGCGCTACTCAGACGAAAAATATATACATACGTTTGTAATATAGGGATAAAAGAGCTGATGCTGTACTGATGAGTATGCTGTGTATAATTAAGTACGTGGATTCTTCTAAAAAGTTAGTGAGAATATATATTCAATGAACGGATAAAAATATCCAGTCAGCATGGCTGCTTGCATATGAATAATTTTATGTTAGAACATATTGATTCTGTAATTTGTCTGAAATCAGGCTACAAGTTTCGACGTGTTAGAACTTTGAAATTTGTTTCATAAGGACTAGTATTACAAAAATCATATGCTACCTTTTTATTATTAATTATTTTCTGCTCTTATAGTTGTCATGAACGGCCGATTGACAGAGACTGATCGTGAACGAAATCTAAGTACGCCACTCTGAAATAACGATCTAACAAGACCGAAGAAAAATCTTCTAGCAAATAAATTTACACTTCGTTAAATGAAACTCAACTTCATATAGGCAGCAAAGAATGATTTGGATACTCTTATAAGCTTCGAATCACCGATAAATTTTATGCTCCAAACAAGTCAGATAATATTGCAGTCACCTTCGGTTTCACGCCTTCATTTTAACTGCGTTGAAATTTACAATGCAACTTTTTTTTGTAATTTTTCATTTTGGAAATAATATGTTGTAGCATTTGTCACCCTTTGTAATAAAATTGAACCACACAGCATCAGGAGTTGGGTCAACTCACACGTTCTATGGAAATGTTTGGAATACACAGAATTGAAATAAGATTTCCTCTCTCGAATCTTAACCTCAAATCTGTTATATAACACAACGTATTTTATTTTTTCTTTGGTAAATGATAGTGGCAGAAATGAAACATATGGTGAAACATCGGAAACATGACCAAGAGACCTTAATTTATCTTGGAGTTACAAAAGCAGGAAACGTTTTCACAACATACACTCGTCCATTACCTCCCGTGTTGAACACATTAGTGGAAACGTCTAACTTTAAGAAAAAAATACAAAATGGGATATTAGCAGAGTAGACCTCTATTCGAACTAATTTAATCTGTCAAAGACCCGGACAATCGAAAATCCGCATAATAGCGGAAAATAATAAAGCAACGCCCATCGAAAAAAATAACAATTTATTATTATTAATTAAGAAAACGGGGAGGAATGTGTAGTGAATGACAAAGCTGAGATCAAAAAGGTTTAACGTAGATAGGTCACGAACCGACGTACTCCCAATCAGCAAAACTAAATCCGGTAACATTTAATAGTTTGTCGTGTAACCAATTGCAATATTTATAAGAACTGCATATCGATTTATAAATAATAATTTATGACTTTAGTATAGGGCATATAAAAAATTGTAAATGTAAAAATCAGATTCTGCCCAATAAGTTTATTTGTTTTACTAAACCCTATATGTATCATTTCATATAATTTGATCCATCATCACAAGTTCTTTTGCCTCACTAGACATTTTCTGAAAACATGATATGACTGTATCGTGTTATAACATGGAGTTCTATTCAGTTCAGGTATTGTTTACTTCTGAAAAACGTTAATTGTTTTCAGTCAACTCATTTCTTTTCTGACAAAGATAAGTATAATTATTTGTTTCTTTTCCTCTCCACGACATCCACCATTTCTAATCAATGCCGACGTAATGATGTGGAGGTAATAGCGAAGTTGTTATTCACATCAAATTCCAAATATTAAATATTTGAATAGACATTCATTGAAAATTAAAATATATTCTGACATCCAAAGTATGTAAAACTACGCATTATTTAAAACTTGAGTTTAGAATACAAGATATTTGTCAAGTTACAAAGCTATACAAACAAGAAAAGATTACTGCCAAAATCTGTTACCATAAGAAATAAACCTTTTGTTCTTCGTGACAAATGTTCATTGGCTTCACAAAGTTAGGGTAAACATAATTAAATAACACAAATGAAAGAATGAGTGAATGAGTTCTTTATCTAAAACGTATGTTACAAAATTATTTCTTAATATTGTATATTTTTAAGCTTTTAATTCATTACACAATTGTATATTAATTACATTCGTCGTATTTTGTAGAATCATCTTCGCTTGGTCAGTGAATAAAAAACAATTACGTGCGCGTCCACAATATTTACTCAAACAAACGTCCCACACAATTTTTGCATCCACGACGCAAGAAATTCAGTAGATATCCACATTTTCCGAGAGAGAATGTTTTGTTTACACTTCACAGGCTCCCTAATGAGTCCTTCGATCGATCCGTAAAATCACCGTTTCCTATCGTTTCTCAACTACAGAAACAATCTGTTTCCGCGCCGCTGAATACGGAACCATGGCCATGTCCTCTTTTAAGGTCATGACACTTGGCGCGGTGCAAAGCCCCTCGTCCCAGGACGATGTCCTTGCGTGTGCACTTTCCCTCCGTGGAATATTGTTCTCGTGTGTGTGTGTGTGGGGGGGGGGGAAGCTTTTTCGCAAAAGCCCGGTGCTTGTCTGNGGAGGTCCCGGTGAAATGCAACACCACTGAGCTGTCATGCACGCTGGCTTGTATAGGGATGCAAAGAGATACCTGACAGCTGACGGACGTAAGAAGTCTTTCTAGTGAGCGGAGAGGAGGCGTGTAGTGCTATGGGATAGAGACCTTAATCGAGAGAGAACCGTCATCACCGTTCACAACTTTAGAGCACGTAATTTCTCATATCAGTTATATTTATTTATGAATGTACATCGTTCCGGCCAGGTAAGGACCACGAATGACGAGTGCCAGTGAGGCTCAGTTTTTTGTGAGAGTTTACTCACTAGACACATCGTAATTTTATACCGAGATCGGAGGAACTGCGTCTAGATAGGATCCAGACTGCTGTATCCGATCATTACAACTGCGGCTGTTAGTCGCAGAGGGCGGACTTTTCATACATCCCAGCTATTTAAACTGAGACATGGAAATGAAAAGCTACAAATTTTATATTGCTCGGAGTGACTTGGGGACGAGCAATTACGCTGACATCGGGGACTTATATTTATTTTATGCCTTTTGGCGAGGTTAATGCCATAAGGTCTGCTCTTCCACCTAATCTTTGGACTTGGGTAAGCGAATTGAGAAGGAGAGATGTTGGGTTGCTGGGGAACTTATGGTACCAAACCGACGTTTGTCTAGAGTAGATGAGGGAAATCCTAGCTGAAAATCTCACCTAAATGATGTGCCCTTGAGTTCTGATCATGGCTGACGCTTCTATCTTAAGTTAAGGACTCTATTATGGGAGACCTGTTCATTGCGTATCCACAAAAGGATGTTTGGAGCAATATCCTTCTCCGAGACACGTCGGGTTATGCGTCGCTCCGGAGTGACAAGGCGTGTCTAATTTCGCAATTTCTTTAGAGGAGAAGGGTCAAGAGTTTTTAAACGGTCGAAGACTAAAATCTTTTCAAAGACGCGTCCGCTTTGACTGGCATGAAATACAACCGAGGAAAACAAGTGTGAAGCTATAATTCAATTGAGAAAACACTAAATGTCATACGCTTACGTCAGGCGTCCACATGATATTAGTTTGGACGTTTTATTGCTGAAAGCGTCGATTTCTAGGTTTGATTATGGTAACATTGGTTAAGAAATACCAAATAGGATTACATTCATTTTTTGTACATTAATAATCGGTTCTGAAATGATCAGATTGGTTAGAAAAAGAGTTTTGGTTCATAAATTTCCTTTCTGTTTTAAGCGAAAAAAGAAACTTCGCAAAACATTGATGATTAATTATTCTACGGACAATAAATATTCATTAATTTTACAATTTTACCATTTAGGAGTTTCACCTATAAAATCGCCTATGACACCTTTTACCACAAAAATGATGGTGGTGGTGATAAAAATATTCAATATGTTAAAACAGCAATAATCTTTTTCAAAATCAAAGATTGATTTTCATGACAATGAAAATAAAAAAACAACTCTTGAAGAAAAAAGAAAGAAAGGAATATTAAAACATTAAAAATTTACAATGAGGATATATTGTTGATTCAATAAATTAGAAATGTTCTAATTCTCTGTACAAATTATTTATTTTGAAAATTCCTCGACAGTTTATGAAATTTAGACATTTGAGTTCTCAAAAGAGAATGATACGATTGTTTCATCAATAAATACGCATTATAGGTATGGAAAATCCAATATATAATAAAATACTGATATAGTAATGCAAATAATATTATTTTAAAATATTGTCAATAAAATGTATTTAATACGTTAAAAAAACATCCACTTCTAATTCTTATGTTGCGTTTCATAATTTACGGCCATTCCATGTCTTTTGGTTGACAATTCAACACGAACACAGCGATATACTTAATTCATGATATACGTCTGATGCGCAAGAGTATAAAACGAAAGGTCACACTGCCTCAATACGTTTCAGTCAATAACTCTGGTACTTCATTCTCCAAGGGCAAGAAACTGATCCAATATTTGTCTGACTTCGGAAAGAAAGGTCGCATTTGGCCACATTCCCACGACTTTCCGAACCTCATCCAACCACACACTCTTCAGCTACAATGGACTTTGAGTGTTGACAGTACGTCTTTCTTTCTGGTACGAAAGGGCTTCAGTTACAGTCCTCCACTGCTCTCAACAAGGAGATCATAGGTTTTCTTAGAAGAGAATGGGACCCTACGTGAATAGTTTCAAATTCTCCCAGAATAGGGGCGGGTGATAAGACACCGGCACAAAAAACTGGTCACGAGAGGTTGTGGAGATAAATAAATAATTCTCATGCGCTATTTGACTATTTTAGAAGCACACTTGTACAACATGACCTAGATCCGTAATTGGCATTGTTTCGATTTTTTTCATCCACCACAGATGTTCCCCTAAATCTCATAACAAGCCTAACTCGTCCGTCATTAATTTCATTAAGTTCATTTTTTGTATTAAAATTTAATTGAAACTATTTATACGTAAACATTCAATGAATGAAACATATCTATCTATTGCGCCCTCTAGAATCTCGTGCCCTAGACTAGAGTCTGTTCAGCCTAATGATAAATTGGGCCCTGCCAGCTCCATACAAGCCTCGCCAGATTCCCGTCCCGGAGGAAGACCCTTGTGGAACACCAAGGTAGAGCGCGTTGGGGCGCGCTGTTCTCCTTGTTACGAGAGCGTTGCGTAAGAGCCTTTGTAGCTGGCGTCCCTGGGGCGCGGTGGACTCTGCTTGCCGCAAACGACAGGGGACATTCGCCTCCTCCTTGTGACGCAACACGCCAATGTGTGCGGGTGGTCGGATGGACGGACAGACGGAAGCGCTGGCCTATCGCATCGTCTCCAGGGAGGAGAAGATGATATCGAGTGAGATGAGGAGGAGGAGAAGATTGGGGGAATCTACGAGATAAAGGAGACAGGCACTTCTTTCCTCTTTCAGTTTTCTCTCGCTCAAAGGGATGCGGTCTTACCATGTAAATTAATGTAAACCAGTAGACAAATAGACTCAGGAATTTCTTTGAAATTTAACTCCCAGAAACGAATAAAATTTCAGACTACTTTATCAGAAGCTCAATCAATAATGCATTTAAAAAATGTTAGTGCTGAAAGATGCCGATTGGAAATATACTGGACTGTATCGATTGACTTGACTGCATCGATCGTGAAGTATTTTAACTAACTATTAAGTTAAAAGACTAACCAAGGGTGAAGTTTAAGTGATTCTGGTTCGAGTCCACCTTTAGGAACGAAAATTTGCTCAAATTTTAAATAAATGACGTACAGTTTACAACATTGATCACAAAAAAGTTATGCTTTTATTTCTGAAAAAAAAAGTACCTGAACAATATTTGACGTACAATATTTTTGGAATAGTAGAAGAATTATCCAGGAACTTTATATTATATTTAGAGAACCTTCGACTTTCGTCAACAAAAGTTTTAGGAAGGACATCGTATTACCCCTACGTTTCGACGACTATTAAAACTTATAAAAAGTCATTTCACAACAATATATAGTCACTATTCCATACCATTAAGAGAAAGTTAGTGACAGAAGCTGACAATGACAGTGGAACCCAAATTCGTCCATTAGTTCAGCAGATAAATTATGACTTAATGCATTTTTTATAACCATGTAAATCAACGCTTTTTGGTGAATGCTAATTTAATTAAAAGCTCCATCTCCAAATTTACCGATATTTCAATTTTGAAGGAAAATCGCATTCTTAGATTAACGATTAAGGTCGTAGAATTCATTTCTTCGGATAATTTTATAGGCAAATATATTTGGTGAATCATTCAGCAATCATAATACAAATTTTCTAAAAAACTAAAAGAATAGCGTATGTGGGAATGTAGTACTTAATGAAAGTAGCATTCATCAAATCAGCACTAAATTATATGGTAATTGAAAATGAATTCTGCCATAGTTTGAGTGCTATTTTTATGAACTCCCGTACAGTGGTCGTCGAGGTAGAAGCGTCCTTCCTTCTCCTGCATCCCCCTCTCTCTTCGCACGGGCGACGGACGGCGGCGCGGCGTTTCGACACTTTTGTTAGCGGTTTCCAAACATTTGCCTCCGAAGAATGCCCTCGTTCTCCTGATTTTGCGGGACGCCAGCTCTTTCCACTACATAAACAAAGCGCCCGGTTCCGCGTTCACTGTGAGAGGAAACCCTCATTCGGAATGGCGTCTTGCGCAACTGATAACTTCCTGTCTTCGCTCTATATTTGGAAGATGTTCGGTTGCTGAAATGTCAGAGGTTGAACATTGTCTTTGTAGATACACATTGTGCTACCGTGGATTCTGGTTAGTGAACTTGCCTACTATAGTCGAAAGAAATGTAATGAGATGAATCGAAAGGAGCAAAAGCGTGGAGTTGTCTGATGTCTGCTGCGGGAGCTGACCCATATCCGGCGGAAAAGCAAATTCACGCAGTGTCCTTTCGTCCAAACGATAAATATTTAGTCCTGCGTCTGTCAAAGTTGGCACATCAAATACTGCCGGTAAAACGCCCACGTGTCGATAGCGAGAGGAAGAGTCAGCAACGCTGGCATTGCTTCCTCAACAACCTTTACGGATCCTTTAGACTTCTCCCTCATTCCTTTCTTCCCGCTGAGTGCACTATACTTCTGGCGCAGTGCGGCCGCTCGATCTGCGTGCAAAAATTTGAATATCAGTCTTTGGGCAATAAGGGTAGCGGGGGGGGGGGTACTTTTCTAAAAACATTTACTCATTTTGGAAAAAACAAAACAGATATCGCAGTTCGCACTTGCATATAAAGTGGTTCACAAGAATGTTAGCACGAAATTTAGCTTATTTTATCCTGTGTGAACAAATCAGAAGCAAAAATTATATGTTCAAATATGTTAAATTATTATTATATCATTAAAAATTTAAATAAATTTGATAGTATTGTGAATATATTTAGAATTTTCGCCAAGAACTTTTTAAACTCACAAGTAGAACAAGCATTGAAATGACATAAAAAGGAGCATGAATATGTAATATTATTTGTTTTTGAGATACGTCATATGGGATATGACTATATGAGAATTTAATACAAATTGTTACTCGTAATACCTGATAAGCGTGTGCTTAAAAAATTGATATTCCCCCTTTTAACCGACAAATTAACTAATAAATCAAATCGAAATTGTACTACAACCTGACTATACTACATTATAAAAAAACAGTCTTTGGAAATGATTTACGAGCCTTAATCTAAGTGACTAGGTTACTGACAGAAGCGGATCTATGGTAAGGGGACTATATAAGGGGGTTAAGAGGGTTATCGCTCCCCCCCCATTGAACCTGAACTCTCAACAGATAAAATTGAAGTTGATAAATGGCATACCAGATTAATAATTGTTATTAGTTATAATTGTTATTAATAATACATTTTTATTGTTATTAATAACACCAGTTTGTTAATTGGTATTTAAATATTTGGTGTATTTTATTTAAAGGTAATGTTTATAACATTTGTGTTGTAAAACAATAATTTTTAAAGAAAAATGCTCCCCGGTAAGGTCCCCCCCCTTGATTATGGTCTAGATCCGCAACTGGTTACTGATAATAATGAAAATTCTGTACTTAATTTCATAAGGAAATATTAAATCATCATAAAATTTAATAGAATGATTATGAAGTTGAATTTAAAAAAATTATGATACTGAATTATAATAACAATGAATTCAACACATATAATCCTGAATTATTCTTTACTGTAATTATTTTGTTGTTCGCAGGTTGTCGTTATTTAGTCTGACGCCTGTTCAGTCCTCGTAGACCCTGCAACGTCCGAGCGCTCTCGTCATCCCACCATTCATTGTCCTCAGAGCGCGTATTTTTACGTCGCATCCCTCCGCCCCGTCCTCAGACCTCTAGCTCCGCGTCTCGTGTTTCCTTGCCCGTCGAGCCACGACGCGTCGCGCGAGGCGTTCGCAGCCCCAACGTGGCCGTCGACACGGGTTACTCTCCATGTGTTGGAGAGAAGGAAAAAGTTTTTTCACTCGTAAATAAGGAAAGACTTACGACCTCTCATGGACGAATAATATATATTTTTGTGAACTCACGATGTTTCGACTTCGTTTTAAGTCGTCGACAGGTGATTCAAATAATGACAAGAAACATCACAACAGAACAGTTGAACGTGGTATTAAACATAAATATAAACACAAAAGAAAGTTTGCAAAAAAGCAGAAACTACACAAACATGTTATAATATTGTAGTATATACCAGATAGCTTTTCAGTGCGTGCGTGAATTAAAACTCCCGTGTGTATTTTTTTATAAATATCCTTTCTGATATGCAACGTTTGTAATGATTAACTTCTTTGTCCAAAATTTATATTTTTTTCAATTACGTCAAGTGAGATAGACTACACTTTGTTCAACTGATTTTAAATTTAAAACTAGAATCCAGGAACACAAATAAATTTAATTAGATTTTATAATAGACGTTAATTGTAGTAAATAATTCACTCGCTCAAGTTTTCAGTCAAGGGCGGATGCAGAGTGCTGTGGGGGCGGGGCTATGACACCAAAAATTTCATTAACAATTTATTTATCACATATATTAATATCCCAGAACGTTTTAGTTCGTTCCTTTGCGGAACCGAACGGAGCAAATCGCACAAATAAAGTATCTCACTTTAGAATATTAAAAAGATATGTCGACTATTGTTTCATCTTTCACTTTTTCGTTTCCGAGATAACAGCATTTAAAAATTACATTAAAGAAAGCTATTAGACTTGTTTATTTGAAAAGGGCGTTACTTGAGCCCTAACAACGCTTATGGTAAAGACAAAGAATGTTCGTAGAGAATTGTACGTAACTTACGGAATGCTCCGTTGTGTATTATCTATCATATACTATTCATAAATGTTCTGATGCCCTGTTTACATCGTTTAATAACAAATATGAAAGAGATAAATTTGTCTACAACTAGAAGATATAAGGGAAAATAGTATCTGCCTTATTATGCAGGTGAATAAAATAGACTTGTTACATAAAACAAATTTTTATATCTTATATTTTCATATAGAATATTAGATTAAATCGCACAGGTTGGCCGTTTTTTTCTTCTTTATTTCATCTCTTATTCTGTGATGTGACGAGGTTTAGACCTCGTCTTCCACGATTTGGGCGATAAAATTTGGAAGGAGAGATGTTGGGTTGCCAAGGAATTTGAGATAACGTGAAATATTGGTCTGGAGTACATACAGTCTCTAGAAAGCCCATCTTAAAACTTCACCCAGTTCAGCCGAACGGGAATCGAATCCGCGCTCTCTCTCTCTCGCTCCGCAGTGCCGAGGAGGAGAAGACGCTGCCACCAGTGGCCATTAGACCTGAACTCTCCACAGATATTATTGAAACTGATAAAATGTACCTTTATCCTTTAATATGTATTTGCCATTTTAAAATATTAATAAATTTGGTCACTAGTGAATTGTTTATTATCTATTTGATGAATTGATGTATTATATTAAAATATAAAATCGCTATAATATTTATAATATTACTTACAATAATATTTATAAAATTTAGCCCCCTCCCTCTATTACAGTTTAGATCCGCCACTGGCTGCCATTACCCCAGGGTTGTCAGTCAGTATACCCTAATAGTAGCTAAAATTAAAATAATATTATCGTTAACTGGACTGATATCAAAATTTAAGATATAAAAAAAATTGCTGTATTCATATAATCCAATAATTTCTATTATAAATCTTCTCTGTATGATATTCAGGACGATGTATGTATATAATCCTCTTTAAAAATTTTATAAGTATGAGACGACTGATAGTGTCCAAAGAAACACCAATAAAAGTTATATTCCCAGTAAATGTTTTCCTGTGACCTGCCTCCTCCGTGCATCGCTTCTGATAACTTCCATTAAAAAGTACATTATAGCAGAACGCTTCTTCAATACACGCCGTTCATTGGATATTCGAAGTATTTTCAGAGAGAGAGAGAGAGATATATTGAAAAAAAAAAAGTAAGAACTACGCGGCTCTATTGCACCAATGAAACACGGCCATCTTCTGTATCATGTGAATGGAGACAAAGGGTATAGAAAATGCTCAGAGCGAATAGAATTGCAGTGCAGTATAGTGTAGTGATGTGAAGTGTGCGTGACTGTTCACAGCAATCCTGTTTTGGCGTTATTTTTATAGTTATTAATTTCTTTTAATTATATTATAGCAATTAATTTTACATTAAGGTTATAGGAGGAGTAATGGTATATGTGTGTATGTCTGTATCTGTTTGTAAGTGAAAATGTGTTTCTGTTGTGTGTAGTATACACACATATGAACCTAATTTATTTTTTTAATTTCTTAGGTGAATTAACCTTCTCGCGTATTGTGTACTAATTTTCTAAGCATTTTATTCCGAGTGTGTGTATTTTATAGATATTTGGGCGAAGATTTTTTTTTAATTTCACATTATCGTATTATGTATATTCTTATTATGTCTATTATGTTTTCCATCTGCCACCAAGCATTGCTCACTTGCAGATTAATAAATTATTATTATTATTGTTATTAAGAAATGCAAGTAACCAAACCTGATGCATATCTTTTACATTGTGGCATTTTTAAATAGCTTACAAACAGAGCGCAAACGGTAACAAAAATGTTCATCATATTTCGTGTTAAAGTAGGATTATTTAACTATCACGGAATAATATTGGCCATCCTGCAATCACACTTAAAAAGATAAAGAAAAAAAACAACAACAACAACTCAGTTTTCCAATGGTGAGGTATGATGTAGACCACTACTTTTAGAAGATTATAATTTGACAATTTTTTCCAATAGAATAATACTACTACCTCAAAATGTATACAATATATGTTTGAATAAATGCAATAAGAAATAGTAAGTGAATCGAGGAAATTATGGCACATATGTAAAAATTACGAATAGATCTTCGACATTGTAATTTGAGTTTCATTGTTTCTTTCTCAAGGTAAGAGCATAGGTAAAACCTATTCAAAATCATTTACAACCTCTTCTGCCTTGGATAAAACGATTAGAGGATACCCAATCAAAACACCCTCTAGGAAGCTTCAGGAAACCTATCTACAAATCTAGGAAGTATATAATTTTCTCGAGATCAGTTCTATACGGTAAGCCAGTACATCACACATTTGGCTCTAACTAGTTTATTTTTTAATTCCAATATTTTTGGAAATAAAATTTTCCTCTCTTTTGTAGATTATTTTAAAAACATTCTTAATAAATGAGATGCGACACGTGGTCGATATTTTTTGTTTAAAATACAAATTTTCCTTATACCCTACATATAATTTTCCTACCTCTTTCAATTAAGTTTATAGGGTTTTCTTTAAAAAAGGATATCGGTGGACCGGACATTTTCAGAAACATTTAATACTTAGTCTTTAACCTTTCTGCGAGAACAATCATCAGCGGCAGGCGCCAAACAAGCGAAGCAACCCGAAAAAAAAACCCTGATCTATTCTGGAGGGAAGTCGAGCGGAACAGCAAATATAAAGAGTCGAAGACACGAGGAACTGAAGCCATGGTAAAAGATCGCGAGACCTTAAGTCGGATGAGGGGCAATGGCCGCGACCCGGAGCAGCAGCAGCGGCAGCAACAGCATGGAGCAACGACGACGCATGGGAGGCAACGGGACCGAAGCCTCAGGGCAGACAGCAGTACTACTGTAGTAGAGTCCTTAATCAAAGGGAGAACCGACAAGTGAGCTCACATCTTTAGAGCATGTAATTTTTCATAACTGCAATATGTACTATGCACACATTCTCATAGCCCCTTTGGCGTCAGCTGTCAATCGTTCCTTGCCTCTTATTGGTGGAGTAGGGAGACACGACGCAATCATGTGACGAACTACACCTCATTAAATCCACTATGACAAAATTGTGCGTTGTGTTTTCTGGAAATATGAGAAATTACACATAATATTTCCACCACTGACGGCTCTTTCTTGGGTAAGGACTCTCTACCACAGCGGCAGCAGCAGCGGCTTCGCTGATGCGTCGTCGTCGGTACCACCGCAACACATGTCACTTGGAGGTTCCCGATATTTGTTCGGTTGCAGATCCGATCTGATCAATACGGGATGGTTGATTACCAATCATTAGCTACGTTGCATGGATTCCTTTAAATCGCCATATTCGTTATTAATTTTAATTTGTATTATAGTAGGACGTCACATTCGAAATAAAGTTGGAGTTCGTCTCAGATAAAGGATTCGGATGGTGAAGAATTCACAGAATTTATATTGCAAGAGGTTTTTCAAATAATAATAATAATAATTTTAAAAATCCTATTCATTTTACTTCACTTTTGTACATGGAAGGAGATCACAGTTCACTAAGGGCAACTATGTAATATAACGGACAATGTGAGATATGCGGAAGGACGATATGGAGAGGAAAAAGGAGAAAAGGATCTCCAATGAACTCTCGTTTGCAAGTTCCAATGTGACTAATATTTACGTCAGCTGTGAATCGAATCTACAACTTTTGACAAAAGGACCACCTATACTGCCCGATATGTCGTTCTTAAAAGGCTTACGAAAGTTGGTGGAAGAAATAGTTTGTGTAGTTAAATATCAATGAAGTGCCTCAGGGTTCAATACTTAAACGTTTGAACTACTTAAATGAGTTAAACAGAAGTACAATTCATATTTAATGTTTATTACTTAATTGTCCATGTAATTAAGGAAATACAAATTAACAGCTCCAATGGTATGGTTGTAAACGATTGTGAACAAAGAACATTTGCATTCACAACAGGATCTGCTTTTATGCTCAAGAGTTACTAAAGCACATAAATAAACTTTATTGTCAAAAAAGCAGTTGCAAACTGCGTATGATCACGTGGGGGTAAATAAACTAAGTTACTCTCCGGAGACAAGCAAGGGACCATCCCATCAATTCCGATCAAGGGCCCATGGGCAGTGGCGGATTTAATATTTACAAAAGAAATTATTTAATAAATAGCTAGTTATCCATTTATTATTATTATGATTATTATTTTTGTTTGGGGCTCTAGGGCTCGTCAACATCGAGGTCTTTAGAGCCCATCCCATTTATTATTCAAAATAAATTGTAGATATTAGTGCAGTAAAAATTCGAGATAAATAAAACAAAAGTATTAATGATATTCCCGCCCAAGGAAAATCCGCCAATACCCGCAGGAAAACCGGAGTAAAACCCGGGCCAGGATGGGGCTACACAACCGTGCCAAGGTTACGTACAGTTAGAAATAAACTATTAACAAACAAAGGGAGCAAAATCAACATACATGAAAAGGGAATTTAATTAATATATAGAGTACAATAACAATGGCATGATAAAGTACAAGAGATATTTACATCACTTACATCATCCGAAGTCATGTGGAAAACAATATTTATTAGGAAATTGAAACTCTCATTAGCTTCATTTATTAAAATCTGTAAATTCTTTCACATTATAGAAACAATAGCACATTAAAAAGCATTTAACTGCGGATGCACCAACAAGTAAATCGTTCCCACAACAATTGAAACATCTGAAATGCTCATGATGCTCGAAACAGAACCATTTGGAATCAAACAAAATTTTCTTGTTATCATATCTTTGGGTTATACTTTTTAAAATTCTGAGCATAAAATTGATATACACCGGGAATAAATGTTCCAAATCAATATTTATGTGTAATTCTGTATCAGTTTCAATAATTATTGAGCACAAGTCTCTTCCAACGATGCTTAAAGTAACTCTCTATTTGCTGTGTTAAAAATAATTATTTTAAAACATTTAAACATGTTATGGAAGACCCTTTAATCTCTAACAGCACGCTTAGGGATGAAGTTACAAAACACAACGTACCGAAAGATTAAACACAGGCACGAAAGAATATACTATTAATGGTACAAAGCAATTGTTAAGTTTTTATTAAAATATTAAATATTTTGATTATTATTAAAAATAATCATCTCTTATTTATCTATTAGTCGAGCTTACGGAGATGGTATCAGATAAATTTTGATAAATTTATTGTCAAAAAACAGTACAAACTGCGTATGACCACGTGGAGGACAATAAACTAATTTACTCTCCGGAAGCAAGCAAGGGACCATCCTATCAATTCCGATCAAGGGCCCTAAGGCAGAGGCGGATTCAAAAAATTTCTGCAAAAGCTCCTAGATAAGATAAAAGGTTAGCTGCGAGTTATAATACATATATAATGTCAATATGTTTGTAATTTAACGCAAATATGTTTGTAAATTTACATGTACAAGTTATTATCGAAGTATAGATTATTCTGAGTATAGTGTTTAAAAATCATATGAGTTGAAGAAAAAAACACTAAATTCACGATTTATTGTTACAATAAACACGCCCCTAGACAAAGCCTAGAGAACCTGAACAAAAAATCCGCTTCTACCCGAAGGAAAAACGGAGAAAAACCCGGGCCAGGATGGGGCTACAGAATTTATGTACACAACCGTGCCAAAGTTGAGTACACATAAAACTAAATTAATATGAGCCATAAGACAACACAATCATGCAAGAAAATAGTTTTTGAAATTGTTATAAGTTNATTATAAGTTATTTAAAAAGTGCTACAGCAATGGCGTGATAAAGTACAAGACGGATTTAATTTTATTAAAATCAATAAATTATTTTACAGTGTAGAAGCACTGTTGCAGGAGATAGTTTTTAACCGCGGATTTGAAGATATTCAATTTCATAATGTCTTTTATATTCTTGGGCAGGGAATTATATAGAACGATTCCCGAATGGTATGGTCCCTTTTGGCAAAGAGTGGTTGACACTCTAGGGCGATGAATATTACTACTATTGCGTGTATAGTGTTCGTGAACGAGACTGTTTCGTATAAAGAAAGGGTGGCACTTCAGTAATTCGGTCTTAACAAACACGACTGTTTCATAAATATAAATGCAGGGAAGTGTTAAGATATTTAATTCCTTGAATAAAGGTTTACAAGAGTTTCGGGGGTGAGATTTACAAATTATCCGAACTATCCTCTTCTGAATTCTGAAAGTTTGAATACTCTGACCGGAATTACCCCAGAAGGTAATGCCGTAACGTAAATGGGAGTAAACGTTTGCAAAATATACGCAACGGGAAATACGTGGACTAACTGCGTTAACTAAGATTCGGAATGCGTAACACAATTTGCTTAATTGGGAATTAAGATTGTCAATGTGACAATTCCATTTGAGGTTGTCTTGAATATGGAGACCTAAGAATTTTGTATTTGTAACAGTTTTTAATTGTGTTCCGTTTAAAGAAAGAGAAACCTGGGGTAAAGATTTTGTGATACTATTGTGAAATGACATAGACACTGTTTTGTCAGTGTTTACAATGAGACGATTTGCATGGAACCAAGTCGAAAGGTTAGACAAAACTTTTTGAGCATTGGCGTGTTTACATAGTAAATTAGTGTCATCAGCAAAAAGAACCATTTTGCAATCTGATGTGGATGATGACATGTCGTTCACATACAATAAAAAGAGTATAGGGCCGAGAATTGATCCTTGGGGTACTACGCAAGTAAGTGGCTTTGTTTCTGAAAGACAACGCTGAAGTATTTTATTTTTAGTATAGGATATTTCTACCTGTTGATATCTATCTTTTAAATAAGAAGTTAGCCATTGATGTGGAAGTTCACGAATGCCTAAAGAATGCAATTTGGAAAGTAGAATTTCGTGATCGATGACATCGAATGCTTTGGTTAAGTCAAGAAAAACACCTTGAGGATTGTGTCCCTCGTCAAGAGACGTGGTAACATCGTTTAAGAAGGAAAATATGGCGCTTGTAGTGGAAAAGGATTTCCTAAAACCGTATCGTTTACTGAATGAAGGAAGATAAGAAAATTATGCACGGAACAGGAGAATACATATTCGATCCCGCACTGAAACGAACTAGATGGGATTTTTCAATTTTTCATTATCTCTTCAACGATTTTCACTCCGTTTCCCCAGGTTCCCAACCCATGATTTGTTATTCCAGATTGTCATTTAGAGAGGTAGTTAAGTGGGAGATCAAGTAAAAATGTTCACACATGCAGTATATAGACTTGAAATAGGACGTGAACAAACCCATATAATAACTATGGTACAGAAAAAATGTGATCGATTTATGAACTGAGAAGTAAACATTCACACATATGAAAGAGT
This sequence comes from Laupala kohalensis, assembly GCA_002313205.1. Lineage (NCBI taxonomy): Eukaryota > Metazoa > Arthropoda > Insecta > Orthoptera > Trigonidiidae > Laupala > Laupala kohalensis. The sequence goes on from NNCF01126963.1 coordinate 105,297, forward strand.
ATGTATGGGAAGGGGGAGTAATATGATCCTGGAGAAAATTTTCAAGAGGTCAAGGTAGATCTATTTCTCCTTAGAAAAAGACTAAATCTAAGATCTTTTGAACTGACCCTTTGTCACAATGACCATAAAAGCACTAGTGGTCTCAAATCGGTGAAAAAATTGTTTTTGTTGCGACAAATATATCCATCAGATCCTAATTAAATTTCACGCCTGGTAATTACCCATCTCCTCCCTAATCACTCCCTATCCCGTGGTAAGCATTTTCTCTGCCTCGAAAGAAATTCACCATAGACTTAATTTTTATTGAGTATTCGATTTCAGATGAGATATATAATTAGAAAACTAATTTTATTAACAAAATTAGCTGTTTTTCTGAGAAGAAATTTTTAGATTCAGAATGCTTGTTTCGCGATTTTTTTTGTGTGGCTTTACGGCTCGTCGACATCGAGGTCATTGGAGCCCTAAAATCTTGTACAGGTAGGGAAAATGCAGTTACGCACTAGGGAGAGCCAACATGACTCTCCCCGCGTGTGGGACTCGCCGAATGACTCAACCATACCCACTAAAAACCCTCCTGAATTACAACTCAAATATCAACACATCTCAAAACATTACTTACATCATTTTAAAAAAGAAGAAGAAGAAGAAAGAGGAAAATGACAGATACCCTAGCCCTAATAGCGTCCGGATCGAAAAGAACAAGTGGTGACCAAGGGAGGTCAGGAAAGAGAAAGGAAGGAGCCTTACACAAGTGGAAGTAATGCCCGACTCAGCTCGGGGTCCCGTTTTTACGCAGTTATTGCTCGCATTCAAACATATGAGAACTAACTAAACCGTTAAGAAAAGAATGCAGAGAACTGTGCTTGTCAAAGTATTATATCTGCATGAAAATATACGTTCACGAGTAATATGAAAAATTACTTATACGAGTATTTGAAAATACTGTCAATATGTCTTACGCTGAACAATATGAATTTTTTTTGAAGCTTCATAAAAAGTGAAGATGACCTCAAGTTAGTAAAAACAAAACCACACAAATAAAGAAGTATACGATAATAGAAGAGCTAACATGTGAAGTAGTTTATCTTTTATTTCCCCTAGGATATAGGTGCATCCTTCACACATTATCACCATCATCCTCCTTTACCACCTTTTACTGTTTGGGCAACTTTTCTTTTTTTACCGTCCGCCACCGTTACAGCAAAAGGCATCGCAGTCGTAGCAGACCGAGCATCGGACGCTGTCGTGTGCGACCTGCAGTGCCCTGCAGGGAATTGAACCTTGATCAACGCTCCGCCCCCGGGCTATAGGTGCTGGATACATCGACCTTAGCGAAGGTATTTCAGCCAACATTGTTTTTTCTGTGTGGACGAATGCAAATTGAGAGTGATTCTATACACTGCCAAAAGAGACAGTGTTTGTTTATTTATTTAGAGTCTAAATTGACAGCGAGGGATGTAATCAACAGAACTGATTATTCACCGAAAACACGTTTCGACAAATGTTGAGTTGCTTTAGTGCAACGCAGATGAGGGGAAAAATCCTCACTTGACCTGACCAAGCATGAAACTGAACTCAAATCTACGAAACATTTCTATAGATTCAAAATTTAAAGTTTATTACATATTTTACTTAAGAAACATTTTTATACACATTATTGAAAATAGTTTTCAATTTGTTGAAAATGTCAATAATTCATTAAATTTTTAAACTGAAACAAAGACTGCAAAATGTGTATAATTCTTTTACTCAGTAAAAACGCATATATTATTTGCTACATCAATTCTGCTTATTATTAAATATTTCCAACTTTATGCTATAGTTAGTGTACGTAGTTCATTCTTATTACATATGGTCTCCGCAACGTTACTCTGATATTGACCAAAATATTGGTTAAGAGTGAATATTTTGTATAATAAAAAAACAACAACCACCGAGTCTATTTGAAAAAGTCGTGCGTAATAATTATTTGAATCTACGGAATTAAAACAAACGACAAAGTTCAGAGTAAATATATTTCTTATTTTCTCATTATTTTGCTTTTCCTTCGCAGTCCAATGGAAAAGCCCCTCCGACGGTTAAGGGGTTAGCGTACTCGCTCATCAAGTCACTCCGGATTCAATTCCTGTCGGGGCCAGAAAGAAATCAGTTACTTTTCACATTAATGTCTCAGTTCAATTGGCTACTAAAAAGCGACGCTCCTCTTTCAATCCACTCGCACTATTCCTATTATCACTAACTATTAGTAACTATTCCTAATAACTCCTCCACATGTTCCAAGTTGTTGGTAAGCAGCTAACCAGCCCACCAACTAACAATAGCCTACCACCCAAATCCTACCTCCTATCGCTCCATGTAGATAAGCTTCAATTGCACGCTATATTTCCCAGTTACAAAAACTACGATGAGAAGAAAAAAAAACAATGCAAAAATATTGATACTTTCATGCCTTGTCCAAGAGACTCGGTATCTCTTCCTGAAGTAATCATAGTACTTCTAGAACGATGAATGTTATAATCGAAAAGAAAAGGAAACGAAAACAACAAGATGCTATTTCACTTAACGTTTACGAGAAATGTGAAAGTGCCGGAACTGTGTGGATTCTTACTCGCCGGAAACTGGGCAAAACGATATTTGTAAGAGAGGGAAAACGTTTGGGAGTCTGCCAAGTGGAATCCTGATAAAACGTTTTTTCCGGAAGTATAAATCTCTTACGTAAATTAATCTGAAAAAGATCTTCAGGCCTATTTACATTCCCAGACCTTTTGCATGACAGTTTCAGAAGTCAGATCTCCAAAGAATTGTTTTGTATTTTTTATACGAGAAGAGGAACATTTTAAAGGAATGACAGGACGATTAGGCTAGCTCATCAGATATTCCCCAACCGATGTGATTTGCAGACGGAAATTTAGAAAAATGCTGATGTAGCGGCGAAATCGCCTCTCATACTTTTATATTAGATATTGCGAATTAATAAAATGCATATGATATTAGCTAGTGAATTTATTGGTCCCGGACATATTGTTATATCATGTGTGATTTTGTCCCGGACATAATGAATTGTATTCATTTTTTAAACATTCATATTGATTTTTCCAGTGTTCAGGAGAGGGGGACATCTACCCCTTACTGTCACCCCTTGAATAACATATCACGGCGATTAGAGAAAGAATATTTGTTCAAATTCACAAAATTCATTAGAGCAAATGAGATTCGGGATTTCAGCTAATCTATATACTAATAAAAGTAAACTATTTGGAAAATCTGTGACATGGGATCGGAAAAAGTAAATTTCAAAGGACACTTCTTACGGGTTATTGCAAAGTATTGTTAATATTGACGAATTACAAGAGCAATAAAATAAAAAAATAAATAAAAATAAAATAAAATAAAATAAAATAAAATAAAATAAAATAAAATAAAATTGTCCGTTAATCAGTAGATGCGAATCTTTAGTCGCATTTGTTGACTGTGAAGCTTACGAATGTGTCCGCCAGAGTTCGATTGCGTTTCGTGCGGACGTTTTCATCTACGTGACCGAACCGTAGAACCAAAATTATATTAAGACTGTGAAGAACATTTGTTTTTAAGTACAGAATCTGAAAGCAAAATGAAAACCAAAGAATTGAGAGGTCTTAACTACGAGCTTTTTTTCATTTCTGTGCAATGTGTATGTTCCTTCTGCCTGAACTTTAAAATAATTCGTTAATTTAAACAATATTGAAAACTGTGTGTATTTTTGTAGGTTTTCTTATTGGTATTACTATTTTGAAATTAACAAGAGTGAAAATTTAATAGAACGAAAGTAGAGAAATATGGGAACTGACATGAATTTAGAATATCTTATAAGAACCCCGGGTAACGCAGGGCAATATAAGCTAAAAAAGTCAGACCTGCTGGCTGGTGTTTAATACCCACTGGAGGGAAAAATATATCAATTCTTAGTACCAACTTTTCTTTGAATGTTGATGTAATTTTTTGAATGTTTTTTTAACAGTGCAAAACATATTTATTTAATTTTATGTTTTATTTGTAAATCGCTTAAAAAATTTTCATGTCCAGTAATGTGTTGTTTCTTTTCAAATTCCGGGCAACGCGGGGTACTTCAGATAGTTATTTAATAAAATATATTCGTTCTTTCAATTCCTATCTCTGTCATTATAAATAACCTCGTGTTTTAAATACAGATGCAAAATTTAGTTCATTGAATGAGCAAGAATTCTGTTAATAGTTTGCATGGCATATCTGCAATAACCTTATTAGGAGAACAATGTTGTTTGTTCTATTCTCAGCGTCCTTTTAAATCCTTCGACGTAAGGAACGTGGTGCTACCAGTCGCTAGCGGAGACACGTCTCCGTACAAGTCGTCTTGACAAGACACGAGATGCCTCCGCTTCTTGAATGCAAATAGCAACAAGCACAAACAAGACTCCTCCCGTGGCGATAAGTATCTCATTATACTACACGAAGAGAAGGATGCGCATGTTTCGTTTCGAAATACTCCTTCCATACCTCGTCGTATAATCTATTCTATTACATTGCCACGTCACAGACAAAGAAAATGTGGAGTGTACCCTACTCAATTTTCCAATTACAATTTATAACAAAAATTCAAGGCACTAAACACCGTACAAAATATAAGAATTCAAGAAAAAACTTCAAAAGAGAATAATATTATATCACAATTATTATACATGATAAAATATTTTAGAAAACAATCAGTTTCAAAATATTTATCATCATATTACGTGATAAGCTACAAAATACCATAAATACACTTTTAAGATTAAATAGCACGAACTATCTTCCACACTTAACTGTTTGCATTAACCTAATAGGCAGATTTAAAATGAGCGCCTTAAGAATAACTTTTTGCGTAATAAATTTTTGAGATTAAAAGAAATCTCAAAAAACGGTGCAACGTACAGGGATGCGGTTTAGCAATATGGACACAGAATTAATAGACCAATCAAAATGCTTAAATGCATATTTACAAAATGTTGAATTTTAAGAAACAGGAAGTGGAGCGCAGCTAGTAAAAGAAATCGGTACTAGCTGTCCAGAAATAGGCTTCTATTCCCAATGCATTCAAAGTCAAATCTCAAGTTTGGTTTCGATGCATCAGTTTGGTTGTGTGTTATCGGGGTAACAACATTCATGTCGCCTCACCTGTGGCTCAGGTGATAGAGTTGTCGTTTATCACCAAGTCATCGACCAATTCGCGATGGGGCATTAAAATTTGTAGCTTTTCACATTAATGTCCCAGTTCACATAGATTTGACTACTGAAAATCAAACCTTCCTTCCTCTATCCAGCTCCTCCTAGTATCAATAACTCTATTACTAACTACTTCTAGTGACCCTTCCAAGTTGCTGGTAAACCCAGCTAAGCTGCCCATCTATAATAATAGCCTACCACCCAACTCCATCGCTCCAAGTAGATAAGCTTCAAAAACACGCTACTTTTCCCATTTACAAATACAACAATAAATAAAAACCACATTCTTAACATACACACACAAGACATTGGACATCGTCGCCAAAATTTGAAAATAGACTCTCCTGAAGAAATCTCAAAATTTCGTTTTCGACCGATTTCGATACTTTCCTTGCACACTCTGTGTAATTGAAAAAAAAATTAATTTCCTCTACCGAGATCTTAAGTTTTTCAACTAAAGGGCCAGATAGAAATACAGAAAGATTCTCAAATGTTTATCCGAATTTTTTCATATTTTGACGTTCAAATATGCAACAAGGATTTCTTATTTGGTAAATATGTCCCAGAATTATTATACATGGCAGAGAGTGTGCAAAAATACAACTATAGTTTATCTATAGTTCGATAATAACTTGTACATGTAATTTTTTGCGTAAAATTACAAACATATTGACATTATATATGTATTATAACTCGCAGCTAACTTTTCATCTTATCTAGGAACTTTTGCTGAAAATTTTGAATCCGCCTCTGTCTTAGGGCCCTTGATCGGAATTGAAGGGATGGTCCCTTGTTTGCTTCCGGAGAGTAAATTAGTTTATTGTCCTCCACGTGGTCATACGCAGTTTGTACTGTTTTTTTATAATAAATTTATTTATTAAAAGACGAAAATACAATTTTTTATAGAATGTCATTTTGTGGGAAAGTCATGCGATGTCATTTTCAAAATCTAACAGATCCACTCTAACACTCTAAAATTATTTTTGAATTCCTGAAGAACTCATTTTAGAATTTAGTGTGAGCAATGAGTGTATTTTGAAGGTAAACCCACTTTTAGAAGATCGCATCCTCTTAATTGTTTAACGTTGTTCTGGTAATTTTCTTCTTTTATCGGACAATATGTTATAGTGCGTCGTAGAAACAATCAAGAATTTAAAATATAAACTTTTATGGTTTAACAATAAATGATTTGAATTTTGACTACCCATACTCATATTTTAGGGAGTATAACTGATTATTTTGATCTTAGGGGTATGCGGTCAAAAAGTTCGTAACTCACTGCTCTTAAAATTCAATAGTTGAGTTAATTTACTCGAACGCAAGTGGTACCTTATAAGACCTAAATGTTTGTTGTAATGTGCTGCAACTCCTCATACCTAGTTTTTACATTAAAAAGACGTTGTTAATATCTCAACTTGACTTGTTTTCTTCTTGTGGTTCACTTAATAAGTGCTCTATAGTCCTCGCGGAGAAAGAATAGTAAGATGTAACCAATAGAGCGAAAGCGCGGCGCTCTCAAATATCTGTTGCAGGGGATTATTGCTTAGCAGAGCTCCACCTGTTCCAGACGGTGTGCCGTGGCACCGAGACAAAAGCTCCTGTATCCGATGGAAAAGCTAACTTCAAGAAGTCTCCATGTGAATAAAGGTTAGTGGTCAAGACATCTGTTCGTCACCGTTGTTATATCAATTACTTACGGTTTCACGAATCGGCTCATGGTGACTGAACGAAAACTCTGCTGACACGAGTAAAATATCCACGTGTCTATAGCGAGAGTCGGCCATCTCGCGATGGTGGCTTCTCGACTTTCACGTAGACTTTGATCTCCTCCTTTACTACAATTCTTTCACCTCGAGTGCAATAGGATTAGGTCGGAGCGCGACGCGGTGCACGCGCCCCCTCACTCCCAACCCCCCGTTATGAAAGATCATTGATCCACCACTGTTTTAATTTACGTATTCACACAAACATACCATCCTATATTCAGTAGTCATAATATTGAAAGGAAGCGTGAAATTCCACTGATGAAATAGAAACAAAGTTGAAAGCTGAACAAACAGACACAATGAAATTGTATTACCATAATGAAGTGAAGATAAACATGTAACGAGGCAAGTCTACGAAGGAATAATAGTGTTTACCACAACATCCGATTTAGTACGGCAGTTGAATTGATGAGGATGTGATGAGTCTTAAAGAACACTTTGAATTACCGACTTTTTATCATTGTGTACTCGTCTAATGACACATTCATTAAATTATTCCATTTTAATATTATATAACACATAAAAAATATACCAAATACATTTTATGCGTTAAATGCATTTCATGTTATTCAATATACTATATTTTTGAACATTTGGGAGTACGTCTTTCCGTCCGTTGCGTACCAGGCAGTGAGCTAATGTCATACTCCCTTCCCAGGAAGCACTTCGTTCAATTTTGATTCCTCTCGTTGCCATAAACTGGATAAAAGAATCCAGTTCCAGATCTCCGAAGATAAACCTGTTTTTTACCAGGAATGGACTCTTTTAAACTGGATTGCGTTATTGTAACTAAACAATTTTAACAGTCTTCAAACTAGACTAGTTTTTGCTACTATACACATATTGAATAGTTCTACGAGGAATAGTGCACAAAAGAAAACAAAGAATAAGGACAGTTCCAAAATAGAACTACAGTATTTTTCCTACAAAATTTAATTTTTGTATAAAAAACGAATTATTTCATCCTGTTTTTTACTGTATTTTTACTGTATTTTTACTGTAATATTCAAAACGTAAATTTTGAAGATTTTCTTGCTTTTTTTGTTAATAAATTACAAAAATACATACTGCCCCTTATTTCCGCTAAGAATTATTTGCTCATTTATACTTCTTTGACTTAAATGTCAGAAAATTTATACTTCCTTTACTTAAATTATAAAGACCCGTTCGTGTTCGTTGTAGGGAAGTTGTACTGCATTTCAATGAATTTATTTATTTTTTCTCAACGTGGCTGATAATTTCATGTTTAATTGTCGGTGCAGAGTCAAAAAAAAAAAAAAAAAAAAANTATTAATTTATTCGTTGTAGTTTGGGTGGTATACATTGGCATGGTGTTTCAATTACAAGAATAAAATTAACAGTATTAAAGAATTTTATATTACATTTACCTTCTCATCTGTAATTGTTAGCTTCCTTTAATTCCTCGCATGACATCGATAATTTGTTTCTCAGAAACATTTACCTCCATCTGAAAATCTAATGGATACCCCTTGTCTCATCTGATGAGGATGGACCACTGGCGCCAGATGTGGAAGGGAAACGTCTGCATGAGTCACATCGAGTTCCGCGGACCGCCGTACAGGCGGTGGCAGCGCTAGTGGCGGTGGCGGTTGCTACACCGCGGTGGCCGCAGATAATGGCGGGAAACGGCAGCGTCCATCCTCCGTTATGTTCCTCCTTGTTATGCCACTCGTCCCACGCTCCCAGTGCGCTCTGGGCCAGGGTCAGCGTCGCAGAATTTTGCAGAAGATGAAAGAGCAGAAAGAGGAGAAGAAAATGATGAAGTAGGAGGAGAATTAGAAGAAGGAGAAGAAGATAATGATGAATCAGGAGGAGAAAAAGAAGAAGGAGAAGAAGAAATTAATGATAAAGTAGGAGGAGAGACAAAGATGATCAAGAAGAAGGCGAAAAAAGAAGATCATGAAGAAGAAGAGGAAAACGAAGATCAAGTAGGAGGAAAAGGAAGTGAAGGAGAGACGAAGGTGATCAAGAAGAAGAAGAAGGGGAAAACGAAGATCAAGTAGTAGGAAAAGGAAGTAGGGGGAGAGACAAGATGATCAAGAAGAAGACGAGGAAAACGAAGATCAAGTAGGAGGAATAGTAGAAAGAGGTGGAAGAGGGGTAGAACGAAGAAGGGTGTGGATGAGAAGTTGCGATAGGGTAGAGCCGAGAAGCAATAAGGTATTTTGTACGTTTATACTATTTACAGAACATATTTTCGCAGACACTAACTCACGACATCAAACGTATAAATGCACAAAAAATTAACTACAAGTTTTCTTCCCCGGATACAGTTTAAAACGAGGTAACGATCCCACAAAAACTCCTGGGCTGTGTTCTAAAATTCTCACAAAATTTGTTATTAAATTACTAGAATCATTTATTTCAATATTCATTCTATAATTCACTTATGGATTATATTTTTTTCGATACCACGTAAACATTTCTAATACACACAAAATCAGTAAAATAGTTCAAAATTTCCGTTTTTAGTTTAAAATGTTTTGAGGGAATAGTACCGCTACCTAAAAGGATATTATTCGGTTCGGTCCCTTCAGAGTATCACTGACAGACATCCGGGTACAACTCCTCACCATTTTTACACTTCTGGTTTTATTGTGTTTGTTTTACTTTTAAGGACGATAGAACCCAGAATAACTTAAGCCTTTCTCAACAAATTACGAATGTGACATTCCTAAGAGCTGAATGAAGTCACATACAACCTGTGCCAAATCTCAGAATTCCCCATCCGCTTTTCTACTGAAATTTGACTATTTCTAAGACACGATAATTAGTAATGGTTGATCGAAAACTTCTCTGCCAGAGAAGTTGAAAAACGTATTCTTTTTATTGTACGTTGAGGTGTTGGAATACGCATTATTGTACAAAGAAGATGTAGTCATAGTATCCCATTTTTTGTTATTTATTTATTCACAAATAAATAATAATAAATGAATTAATAAATAACAAAAAATTGGTTAGTAGACTATATATATA
>NNCF01126963.1:117967-149558 GCA_002313205.1 Laupala kohalensis
TATATATATTGTATGATGCAAATTAATATAAAATCGAATCTTGTTCTTTTGTTGTTGCTTTTTTTCTTGGCGACGTTACTCGTATTGTTTCTGTATTTCACGCAAAAAAAAAAATACACTTTAAAAATGACATACATTCAGATCATAAATATGGTTATAATTTTTGACTATAAATTAAGTTTATTTTTCTCCAAACCATTAAAATAGTATTGTGTGTAATAATAATATTGTGGCCAACACTTCAGATAATTTTTAAACTGATATTGATAACTTAACTCACATTTTCCTGTTATCGATCTAATTCATGAAACAGCAATCAATAACGAATTTTCTATGAGAGGAACTGGTATGAAAGACTACCAAAAGTATTATCTGCACATCCTATTACTGTCTACATTCGGAGGTGTGAGAGTCAGCATGTATTTGTGAGTGACGACAATAGTAAGGTATGCACAATGCCATAAAGACTACGGAGATGATGTCAAAGACGAAGCTCATTTTTGCATCACCTTCCTCAGAGGAGGACCCATCTTTATACTTAACGGTATGTTTGGCAAAACAGGCGTGAGCTCATTGTGCTCCTCAGCTCAATCTGAAGCCATTTATGTAAAAGAGTAAATATGTTTGCCATTCCATTTTTCTCAGCTTATTGGAGTTTTAAAACCTCCGCAATGAAAGAAATCCTACATTTCTGTATGCATTGTCATTTTTCATGCATGCTTTATGAGCACTATTATTATATTTAAAAAATCTGGGAGACAGAGCTTATCTAAATTGATTACACGTAAAGAATAGTTATCTGTTGTAGAATAGTAGAATGAATGGACGACGGTCACGCGTAAAACGAGATGGAGATAAAAGGGGAAGTTAACAGCCTAATTAATTTAAAATGGTGCTGGTTTTTACTTCAGTTTGTTCATGTAGGCATAGGGCTGGAGGGTTACATAAAAGTATTAAAAATTTCCGGATTTTCGTAAATATTTAATTTGGGACTTTCGTTTTCTAAATATAAAATTTGATATTGTGAAGGGACAAATGAGTGATTGAAATTATTAAGGTAAATTGCAAAGTCTGATAATTCAGTATTTCTCTTCCAAACCCTTACGAGTTCACCCAATCTGATGTGTTAATCCTTTATTTTTTGTAAATAAATAAATTTATTGTCAAAAAAGCAGTTACAAACTGCGAATGACCACGTGGAGGACAATAAACTAATTTACTCTCCAGAACAAGCAGGGGACCGTCCCATACATAACGGTGAAGAGCATAAGAGGTAGAGGAGAATTTAACATTTCAGCACTTTACTCCTAAGATAAGAATAGCCATAGTTAATACGTGTTGTAACATAAATAGAATACCAACAAATTTGTTTAAAAAAAACAAAAAAGTTATTTCAGAAGTACGCATCGTTATCAAACTATAGATTGTTTATGAAGTATTAAAATAACACTAAATTCGAGATTCATTATTTCAATAGACACCGCTCCTAGACAAGAGTCTACACATCCTGTAAAAAATCCGCCTCTACTCGCAGAAAAACCTGCACAAGGATGGGATTCCATTCCATTGTTGTATTTGTAAATGGGAAATGTAGCGTGCTATTGAAGCTTATCTACAATGGAGCGATAGGAGGTAGGAGGGTAGAATGGTATTAGTATAGGTGGTCCGCTTAGCTGGGTTTAGCAACAACTTGGCCCACGTGGTGGGGCTAGTAGGAGTAGTTAGTAATAATTCAAGTTATTGATAGTAGAAGTCGTAGGAGGTGGATAGAAGGAGGATTCTCTTTTCCGGAGTCACAGCTCTATGAACTGGGACACTGATGTGGAAAGCTACAAATTGTCATTGAACCCGGGATTACTTGGTGACGAGCAAGCACGCTAACACTGTAGCCTTCAGAGAAGTTATAGGATGGGATTGTAAATATATTTTTTTTTAATTTCTCGTATCCAAAATGTTGGTGCATGTGAGTGTGACGGGTGAGTGGGGGGGGGGGACCGGCAGGCGGCGGCGGCGAACGCGTGGTGGCTGGGAAGTGACTGAAGGTCGTTGGCAGGTCATTCCCCGATGCTCAGCAGCCGCTGATGTTGCGGTGTCGGGCGGCGGGCGCGGCCATGGCGGAGGAGTGGTGAAAGGAGGAATCCAACGGTTTCATTTCACTGCCCTCTTCTTCCCATCCTTATCTCTCTCTCTCTCTCTCTCTCCCCTCCCCCTTCTCCACGACTTTTCTACGCGAATGAAGCCGTCGTCCTCACAATCGGCTTTTGCACCCGAAAAAGTGAAAGCTCCCATTACAGCTGCTATCTTTGGGCTTGGATGTGTTCTTTGAGGGAAGGAGATTATTTTGAAGTTTTACAAGCTTTTTAGCAGCACGATCGGCTAACTTCACCAAATTTATGTTTTTAAAAACTGGAATGTTTTTCTGAAGATGTGTGTATTTTTATTTTCTGCCATGTGGTTCTTTAGATTATTAGTAAAGGTTTATTTGGGTGAGGGTCCACATACATATTACATTAAGAGTAAGTTAATCCTCTGAAGTTTGTGTATTAATGTCTAACTTCACAAACGAGAGTTAACGTAATATTTCTAATGTACATATCTTTATTATTATTAATTTAATTTTATACAAATTTGGGTCTCACATTGGATAATTTTGCTTGATATTTTTAGAATCATTGAGGATGACGGTAATGCTGTGGAAAACTGCTATGGAAGAAATAAACTTCTAATTGATTCATACATTAAGTTTCGAGACTACATCTTTTATGGTACGATCCTTTTTCCTGCAAGCATTTTATTAAAGAATAACTTCTTAAAGCCTAAAATATTGTTTCTATACTTTATACACAATTCCAGACATTTTAAAATTAGATTTATTGGAGGGTATTATTATAGTTTAGTATCTGTAAGAAAACATCTTCGCTAATAATATTATTATCTACCTTCCCACAAACGTTGCATCATTATATATAGCATTTTTTTAAAAATTTGTGAACAACCTCATACTTTGAACCCATTTTGAACCCTCTATTCAGACGCTAGGATACGAGTGATTAGAATTCCTTTGTATTTTCTGTCAATAATAATTTTTGGTCGAATAAAAGTAACTAAGTTATCTTCAGTAATTATTATGATACGTAAATTATGTTATCACAAACTCATAAAAATACTCAAAATAGATTTATAGGGACATTTGGAATGATAAAGGAGCTTCTTGGTAATCAAGAATTAACTGTCGCGTTATTATGAAGATGGAGAATATTAATGACCCAAAAGACTGTCCTTTTTTTTTGGTAATTAACTTCCGCTAGTACTAAGCACACGATGAAACATAACTTCACCTTTTGTTGGGCAATCGATGCATCATCTCCAAGAATTCATTCGATGGATACATTAAGTGCCGCGAGGAACGACATCGAACGGTCAATGTAACGGTGCCAAGGTGATATAATCTAATCCACATTAGAGTAGCATCTAAAAATAACTGCGTTTTCACCATATAAGTGAAAGTTATATGCTTTTCAGGTAATCTTGGTTAATTATTGAGGTATTTCATAACGCCATTTCAAAGTTACTAAATAACTTTAAAACCGTTTGGCATCCTATGATATATTTAGCAAAATTCCTATGATATATAAACATGTTTTAAAATTTTTGAGTTACTTCTAAATAATTTTATTCCGTTTTTGGCTTCAGAAACATGAATCAGTATTTTACAACCGACTCTTCATGAATTTGTCGTTGTGGGTTTGTTGAGGACAAGAAACACAATAATAAGAAAGAAAATAACTCAAAAATTTTAAAACATGTTTATAAATCATAGGAATTTTGCTAAATATATCATAGGATGCCAAACGGTTTTAAAGTTATTTGGTAACTTTGAAATGGCGTCATGAAATACCTCAATAATTAACCAAGATTAATAAGTAATATTCATTCATGAATCATAAGCTTGAGAATAACCTCCAGGGAAATTAATAAAGGAAAGAAATACACGAACTCTTTTCCGCAATGTCTTTTATTAAGTTTATTGACACAAACTTATTATAAGGGTTATTACAAAATCTTAAAATTGAAAAACGTTGTTGAGGTCTCGATTGACTTTTAAAAGAAGAATTGTTGTCTAGTGAGAATATCGGTCGTTTATTGGGAGCTGACGTATCAACGCAACATCTGGTGGAGTCCGAAGTAACTATACGAGTGCTCCGAGTTGTGACCTGATCGTGAGTGGAAATATATTTATTTGCTAAGTTGTTCTTTTTATGAAACCAGACCATTCATTAATATAAGTCAACTTTTTGTATCGACAGCAACTTTTCAAGTAATTACTCGTGTATGTATAAGCCAACCATATTGCCTATAGGTCAGATCCCAACACGTCGGGTTACCTTCGTATACACGGTCCCAATATTGAAAGAAATATCACCCGAGGACAGACGAAATACCGAACAGTGAGGGCGTGGAGGAAAACGAAAGGTAGGTCAGTGCTCTTCAAGCAACAGGTTCAGACCATGAGTATGATTACAAGTACATTCCCTACTTGACTGCTTTTTCACTCAAATGGAATTTTTCCTCGAATTTTGCTTTGCAACAAATCGTGTTAAAATAACACAAGAGCATTTACTAGATGATTCATAACTTTGTATAAAAATGATTATTAAAAAGGAGAAGTTTAAATTCTTCTATTAATGGGTATGAACCAAATAGCTTTTTTAGTTTACATTTTTTAAAGGAAGATAAAAGTATAAGAACATTATGTTATAAAGATTAGAATTAATTTTAAAAAAATATTTAAAAAAATACATTTTGCAGTTACAGACTTTAAATAAACTAAATGAAAAATTTATCATACACGATTTCATCATATACTTATTTTTGTATCTCATTTCCGGTCATTCTAGACGCTTTTCATTCATTCATGTCAAATATCAATTGTGTAACTAAAATCCGTGAATGTGTTGAAAAAATTCACAACGTTGAGCTCCGAGATGTTTTGGTCTTAGATGCGCGAGGTAGTTGTACTGGTGGATACCCCCTCCCTTCCCCCAAAATATAATGCACATCTGAACAACAACAACAACAACAACAGGTTCAGTGGTATGAACGATCTTACTTAATGTGGTGTGACAATTACCTTCTTGACCTTTTCCCCCTAAAAACACAGTTTCTGTAAGTGGTTTAATGTCTGTTCAGATAGTTTAAAAGTGTCATTTCAAGCATCATATTTTCAAAAATATTATATTGTTTGGACCTCCGAATTCCATATTTCATACCCACCAAACACCTTGGAGTGTATGAACACCCCCCCCCTGAAATTCCTGGTTACTTCCTTGGCTGAAAATATTTTTTATGCGAGTTCACATATGAAAATGTATTCAGTTATGTCAAACGAAACAAAGGTATCGAGATGAAGGATTTTAAAAAAAGGTTATGAGGTTCGGTTCTTTGACCAGTTCCAACTTGTCTGCGTTAACAGATCGGTTTGCCAACAGACCAAAGGAAGTCCGATAGCCAGACAGGTGGCACGTGTCGAGCAAAGAACTGCAGCCGGTCATCTGCATTGAAAGGCAACGCGGGCCAAGTAGCGGTGGACGATTAAAAATCTCAAATCATGTGAAAGTACGGACCTCATTACGCCATAACGCGGAAACCGATCCGTGCATTCTAATGCGACATTATCATAAAACACAAAGGAATCTTTGCGTCATTAATTTGCAGGCCGTTAGTCCATCGTTTAAGAAGCAAGGAGGGCAAGGTTGGTGGTGTCGAAGAATGGTTCGTAGCGAAGTCCATGATGAACAGTTACTGATTAATGCTGTTTGGCCGAAATGAGAGAATACCTTAGGTGTCTAGGAGAGACGAAAACGTTGTTCCCTGGATTCCATTATTGTTGAAACCTGGATTTTAGAATGTTTACAAAATTTGAGAACGCAGTTGTATATAGAGGATTGTTAAGGTCAGGTGATGACCGATATTCGATCACCAGAGCTGTTGCCGTCCAGGAAAGTACATGGAAACGAAATGTCTAACGTTTTTGGAGGTTATATCTATTTCTCAAATATACAGTTCCTTCCTTGATATGGTGAAGAGGAAATCTAACGTAATGTGTAAATCGAACAATAGTGTTCACTGTATAGGCATGCGAAAGAACAACACATGACTAATTTTATCTTACCTTCTTGGAACAACGTCATATCTATTATAAATGAGAAAATGCGCTCCAGAATGTTGAAAAGTTATAGTAAAAAAAGGGCATATAGGTACTGTGGACGGAAAAAGGGACAAAGGTCTCAGAAATGAATAAAGGTTCCACAAAAGTCATAAATGTTTCAGAAAACCATTAAGGTCCTAGAAAAGGGACAATGGTCCTAGAAAAGGGACAATGGCCCTAGAAAAGGGACAATGGCCCTAGAAAAGGGACAATGGCCCTAGAAAAGGGACAATGGCCCTAGAAAAGGGACAATGGTCCTAGAAAAGGGACAATGGTCCTAGAAAAGGGACAATGGTCCTAGAAAAGGGACAATGGTCCTAGAAAAGGGACAATGGTCCCAGAATGGGAATAATGGTCCCAGAGAAGGGATAATACAAAGGGAAAAAATTCCTTAATAAATGCCTTCTTTCTCATCTAGACAAAATTACACCCTGTGATATCTTTCCAAAGAGCTCTAATTTACCCTTAGAAGAAAGTTGTGTGCCTAAAAATTCTAATCTTGAATACAAATGTTGATTCAGGAAGTGAACATTTGCTACGATGACAGTCGTTGCAGGCGTACGAGCGGAAATGCCGATGCAAGAGGCACGCAAACGGGTGCTGAAGGAAGAACGAGACGGCTGCAGTGGTGGCAGCCAGATGTGAACCAGGAGCCGCTGAATGATTTATGCTCGCGGGCGTTAGAAGCGGACGACTACACAAATGGAGGGCGACACTCTGAATAGTGAATGAGTTACAGTAAGCAAATGCACACAGGACGTATGTGCATAGTTAAAACGGTGTAACGTGTTCTTGTAATACAATAACAGAGGGTTGAATACCACAAGACAATATTATGCAGATCGGTTGTTCAGACTGCTGTACCGTTCGCTGTATTTATGCACATAAATATAATATTACTTCAGAACATATCAAGGAAACTAAAGTTCTTGTGTGTGAATCTCATGACGGATAAATATTGAACTGTAATTGAGTGTTATATCAGGGATTGATGACATCATGGATATTTGGAAATATTATCTAGCGTTTCGTGCAAAATTCTACCAAATTGATACAATTAATGTAGCAAAAACAGGGATTATAAATTTAAAAATAATTAGTGGAAACGACAAAATGATGTTAAAAAACCAATCACCATAATAAACATAAAGTTGAAATAAGGCGAACGCATCATTGAAGAAGGTAGAAAATGTATCAGCACCTCATATGACTTTTCTGGATTACGGAAAAGTTTTGAAAGTAATTCTCGTCCAGTAATAAGAACCTTACATTTTAATTCTATAACTTTCCTTTTACCTACACTTCGAGAAACAAATTCTAGAATATGCCTACATAAATTTAAGAATAAAAAATATGTTTTGGTTGACAAAATTTGAAAATACCTATCGTTGACACGATCAGATATCAAGACCTAGATCAAACAGCGAGTTCATAAAGAAATGATTTGCTGTGCACAAAGTTGTAGGTCAGAGAGAGAAAGGAGTAGTTATCTGAGGAGTTTTAGAGAAGAAGCTTTATTTTTGACGGACGATAAAAGACGATTGCAAAAGAGGAAAAATAATGTCATTACAATAATTATGTGAGAAAACTAGGACTAATTAGATTACTATAAACTAGAACAGCTAGACGAAGATGAGCTCCCACCTCTTCGAAGCCGAGACGAAAACGTCGTGATAAGATCAGACATGGAGGTTAAGTGGAACAAAAAATGATAGAAGAAAAAGGTTAAAAGAACAGATAATCTTTCAAGTCATCCCTTGCAAGGCAAGACGGTTCCTGAACATGGACCAAAAAGAATCTGGAAAAAAATGTACATACAGTTAAAATTTGATACGAGCTTCTCACGAGACCCTACGTTCCTTCTCCGCTTGTGCACATGTTTACCTGTCCCCCTTTTTGCTTATCTCGCTCACTGTTTGTGTTTCCTCAAAAGCGCATTTCGCGACTCCTTCACAAAGGATGTTCTTGTGAATTGTCACGCCCACTCAACAGATACAGAGAGGGTTCGCGTATTGGGTGTAATGACCCTTTGCTCTTCAACTGTTAACGAATCTCTTCAACAGGTTGATTAAGAAATCAATACATTTCAGCTTTTCTATAAATAAGGTTTTCAATATTTAAGTTTTTCAATTAAGTAGTTTCTTAAGTATTTCATAGTATAGCTAAGTTTTTCAATATTGCATCTTCAACGGCCAGGCGGAAATTGCGACGGACCGGGACTCGAACCCGGAACCTCCTGCTCTGCCAGCAGTTGTGCTGTACATTGCACCACCCACCTCGACTTGTTGCGTACGGGACTTGGGAGTCGAGGCGGGTGGTGCAATGTACAGCACACCTGCTGTCAGAGCAGGTGGTCCCGGGTTCGAGTCCCGGTCCGTCGCAATTTCCGCCTGGCCGTTGACGATGCAAAACACTCCTCCACGAGTACGTACTCGGAAGTTGTAAGTTAAAAAAAATTTTTTTTCAATACTGTTTGTCAAATCGATTATCATTACATTTTTACGAAACTAGCCATACCTGTGCAAACAATTCACTAACTGTAACAGAGTAAAAATTATCAGAGTTTTCTAGAAATTTTTGGATTCGAACTTTCATTTACGTGGACGATAGTAGACACTTGATCTGGAAGTTCAAGAAAACTTTCACCCGATTCAGCAACACAAGTAAATGATAAAATTAATTATTGGTCAACCTAAACAAATACTTGTGTACAATGGTGGATATATGGGGGGAGGGGGACTAAGGGGGCTATAGCCCCCCCCCCCCAATTGGACCTGAACTCTTAACAGATAAAATTGAAGTTGATAAATGACATATTTTGTAAAAAGTATTACCAGATTAATAATTATTAGTTATAATTGTTATTGTTATGAATAATACCAGATTATTACGATCTANGTTAATTATTTATTTGATATATTTTATTTATAAAACTTGTGTTGTAAAACCATAATTTTAAACAAAAATGCTCCCCAGTTAGGCCCCCGGTTGATTATGGTCTACATCCGCCTCTGCTTGAGTATTATTAAGTATTAAGTATCAGCGAGAGATGACACATTAGAGGTTTCCCCCTCGGAAACAGGAGGTTGAAATCCCTGAAGTTCAACGTGAAGTCAAGTCTGAAATCTTATTCATACTACCATGAAACCTGCTCTTCCACCTAGCAAGGAGAGACGTTCGGTTGCACGGGAACTTGTGGTACCGCAACGACATTTGTCTGGAGTAGGTGAGGAAAACCCCAGGTGAGGACCTCGGCTAGTTCGGCCGAGCGGGATTTGAACGCACGCTCCACCGCTCAGCCAATGGGATCGAGGAAGCGAAGACGCTACCACTACACCACTGCTGTCGGTGTAGAAATAGTGTCCTTTAAGGTAATTGCTACGGCATGCAGCTAATAATGATTGTCTGAGCACACACCACTTATAATCTTTCTAGATGACTTTCAAAACCATTGTTAAATTTCGGAAAAAGTTCACAAAGCTATTTCGCACAGCGAAGAATTTATCAGAGAGAGAAGGGACTGAGGACGTGTAACAAGCTGGGATGACGAAAAACACGATAGATGCTAAACGGAAGTATGAAAGATGAGCGTCATATGTAGCTAAGACATAAAAAGGGGAATGAAATAATTAATGCGAGCACCTACACGTGCTAGGAGATACCACGACAGATGCTGGAGCAACCAACGCATGGGAAAGACCGTGACCAAGAAAAATGGGAATCATCAAAAGAAATTAAATAAAAAACAAATGAAGAAATAGTCACTTAATGTTTAATGTTGAAGATCGTCGTGTAATGTTAGCAGATAGAGAAGTGAATTGAGAAATAAATTAGAAAAAAAATTTCTTACATGCCTCATTCATCACCTACCAGAAAGCGAGACAAATCCTCGCACACTTTTAATTGTTTCACCGAAGAGTAGTAAAGATACGTGAAAGCGCGTCGATGTCTCACTAGCGCATGGGGAGAGCAGCAGGTGCATGTTTACGTCCGCCATCTGCTTCCTTCATTAACGTTTCGAGGCACGAGCCATTTTATTGAGGTTTACTGAGCGACAATGGCAGATTGATTCCACGCGTAATACGGAAGAGATTAGTTTCCCCTTCGGAAGAAGAGAACTTTTTTATGTTGCCTATATCCGGGATACATTAAGCACACTGCTTCTGAGCTGGAATAAATTATTGTTGGCACAGGAATACAAGGGTTGTTACATCGCTGTAGTCACTAGCGGTGGTCTCTTCTTTCTTTCTTTCTTTATTTTTTATTTTCTTGTTTTTGTTTGTATTCGGATGTTGTTTTATTTATACAGAGAAAAGCGGCATAATAATGATGCGGGGTTCTTTGTAATTTCTTATCAAAGAACGCTGTGAACACTGAGATACTAATCAGTTATTATTATTATTATTATTATCATTATCATAATAATAATAATAATTATTATTATTATTATTATTATTATTATTTATTTATTTATTTATTTTCATGAACCAATTTCACAACTTGTAGTTGCATGCAGGTGCGGTGCGGGGTATACCAAGCATCCCCACCTCAAGCAATATCACAATTTAAAAATCTTCCGACTATTCTACAGGTGTTAAGGATGGCTGCTTTTTGTAAAGTTAGAAATATGTTTTTGGTTATATAAAATATAAATATGAATTATGTTATTATTATTATAATTATTATTATTATCACTCATTAACTTCGGTATGAATTAATTTGTGTTATGGTTTGCTTATTATCTGTATTCTATGTGTACACTACGATGCCAAGAAGACATTACTGTCTCGTATATGGTATGCTCTTACTCCGAGTGGTCTAAGTACATGTATACCCTTACTAGCACTATTTGCACGTCTCCTGTACAAGAAGTTTGTTAATCTTTAGCTGGGACATCTATGTTACCGCAATATTCCTCATTCTTTATAAGTTCTACTGTTTACCCTTACAGCAACGCAGTTATAATTTTTCTTTGATCTAAATATGCAGTTTTAAAAGTCTTGAAAATCAATTATCAATGAATTTATTTATTTATTTATTGTACGTTCATATTTCTGCATCAAAGTTGATTAGGATAATTGACTTTACTTTAGCTAACTGAAGTATAATACATGTTAACACATTTAGGAGTGATTCTATGCTTTTAATTTTTATTTATAAAACAGATAACAATTAGTTTGAAGTTCAATATGTATATATTATACAAAAAATGCCTCCATGAAATTCAGTGACATTTTCGTTACATAATCGTACAAAATCCAAGAATAGGAAACTAGAGTTACTCACACTTGTTAAAAAGCTCATTACACAGCAAGCATATTATACGCCTATTACAAGCCTATTACAGTACAGCGTTGATTATCCGAACTCGCATTATGGAAAAGAAAAAGTACAAAAGCTACTGCGGCAATGCCCGTGTCGAACTAAAAAAATAGAGAGACAGTTGTCATAAGGAGGAAGTCAACTTTATAGCAAAAACGTATTTAAACTTTCTTTGTGTCACAGAATCAATCTCGATAAATCTTATTTTTATTTTCATTGTCGTCTATTTCTATCACTACGTAATATGTTACAAAGCAAAGCTTCGTGTACGAAGTTGCTTTTTGCGCAAACGTAGTTAGTTATGTTGTGTCATTCTTCTTTTTAGTTGAATTTTCATTATCCGAATGTTTTATTATTCGAACCATCGATGGTGTCACGAGATCTCTGACATCATTAGTTTGAATTTATTATCGACGCTCTACTAACATTTAATTACAGAAAACATTTTGATCTATTCCTTTAAAAAGGTGTTATTCATTTTTAAGCTTCCTAACATTTGACAAAGAAAGGGCAACGGACTCCCACGTTGATAAACGCCCAGAGCGATAACCCTTCATGACGAAGGGAGAATCTTGTGATTACAAACACCGCTCTTTTAAGCACCTGCAAACACGACACATGGGATGTGGAGAGAGAAGAGATGTCTCCTAAGAACATTCACTCGCGCAAAGATCTAATCCTGTGAGACAGGGGTGTCCATATTGTCAATGAACAAGTGCTTAATTTATCGTTAAATGAATCAAGTTATTTATTCACGGTATAGGACTTGTTAAAATTTCATATGACATCGAGGATGAGCCATACATGTAATTCCAAGGAGAAAATATATTATTCAATTTCACTCTCAAAGAGAAATTGGAGACGAGAGAAAATAGGTTCAAGATTATGATCATAATTGTCTAAAAAACGAGAAGATACAATAAACTGATAAGACAAACTTATTTGGGTTTCTTATAGTTAAAAATGGTTTAGCTAGACTAAATTATTTCTCATAATTACAAAATAAATTACGTATATGCCATTTTCTAACGACAATACGTTTAGAAAGATTAAATTTTGCTGTCTTTGTTTGAAGAAGGGCATTTTCTGCAGCGCATTAAAGCACAAAGGAGCTCACAAGTAAATTTTTTGTACTGTCAAAACGTTATGAAATTTCATTTGCATGACCTCCAACTATATTTTTTTGGGGTGGGGGTGAAAAGCAAAATCATTATAAAATTATTAAATACTTTCACTTTTCTTTTAAATCTTTTAAAGCACAATCTCACAATCACGAGCGTGTGGGGTTACCCTTGTGTAATACTACGATATTACCACGAAGAAGTTGTGTCAAGAACTTTTATTGTAATATGTATTGTTAAGGTAAGTCATCATCTTAAGAAATCTTTTATAATAATTCAAGGATGAATTAGTTAGTTTTGTTTCTCATATTACAATAGTAGTTGATAAAATATCATTCCTATAATGGAATATCGTTCAATACGTGGATATCATGAACATGCAATCGCAAAGTGATATCAAGCTTTTGTTTTGTACCCCTGTTTTCTTACAAATAAAGCAGGATATTGCCTGACCCCTCAATGGTCTTGGAAATGCAACCAACATTACACTCGTAAAATGATGAACATTAAAGGATTACAGAACAATTTGTGTTCCGTTACCGCGATGCTTAAGCTGTTTCATCTCATTTAATAGATTTCTACTCGAAAGTTTGGTGTCTCATGAAATGATGCAATTGTTTCCCGATATAATTCTAGTAAAATACGAACGTTCCATATTTGGCTTAGCAGTGGTGCGACGTTCCTTTCCAGTCGTTTAAATTCACCCCGACGCAGCGACAAAAATAGTCACAAAGAAAATAATAATAACTAACAACAATATCAACTAATAACAATAATAATCGATTATTATTATTATTGTAGAATTTATCTTACGAAAGGTTTCTGAATTTGGTGTGGAATATAGTATGCGTTGTTTCATATTTTTCCTCGTATTATTCTAACTTGAGCGTTTTCTACACTAATAATTAGAGTACTTGCGGCGAAAGAATGGTAGTGTGAGGGGAGACACGTAATAATCGAGAAGTCTATGACAGGAATTGTGAGATTGCCAACTCTTCCTCTCGCTGAAGAGATGTAGGTGTTGTACCCGTGTCAGCAGAATCTTGGTGATTTTACGTTCGGATGCTGTCGCCTTCAGCAGACGATTTTCATAGAAGGCTTGATTGCTAACCTTTGGCTGAATGGTGACTTTTTCTGTTACATTTTTTTTCTTTTTGCTTGAAGTTAGCTATTGCACCGGATATAGTAGCCTTTGTGCGGGAGCCACGGCATGCTGCGAGGAATGGGTGGAGCTATACTAGACCAACTCCTGGTGCAGACAAATAACAACTCCGCGTTTCACCTCTCGTTACCATTCTTTCACCGAGAAGACTATAGTTGAGACAGTTCTGAGCCTTCTACTTCTGTAATGACTCTAATCCTTTGCAAACAGCTGAAAGATGCGAATGACGGTTCCTGGCAGAAAGCGACTCAGTTGCTGCTGTTATAGCAACTCATGAGGAGAGGGTTTAACACGAGGGAACGACGCCGTCTCTTTTGTGATTCTCCACTTTCTTATCGGTCGGCGACCTAGCGCTGCGCCAGGGTTGGCCAGATGAAAACGATATTTTAATCTAAAAAAACTCATCTTAACCCACTTTGTTAAAGATTCTTGGCCATTGCAGTTACACAGCATGCAGTTTCAAGAATGAGGTAAATATGAAAGGCTCATTTTTAGTTACAGTAAGTATAAATATTTAGAAGGCTGTAATTTACTCAACCATTTACTGAAATGTTATACCATTGTTCAAACAACTAATATATGTGTTGTTATATAAATGATTGACAATACTGAATTTTGGTAAAAAATGACTTACTCATTACTGCATGAAATATTTAGAAACCTCACTGAAATTGAGGAAAATATTGAATTAGTTTTAAAATGTTGCGTGTGCAACGTTTTCAGGTATAGTCAAG
The DNA here is from genome assembly GCA_002313205.1 of Laupala kohalensis. Taxonomy (NCBI): domain Eukaryota; kingdom Metazoa; phylum Arthropoda; class Insecta; order Orthoptera; family Trigonidiidae; genus Laupala; species Laupala kohalensis. The sequence goes on from NNCF01126963.1 coordinate 132,515, forward strand.
TGATCAAAACAATCTATTTGTCAAGGGAAGCTTAACCAGTTTGAGGTCGGTATTAAAAATAAAAGGGACATTTTTGTATTCCCCTTTGTATTTCCAGAAAATAAGCATTCGCACACGTTTTCTTCCTCTAATGACAAATCTCCATAATCTATAACTGAAACCATATTATTATCGTTAGTAAACTGACCCTTCAATATACCAGTTGCGGAGTATTGAGAATGGGACTATTACAGCACCAGTGCAGCTATTCATAAAAACTTGTGCTGTCATCTGTTAGAACACGAAAAAGAACTAATTTTAAACCAATACTGCTTATTGAACACCGGAGAAAAACAATGTAATACTTTCAGGGTGAATGGGGTAAGTTGACGTACTCCACTCTTGATCCTACATTCTTAGTTATTCGCTGAATAATCTACGTCACTTTTCACCATACGCCATATTAAATTCTTGAAGGTGACATAAAGACAGATTTTTTCCTGTTAGGAGATACAAGACACGTATAATGAAATGTAAGTATATAGAGATACTATAACAGGTCCTTAATGCAATGGAAATAAGCACCCAAAACATACGCGAGTGTATATTATTTTTTAAATTATTCTAAGCCTTCTAGGCTATACCTTGAAACCCCTCCCACAAACCATTGAGTGAAGGAATTCAGAAAGAATATCGGGTGACAGGGAACTTCAGGTAACGAACGAACATATTATATTCACAAAAATATTCAATATTGCAAATTTAAATGTAAATACGATCCTCCCAATTTTCATATTGTAATTTAAAATGTAAATGTTTTAAAATGGTTAGACGGAAGAGCAGATCTTAAGGTCCGAGTCTCGCCAAAATAAAGGCACTTTATTGTTATTATTATTATTATTATTATTATTATTATTATTACACGCTGCCCCATTTATTTGTAAGCTTTTTTAAAAATATGACTGTGAAAACTCAATAATGATACGATCCATTGAGGAGATCGCGCTCAAAATTTTAAAGAAGTCAAGAATTAGTGTAGTGATTGCTGCCATAATGTTTTAAATAAAAAATTCACGATTTTAATAGATAAATCAACAAATTATCAGCACTAGTAAAGCACACCAAAGGCGACTACATCTTTCACATATATTTCACTACTGTAATTATTGTAATTTTAATAGAGCAATAAAAATATTTTAATGAATATTTCACAGTCAAAAATTGCTAGTAGCTATATGCGGAGGACAATAATAGGATTATATTAAAATATTTTAATATTTACAATTACAGTATTTTAATTTTAATTGGATGTTTTAAATGGTATGTGTTAAGGCCCATATGTTGCATATGAGGTGGTTGGATGGTGGGGATAACTAATCGTGCCAAGGGACAATAACTTGAAATCAACATCATCCATCACCCTCCTAACTCTCTCGCAAAATCTCTTTAAGTATCTTTCCTATCCTGCAGCCACCAACAAAGTCCGCTTTGTTTCCTGTCTTCATCACTTTCCTCCTCAATTCCGTTCTTCCTTGGTGTGTTTTCCCTGGGATGTCGTCTTTGTCAGAGCTAGGGGCGTATTACGAACTGTTTCAAGCATAAAACCCCGTGACAAAGGATATAGCCTTGTTCTCACAGCGCACGAAAAGTGTCGACTAAGTCTCTGAGAAAGGGAGATTTGAGACGAGGGATTCCAAAGATTGTGACGTGTCTGCTACGACGAAGAGTTTTCTAGAATGGGGCTCATTTCTGGAGCGTAATATGGGGCACTAAACTATTACGTTAGAATTTCTTATCTATCGGGGCTTACTCGTCAGCTCGGAGTGAATTCATATTAAGACACATTCAATCTTAATTCTTACTCCACTGGCCCACCATCACCACCATGAATTTCCAAAAATGAGACTAGAAAAAGGAGATAAAGAGAGAATAGACATGAATGCCATTCAAAAATTGTATTGATCAATTTGAAATGTCTATTCACTGATTGTCTTCTTATTGAATTATATAAATTGGTTATGCGGTATATAAATGATAGACAATCATTTTTCACTCAACTTCACTTTGTTAACATTTATTTATTGTAATTTTGCCGACGTTTCGACGCTGTTTAGCTTCATCATCAGGGCTGCTAGAAGGTAATGTACAAATTAAAGTTACATTATTGCTTGAATACACAGTGGATATTCCTTATAATATTATTATTGTTATTTTAAACTATAACTATCTATTCTGTCTCTNTAATATTATAAGGAATATCCACTGTGTATTCAAGCAATAATGTAACTTTAATTTGTACATTACCTTCTAGCAGCCGTGATGATGAAGCTAAACAGCGTCGAAACGTCGGTAAAATTACAATAAATAAATGTTAACAAAGTGAAGTTGAGTGAAAAATGATTGTCTATCATTTATATACCGCATAACCAATTTATATAAAAATTGTATTGAATTTACGCACGGACACACAAACTATCGAGTATATACAATACAATTTTATAACGTGTTAGTGTGATTTCTGCGTTTCAGTAAACATATTCTCGTTTTAAGTCATGTTCAGTTTTTCTGTTGCTATGTCAATGTTTCGACTTACATTTTATTTTTACCTGACGAAGACTCAAATCACGATTCGAAATGTTGTGTTCTTGTAAAAATATATTGATCACTTAAAAAGATCGAAAGTGATAATTTAATAATAAATTTAGAGTCAAAAACAGTACAAACTGCGTATGACCACTTGGAGAACAATAAACTAATTTACTCTCAGGAAGCAAGTACGGGACCATCCGATCAATTCCGATCAAGGGCCCTAAGGCATTCCCTAAGACCCTAAGACACTTGAACAATTCCGATCAAGGGGGGATTTAACATTTCAGCACACTTCCAAGATAAGAATAAAAGAAATTCGGTGCATGTTATAATATTAATAGAATACCAACAAATTTGTTTTTAATAAAACAAAAAAAATTATTTCAGAAATACGCGCTATTATCAAACTATAGATTATTTGGAAAATATTGTTTGGAAAATATTTATGTTTCAACGAAACCGAAATCGGTTTTACAAAAAATGTGGTAAAGGGGTTTCTGCTTAGAGAAACGTTTCTGCCCCCTCCGCGGGCGAGGACTTTGAACTCTTCGCCAGTCATAAATTCCCCAAATGAAGTTCTCCGGCTGAGAGCATGTGACACGGCGAGGCGATCTGTTCGTTTACGAGGCGAGTCCCCGTCGTCGCTGGCGGCGCTATGCTTCCGGGAAGAAAAGCGAATGGGCTGAAGGCCTGTGCAGTCGGTGACGGCTTTACAGCATTCACTTCCCTTCGCTCGGTCACCACCTCTAGAGTCCTTAATCAAGAAAGAACCGTCAGGGAAGAAATACACTGCGGATCAAAATTAGAGGTGCAGTCAATTCATCGCTTCATAACTTCTATGTTTTAAAATGAATCAGAGTGAAATTTGGGCTGAGAAAGCTCCTTTGTTTTATCAAGACATTCCCTTATTGGGATGTGCCTTTTCCCCCCATCACGCTGGGGCACACTTGGAGTGAAGAAAAATGCAAATTTCGAGAAAATCCGACATAAATATCACACTTCAAAATGTCGAGGAGAGCTAGTGTCCCGTATGCAGACTCAATAATGTGCACTCCAGAAGCCGAGATTAAAAAATACCCACATCTGAAGACCTACCCCCACCTCATATCCGCCCCGCTTTCCTCAAAATAGTGACCTTTTCAGATGTTTCCAAACTACTCAAGGCGACGAGTACTTGTCCAAAAAACATGGTTTACGTTTTCTTTCACCAATGTGAGAAACCCACTGCAAGACCCCCCCCTTTCAACATTTCACCCCTTTTCGATATTTCTCACGTTAAAATCGATTAATTCGTGATAAAAAGCATTGCATTTGGTGCCATGAGACGTAAGCAGTACATTTCAGTAAAAAATTTGACTACCTTAACCTAACCACCTCCATCCTTCTCTCACTTCCCTGAGTGACTGCGAGAAAATGTTTTACGTGGATAAGACTGAGCGCAGTTTCTTAAAGTAGTTCGAATCAGCTGGAGTTGGTCACGTGATTGTCTCGTATCTCTCCCCCTTTCTCCCTTCTCCATAACAAGGGGCGAACATCGGGTAACAGCCGGTGCCAAAGGGGATAAGAGAATTGTGCGTATTAAATGTAGTTGACATGAGAAATTACGAACTCTAAAGTTGTGGACACGGTTCTCTCTTGGATTAAAGGTTCTTACCTCCTCCAACTCCCTTCCACCCTCATACTCCATCTTAGATTCTGCAGACTACTACCGAAGGAAATATCGTTTCTAGATTCGGCAGTGGAAGCGAATGTGTAATACTTCGCATATGTGTGTGTGGGGAATACATTTTATAACAACAGTAGAACCCAAAGAAATTTTTGAATAATCAACTAAATTAAACCAAGACAGGTATGGTATATATTTTTTTACAATTCCTTGTTTCAGGAAGATAAAATGGAAGAATGTTTTAAATTTTCTCCAAGGGTGGAGGACTCTCCCTCCCTCGCAACCCCATTTCCACACACAAACACACTCACACACATGCACCTATCACCGCAGATGAGATTGTATGCAAAGTTAACTGGTAAAATAAATATTTACATCTGTTCTTTACCCGCGCGTTACGGGAAAATATTAAAAAGTTAGGAAAAGGTATAAGAACAAATATTTTAATAAATAAGTGGCGATACACCATTGCAGTGAACAGTAAGATTGACACCCACGATTTTGTCAGGTATCACAGCTCACAAACTACTATGTTACTGATATTTGTTTTTAGTTCTCATCATAGTCCGAATGAGATGTTTGAGTTTTTATCTCAAGTTTTCTTGCTCCTTCAACCTTCCATGTAATGTATGTGAAAATTGTTGCACGTTTCAATTCTATTCAATGCGAGTTAGGAAAAATAAGTGTCCCGGCACTCTTCAGTATATAATTATTTTTGCAGAGATTCACTATCATCACTTATTTACCCAGATTTCTTTTAAATTTGTCCCGATAAAACTGAGTATTTGTGTCCTAACTCTTCAATGTGGGTAAAAAAATTACGCCTCGATTTCTCACACTGTTCGCTGCACCAACTAACGCAATAAATAATTGGAGACGAAAGTCAAGACAGGGGCGTTTCCTTTTACCAAATATTTTGAATGTCTCTCCGACTTCCTATAAATGAATATTCAATCGCTGATATTATTTTTAATGTCCAATATCGAGGTCTGTTATCATTTTACCTAGAAAATGTTGTGGAAACAAATACCAAGGAGAAATCGGATGCGTTGAAAGATACTCCCGTCACATCGGATTATTGAAGAAAAAAATCGATTACTTCAAATCGATTCTGGGATATCACGAACGGCTCGAACAACCCCGATTTCTCTGACGATCGTATTAACAAAAATTTAACTTGAAGGAAAAATATGAATTCATTAAATAGGATTTTAAGATCGACATATTAAGCACTATTGCTGACGAATTTAATGCAAAGTGTCACATTTGTACAGCATCAGTTTATCGTTAGTAGTGCATATTCTGATAAGCTAATTGTTACCCTATAAAATATATATGTAGAATATAGATCAGACAAAACGAGATAACTTTAATACTCTTTAGAAAATACACTTAAAATTGAATGTAATGACTAACGCAATCATAAAATGAGAGATAATGATAATGTTATAGGAGAAACTAGAATGTAAGTTACTGTAAATTTGTTGATCCGGAAGATTGAATTATTCGAATAGTGGAATTTCTAAAAGAATAATAAAATTTAACTTACTCGCTGGTCAAATCATGCGAAAGGACCATCAGTTGAGATCATCAATCAGAATTCACTTGATGAGAAGAACTGACCTGAAAAAAGAAAAAAGTAAATAATCAGTGATTTACCCATTGTAAATGTGTTAAAATCTTACACAAATATTTGACTGATAATATTATAGTTAATAGTCATAAAATTAACAACCAAGAACACTATGACCATCCCGACCATATACCGACAGTAGTGGTCTAGTGGTAGGGCCTTCTCCTCCACCACATTGCTAAGCGGTGCAGTGAGGGATCAAACCCTTCTCGGCAGAAGTAGGGGAGCTCAAATTTGGAATCTGCCCATGTGTTCATCAACATTGATCTCCTTCCAGACCTGTTCCAGACAGACACGAAAGAGTAAAGTGAATGGCGTATTACACTCAATCGCCAACAATCTCACATTTTGCAAATTAATTACTGCAAACGTTTTTCTCTGTACGTATCGACACTTTATGAAATTCATCACATCAATTGAGTAATAAGCTCTTAGCAACATTTGAACCTAAGTAATTACGATTTCATGACATCGAATAGAAAATTGTAATACTTACGTTACGACTAATTTCAGAAGTAATTTCCATCTATGTTTATACAGAATTCCATTATAATACATTATCTGAGAGGTGCGTACTGGTGCATAAATAACAGTCCATCCCTGAAATTGTTTGTATTCATTGCATAAATAAATNTGGTGCATAAATAACAGTCCATCCCTGAAATTGTTTGTATTCATTGCATAAATAAATTGAACGTAAAATAACCTATTCAAAACAACTTTTTATTTTAAAACTCGCTGTACTAAATAGAAAATATGTACAAAAAACTCAAAATAAGAAAGTTAATCAACAAAGAAAATCAGAAATTTTAAAATCTTGACACATCAAGCGTCAAAATTATCGACACTAGTTTAAAATTTCTGAAAAGATAAAGTCTCAATCTTTAAAATTTTTTGATTTATTTATCAACTTTTTTGATTTTCAAGTTTGTTGAACATTTTTTTCTTCACTTTTTAGAATGAATGCTTCTTTGAAAAAGAGTCCTTATTACGTTCAATTTAATTTATACCTTTTAGTATTCGAATTTCTCCCCCCCCTTATTTGTAAAATATGCACTGAAAACTCGACTGTCATTATTTTACACGAATCCCTTTCACATGTCGTCTGGCAGGGTCCAGAGTTGTCGAATCTTCTCTGTGCTTGTTGTCAGAAAGTCAGTCATCAGTGCACTAGATTTGATTGAAATTACTCCAGGTTATCGAGTTATGGTGGGATATATACTCAGACGCACATAGTCGCATTTCGTCCCCTTTACCGGCAGATTCTACTGCAACGGTACCAAAATCATATATTGTCTTGAAAACCACACATATCTGCAAAAGTTTAGCTCCATTGAAAATTAGGAAATGGTCGAAATTTTAATTATCAAGTTTAAAACGGAAGGACAACACAGATACGAACGAAGCAAGTTAAATAAAAGCTTGTAAAAAAGAGAATCCTTCTTGAATTGAAGAATGAATCTCCTACTCATAAAAAAGAAGCCATCTCTCCAAGAGAAAAAACACTGAAGCCAATGCAATTTATATGAGGTGGACTTCGACCTGGGGAAGACTGCTCATAAAATGCTTCCTTTTCATACAACTACACGAGACATTGCCTGGAGGCATCTCATGCAGAGAATTATGTGCCTCCTCTTGCTAAGGACGCATATGAAAAGACATCAGGTAGCCGTTAAACGCAAGGAGCCTCTTAACCAGTTGTGGCACGATAACAGATTATTCGTTCGCAAAAAAAGATTTCCTGAATAAATATCAGAGGGAAGATTTCCGCTGGAGTTCAGACCACGTCCAGAAAATTAATGCTACGTCTTGTGAAGATATACAAGCAGATCTTACGAGGCACTGGACGAAACAGAGCATTCGTATGGGAGGGTTGTTCAAATAGGGGAGGTTTCTTGAATTAATGTTTGCTAACAATCTTCCAAAAACTAGAAAAAAAATCGACACAAAATCGTAAATACATACTTTATTTATGATTTAGCAATTACTATGTATTTTTACGATTGATCTACCGAAGTAGAAACAATGAAGTATAAAGTATAAGAGTTAAAAAACGGCGCTGACCAACTCGCAACCCGTTAAATTCTTTTTGCACCTTTGCTGTAAAATGTATTATAACTCACAGGTTAGTTAAAAATTCATACTTTGAAAGAAAAAAAAAACAATGCAAAGTTTGCAGCAACAGTTTATTTCACACGGATAATCTAAGTTTTTCTGATAAGAATACATCCTTTTTAGAAAATTTAGGCATCGGTCATTGGAACGTGTATCGCAAGGTGTGTGCTCCGGGAAGCATTAGCAGCATAAGTGTATTTTAAGCGCGTCGTAAGAACGCGGAAGGTCTTTTCAGGGCCGTGTAAAGGGCGAGGAGGAGCTGGTTTGAGAAGAGGTGGAATAAGAGGAGGGAATGGAGGACAGGAAGAAACAGTGCGCACTCAAGTGGACAGGGTTCAAGAGCATCGGCCGACTTCTTGCCTCCGGAACTCTCTACAATCGAAGTGGGTGAAGCGAAAGATGTGATTTCACGTACAATATATCATCCTCGATAGCTCAAGGTTAGTGTTCTCGTTCTCCACGGAGTACCTCGGGTTCGATTCCGGACGGTGCCAGAACATTTGCATCTTAAAAAAATCTTATGGCTGAGATAATAAAAAACGCAGTTGTAATACTTGGATACGGAAATCTAGATTATATCTAGGCCAAAATGTTTCAGATGTGTTTAGAGTTTAAACCCACGTAGAATTGGACCTCACTGGCGCTCGTTATCGTGGTCCATAGTTGGTAGAAACGATACTTACGCACCCACGCAGAAGAAATCAGTCTCTAGTACGCATCTGATTCAAAAATTACTTACAACTTGGAAAGAAGATACATAGCTGAAGAAAATTAAAAATAAGACCAAGTGGTCAAAACTAATTTTAAAAAAGTTAAAATGACATTTCTGTCATCTTGAGTGTCGTATAAAATATAAGACAAGAATAATCGAAGTCTGGAAGAGCAAGAAATTCTAAACGATATAAACAATCTTCGGTAAGTTGAACTATTTCTAATATTATCTCAACGTCAATCGCATTAAGAGGACAATAAATTAATTTTTCAAAAAATAATATTTATAGCGTGTGATATCGAATGCACTTACGGAAAGTTCGTACATGCAGAGTTTAGTATCTTATATGGAGTGTCACAATTTATTAGTTTTTTTCCCAAAAGAATAGGAAAGTAATTATTGAAAAAAGAAGCGTCATCTTAACATTCTTAAGTGTTGGTTGAAGAGTTAATTGCTTAAAGATACTAAGACGCGTCTAAATTGGCAAACCACATTTTACTACATTACACTTTTTACGAAATATGACAAATGTTGGTCATTTGTTTAAATGTACGTTTTTACGCGAATTATTCTTAATGTTGGCGTCTTCATAATTAATTAATAGTTCATTCCTGTTGTCAAGAAATGTACCTGTTAACTTGAGTGAGGTGCACACCAATTTATTTTCTTTCTTAGAGAAAAAAAGTAATATTACACCTTTGAGACTGAAGTACTTTTTGACTACTAAATTCCTTTTTTAATTGTGCTGCATACTTTTCATGGTTTTCTGCACTTGATTCCAGGTGATTTGTATGGTTATTGAATATACCTTTGACGAGTTAACAATAAGAACGAATTGAATAAAGATATCTTACGCTGTACACTAAATCCTGTAGACATCTACAGCATGTTCGTGAAGGACGCAGCCTACGAGACGGCTAGAGTGAAAGATGGCTCGTGTAAGCAGAAGAAACGAACAAGTGTTATACATGAGATTGACAAGGCGCTAACTACAGGATCATAACAAATGACGGAAACTACTTTCTTGGATTCACTCGGCAAATCAACAGAAGAAGACTACATAAACACATCTCGTTACCGAGACGCGCAAAGGAATTCGAAATGAGAAGAGAAAGTAAACCAAGGTGGAAATGTAAAGATTGTCAAGCTCATAAACACAAGTATATATTCTGTTTCTTACAAAGCATGGACACCGTTAAACTCCAGTAAGAAGAACTCCAGGTCCCGCTAATTCAACTGAAGGACGAAAGACACCAACGCAGGATTAAAATATTCCTTCTATTTCACTTTCACCGTTAGGAATTTCGTACGAACAAAAATGCTTTTTTCTCTAGAAGGAAAGTAAAAATTTTCATTAAGTAAAGTTTAAAGCTGGAGATATAAGAGAACACATTAGCTTTTTCGGGATCAAAATCAACGCACGATAAAAAATTTCAAGCACCAATGACATTGTTTGTTTGCTTTTTTACAGACATGAACGAATTCAATTCTTAAAAAGTCCAGTGAAAAAAATTAACGAATGATATGTAAATTATTCTTTAAGCTTATCTTCGTTTAAAAACATTTTCGTTACTGAGTAAATAACCTAAAAGTGGAACGAAAACCAAAGAATAGAGAGGTCTTAACTATACGCTTTGTTTATTTCTGTGTAATGAGTATGTTCCTTTTGCCTGAATTATAAAATGATTCGTAATTACGTACATAGTAGGATACAATTCTGAAAACAGTGTACTTTTGAAGGTTTTCTGCGTGGTATTTAATGTTTATAATTAACAAAAGTGGAAATTTTAATACCACAAAAATAGAGAAATATGGAAGCTAATATATGAATTTAGAACCCCGAGTAACGCCGGGAAAAAGCTAAAAATACAGACCTGTTGACAAGTATTTTCATACCTACATTAGGGTGAAACACATTAACTCTCAGTACCAATTTTTGTACGTTTCTGTAACAAAGTAAAAAATATTTTGTGAATTGCTTTAAAATTTTCAATGCCACTAATGATTGTTTTAAGTTTCTTTTCAAATTCCGAGTATTGCCGTCTGCTAATAGTACCAAAGAAATAAGTCGTAAAACATGTGTAGCTATCGCTAAAACATCCTGGAGGCGTGTAACTTACATCCACTGAATCATATCTGAGAGTTCGCTAAAATGACTTCGCATCTCATGAAAATTGGCGAGTGGCCACTTGGATTCGTCGACTAAGGCGGAAGCCCTTTTACTTCCGCCCCGCTTGCCATTCGCTTCTCCCTCCCCCCCCCCNGGAGGAGGGGACCGCTCGAAGAGGCCGACGCCTCCGAATTAGATGAAATGACTAATAAAACCAAAATAGCGTTCCTCTGCGGTCGAAGAGAACGTCGGCGGAAGGGGTGGAAAAACAAGATGGAGGCGGGTGGGTCACTTTCAGTAAAAATGGATGAGGAAAAGGGTCGTTAGAATAAATAAAAAGAAGTCGTGAAGTGGAAAATAAACGACGTCACGCAGAGGTGGTGGACTATTCAGTCAGATTTGACTTTTGAGATTTAACAGCTGCGGGAGATAGCGAAGGCAAATGACAGTCGCGGAGGGGAGGAAGAAGAGGCAAGTGATGTGTGCGGAAACATCACGATGACGTTGATTAAGTGCCAGTATTTTAAAACAAAAAAAGAAGAATAGAGGAAAAGAAAGAAATGATAGGTTAAGATTTGTCTCGTAATTTCCTTAATAATCAAAATAAATTTACCGGCCAAAAGCAGTTATTAACTGCGAATGACCACATGGAGCATTATAAACTAATTTATTCTCCGACAGCAAGCAAGGATCAAACCGTTGCTTTCGATGAAGGTCCCTAAGGCAGAGGCGGATTTACCATTTCAACACATTCCTAAGGTAGGATTATTATTGATTTTATTAAATGGGTACACAGAGAGAAGTATTCACTCAGGGTTAACCGAGTGTCTATTTTTTGTAAGACTGCAACTAATTACTAGTATTATAACTGTAACTAATTACACAACTCAAGACAACAAAGAACGTGTGGATATCAGGAATTCAATAAAAAAATACATCAACAAATAATATCTGAGAACTCGGGTTTCGCTCAAATGAGAATTACAACCATGAACCGTTGAGTTTCCTGACAATTAATTGTTAACACCGCCCATACTATTAGCTGTGATAATGACGTCAGCTACATGAGTTAAGCAGGTCGTGCTTTGCGGATTGCATATATGCCAGTCATACCCAGTCCGATTAGTCGTCAGGACACTTTTTACGAATATGAGACAGTAGGATAATTTTTTAAATTTTGAATCGTTTTGAAAATAATGTTATCGTGACGTTTTTATTTAAGAATATATATATAAATACTTTCTCATTGTAGTAATAATATATATGGAAAACACAATTTTACCACTCTCATGCAAGGGTTCTGGTGGCTTCGGAATCGTAGTTTTATTATTATAATTGATTGTTCAACTTCAGAGTTCGAAACCCTTGAGCAAGAGCAAAGACAGTTGTGGTAGCGTTCGCGAGGCTCGGAGCGTCGCCCTGGGCAGGAATATCCGCGACAGGGGAATACCCTATCGACGCCGACTCGTATTTTTAGGCGCTTGAGGCAAGGGGGTGAGAAAGATTCAAAAAATCTGCTCGCTTCCCTGCAGTGACTCGATGGGCCTATGGGAAGGGGGGCATGGGAGGGGGCGATGGAGTCAGCGGCCGCAGCATGGGCGTCAGAGCGTGAAAGTGGAATTTAGATTATGCGCACGGCGAGATTAACACGTGATTTAATTAAACCGTACAGAGACCTTGCTCGCAATTCATTGCTGTCCGTTCATTTAAATCTCAGTGGATATACGAGCAAAAGTTTTTCTTTTCACTTTACACACTAAATGCTACGTAAATGTTTAAGTCTTGACTCATGAAATTTCTTTTTTTCATTTTACCTAAAGAGATACATCAATGATATTTTTTCATTGAGAGCAGTTTGAATTATAAATGTTTTACGTATTCAATGTACAGTATAAAATTTACTACATTAGAATACATTACGATGATAAAAAAAATTTGTCTTTCAGAAATGGAAAAATCGGAAGAATACAAAATCGGAAGTCCCATGAACAAAGTTTTGATTCGATTATGATGTAGTATAATATGTCTTTTGTTATTTGTCCATACGTGATTAATATAAAAAATTAATAAAAAATATAAAAATAATAAAATTATGACGAATGAATACCTATAATTAATTATACAAATTTTAATGAAATTAATAGGTTTCTTCATCATCCTTGTTTATCATCTGATTTTTAAGAGAATGTAATAATCATCATTGTTATCTCAATTTATTTGACATTGAAAATGCAAGCTGTTCAACGTTTGTTTTATTAAAAATTTAATAAATTCATCGGTATGAAACGTGTCGATTTTTAAAATGACGCAGTAAAAAATGTCAATAGAGAAGTAGAAGTGTATCTTATCGATTAAGCCATTATTGAGTGCAATTGGACGAAATTAAAACAAGTTTTAACCCATTAATTTAGAAAGCGGTTTTCATATAAATATATGTAAAACCGGTATACTTACAACCAATATACAAAATAGAGTTTACATGACACCCCTCTGTTGACAAATATGAACTGAGTATTTTAAAAAGAACACACAGAATACTTCATCAGTTTCATCTGAATCGAAATCAACAGGTGTTCTTGAAGATATCATTGGAGAACTGTGATTACCCCGATTTCGATCTAAACGACTTTCCATCGTGCGTTACACGACGCGATCAAATGTGCAAGTCAGGTGTCCCGAGGGACTTTGGATGTTCAGTTCCATAACTTACGATTTAACGTGGAATACGTTGAGCATGTTACACCCCATTATAATTGGAGTGCTTATCACTCCCTGCTTTTTTAATTAACAAAATTTTAATGCGTCCGTGATGGTATTTTAATGAAATATGAGTTCCAATTAAGTAGAATAATCAATACGGAGATGATAAGATGAAATTTATTGGTTTTATTTAATTATTGATTTCGTTAAATTATTTATAACGCGTGAATACGATACTCGCCTTATTGAATGATACATTTTGCTGTTTTAAGTTGTAGCGAAAAGGATCAGAAATCATTGTATGTTAAGTTTACATTGTTTTTAACTACAAAAGTGGTGTTATTGGGAGCCACGCATATTCAGTGAGTTAAATTAAGCATTATGAAGAAGTCCTGTCAGAATGCATACGATTTTTCGTATGGTAAAGAAATGAGAGTGCACCTAAGAATACTTGCAAAGGTGTCATACATATTATTTAATTTATAGCAATCTAAACATAATGAGATTTATTAAATAATTACGGAAAATTTGTTGTACCGGATTCGGTTTTTATACTCTGACGTATTGATAAGGATTATAATACAAGTAGAAATAACCGATGCATATCTATCGTATGTATCTCTAAAAAAGGTATGTCCGCAAAAAAGAAACGGATAAATCGAGGAAATAATAAGAAAATATGTGTTGTGTTAAAACAAATTTTCTAATGCCTGAGCGCATGTCCATGTACGAGTAGGTATGGGAGCGTTGGTCGGATACTTCAAACTACGGATTTCCGGAATTTCTCTGCTCTATCTATCCTTTTCCTCCATTTACCTGTCCTTCTCGACTCCATTACAATGGCTCAGGATTTCATTTGGTCGATAAGGCGAAAACAGTTACGTTCTTACAAGCCCGAGAGATCTCAGATTGATCAGTGCCAAGAGTCGCATAGAAGTACGGGATTCAGAACAAGAAATATGATACTTATCACTTGCAAAAATTTCCAAACACAATTCACGGTGTTTTTTCCTTCGTATTTTGTTAAAGTAAGACTTATTGCTGGAAACAGTATTAAGAAAGTTAATCTGATAAAACATTACGACGAAATAAACTCTTGAAAATGCTTATATCAGTGGAAGATAATATGATGGACATAAACAGAATGGATATTATTTTGATATTTCTGAGCCAACACATTTGTTAGGAAGCTATTCACTTCTTAAGAAATATTTTCCAGTACATACTCATTTTATCTCTCGCGATGCAAAAGAAAACACCAGAAAAAAATATACTAACATGTTATGATAGAAAATAATAAACAAACAATATTGTTTCAAAAGTAAAATCTAATTACGACTATTTGATGAAGAATCAACTAAACTGTCACGTATTCTACACCAACTAGATGGTGTTCAGATCATATAGATTTTTTTCTGGTTCTAGTTGTAGCAAATGTTTAGAATTTATATATTTTTATATCCATCAATTTTACCCTCTAAAAGCTCGCGCCCTAGACTATAGCCTATTCAGCCTACAAATCTTGAAGCGAACGAAAAATAACTAGATGTAACCAATGGAGCGAAAGCGCGGTGTTGTCATGTCTGCGGCGAGGAGACACCTAGAGTAACTCCACCCATTCTTAGACGGCATGCCACGGCACCCACACATTATTGCTATAAACCATGGAAAAGCTAACTTCAGGCTGTCAGGCAGGACAAAGATTAAAGATCAAGTCCACCGTCCGTCCCATAACAAATATTGTCGGTTCTACGAATCGGTTGATGTAGGCAGCAGTAAACTCACGAGGATTCTGCTGATACGTGTCTACAGCGAGATGAAGGTTCCGCAATGGTTTCTCTACTTTTACGTGGTATGTAGGGTCCTCCTCCATTACCGTTCTTTCACCGCGAGCACTATAAAGCACGAGCACTGGCAAGACCCACGTGTCCATGTGGTGAAGTGAAGAGTGTTGACTCTAGCAGTCGAGCGCTGGCTCTGGTCCAGCCACACCCATCGCCTGAGAGGATCAAGCATCGCTCGCTTCTCTCGCTTCTTTTGTTCCGTGTCGACGAGGGTCTTCGTCGCAGAAGCATCCGAGTGATGCGGAGCGAGTCTCCTTCGGGAGCGACGCTGTTATACGAAGGACTCGTACAGGAAGAGATCGTTGTCATAGATCAACACTGTGCTTATCATGATGTGATGGATTGCAGGTTTGAACAGTTATATTTACGACGACTATCACTTCATACGTCAAATAATGCACGAGTTCTCTTCCATAATAGGTTTTAAATTGGTGTATAAGAAGGTAATACCACGTATCAAATACCTAAGGGAGACAATGTTAAAAAATCGCTGGAACAAATACTTTCATAAACGTCGTGTACATCGTTTCATATAGTCAAAGCATTTTATTTCTTTACAGGTTTCAATAATGTAAGGATATAATGTATTTAATGATATTTAATTAACTAGCAAATTCTTTGAATGTGGTACCTGAAGAGTTTTCAAACACTTAGAGGAATTCTTACGACTACCGCGAATATATTTTTTGAAATTACGTCATAGTTTCTACCCTGAAACAACCCATTTTTTTTATCAAAATGACTTTCATATAAAAGTACTTATAAACAAATTAAGACAAACAACCGGTCCACAAAATTATTTAATCAACTATGACCATGTTAAGAAAATTTATTGTTTTGACTGGCAAGCTATTAGTTCAATTAAATCTTTTCATCAACCTGGGCAAAATGAAGCAAATAAACTAAGTTTTTTACCACTGGCTTTACACGAGATAAACTATTCCATTCTGACGTTTTTCATCGAGACCGTACTCAAGATGTTTAGGACGCATAAGAATAGACGAAGGACATACATTTTTGAAGTAACAAGACTCTGAAAAGCTGGTCGTATTTACCCCGATCCAAACGCACAAAATTTGACGAATTTACACGAGAGTGGAACTGAAAGAGGTTACGAGGGTGTGAAAATTAAAGACGACGAGTTAAGTTCAAGAAAAAAATCGATTAAAAATCTTTAAAAATAATTGAAATTACTCATTACTCTTTGTATCCCACATATGATACGGAGTCGATGGATCTTAAATGACGTAGGGGACATGGGGTTAACTCCCCACCTTTCGTTGAGAAGCGCAATGGATGTATCCTAGGATTGAATGTAGTGTACAAATTCACGAGGAAGAAAGGATTTCTCGAAACCTTTAGAAATTTCATCCCAACTTCACCATTCTGATAGTATATGGTTGGAACCTCACATTCAAAAGATGGGATATCACACGCAAAAGATGGTTAGGAGAAATCCTTACCCTGTTCTGAATTTGGATCTTATACCCGCAACTGTTCTCAGTGTGGTTATAAAAAACGTACCGTATAACTAAGTTATATTTGTCTTTAGTTATATTTGTCGCTTGGCAATAAATCAATCAATAATTTCATTGTCAAAAAGGTAGTTACAAACTGCGCATGACCACGTGGAGGACAATAAACTAATTTACTCTCCGGAAGCAAGCAAGGGACCATCCCATCAATTCCGATCAAG